>CAMAPE010000070.1:9442500-9712500 GCA_945859875.1 Cuscuta europaea
TGAAACTGAAATGTGCGAAATAAAAGGTAAAAAACAACATCACATCAAACCTTTTATTCTGCACATTTCAGTTTCACCCGGTGCAAATTTCAATTTCACCTAATGCACAATTTAGCTTCACATAATGCCTACTATATTGTACCCTTTGTGCTACACATTTGAATTTCACCGAATGCACATTACAGTTTCATCTAATGCACATTGAATTTCACTTAAACAAAATCTAAAGGTCCAGATTCTTTCTCATTTCTCTCCTAAGATCATGTTCTTATTTAAACCAAAACACACACACACACACACACACACACACACATATATATATATATATATATATATATATATTGTACAAAAATCACATCACATCGTACCTTTTATTCTGCATATTTCAATTTCACCTAGTGCACATTTCAATTTCACATAATGCACAATTGAGTTTCACATAATGTCATTGTATCGTATCAAAACACACACACACACACACATATGTGTGTGTGTGTGTAGAGTAATATTTTTGTCAGGCCTTCCTAGCCGGAACCGCCGTCCGGACTGCGCTGTTTGGGACCCTTCTCTGTGGATTTGTTTGATGAAATTTTTGTGGAATGTTAACAAGTTAAAAATTCAATGGAGAAGGTACTCAAATAAGTTTCGGAAGATAATTGCGCCAAAATATACATATAAAACGCAGTTATCTTTCAAAAATTATTTGACTTTCTTCTCGGTTGAATTTTTAGCTGAAATGTTTTGTGGATAAACTAGACTATATGAAGAATATGGCTAAAACATTTTATCAAAAAATTCCACTGGGAACCACCCCTAACGGCGGCATCTGGACGACGATTCTAGTCTGGAATTCCGGACTTGAACTTTCTCTTTCTCTCTATGTGTGTGTGTGAGAATATGTATATATGCACATTAGATTTTTTTCTTGGAGGACCGAATCCCCCACCATCTCCATTCTCTCTCCGCCAATGGACGAAGTTTAATTTTACTCCTAACGGGAGTGAACTACTACGTAATTAATAGTAGTATTATGCTCTAAAAAAATTGTTTGCGACCTACTTGATTCTGTGGTATATGACGTTTATAAACAAAAGACATGGATAAAAGAAAAGGTTTATTTAAGTAAGGTACCCGGAGCAAGAGAAATAACGAGGAGAACGAAGAATGTAGCAAAGTGCCTCATTTTTGTACGTTCTAGTCCAAATACTAATACTAACACTTCACAAGATATTGCACTCCAATATTATTTATTGCACTACAAATCTACAATAGTATAATCAATTCGACAGGTCTGATATATATACTCGTCAAAATAAAACTACTCATCATTCATTTGCTACACAAATTGTCACTTTTCTCTCTTTTCCGACAAATGGAAAGAAATTGGAAAAGTAAATGGAAAACAAAGCTACTCCGTATTAAAAAGTGAGGGAAACCTTCCACGAAATAATCAAGCAACAAATAGTATTAATAGTTTAGGTTCATGATATTAAATAAAATCATATATTTTAAATTAATGAAAATAAAACAAATAAAAGTCCAAATAATGACAACTATATGACCAAAATAAAGGCCCTGGATAAAAATATGATTTAGTGACTATCATAATAACTTTAGTGATTAATCGATTATGATTGTATTCAACTATAGCACAATAGTAACTATGCATAGTAATTATAGTAACACAAATTTCTTTTCCATTAGTTATATTTCGCTAATATTGAAAGAAAAACCTCATAAAAGTCCATGGAATTTTTTCAACTACTATAAATATTATTTAAAATTTTAAATGCAAGGTAAAATAACTGGGTTTTTTCTAATTTTTCTTAGAATGGGGGATTCCGAAAGGGCTATTAATTCCCAATTGGGATGACGGGCATGGTTAGATTGGCTGGGAGGGGGAGGGCATTGGCCACAAGAATAATAAAAAATTCCTTTTTTCTCTTAAGCAAAGTAACTTTTTTATTTGCCCTCCAATTTTTACAAAAAATATATCAAAATTCATATTTTTTATGATCTTTCTAATGACACCAATATTTCATATTAAGTTTAATTTATTTTTGAAGTTCCAAGAGTAGAAAGTTTTCAGACCTAAAATTTTTCTTAAATAGATTCAAGTGCTAAAATTATAATCTCGTTGTTAAAATAACTTCTTTTTACATGTTTCAATTATTAAAAAATGACACTATTTTAATTTTAGCACTTACATTTATTTAAGAAAAAATTTGAATCTGAAAACCTCCTACGGTTGAAATTTTAATTTTTAAAAAAAACTTTCTAGATGCAATATTGGTGTCATATGAAAGATCATAAAGAATTATGAATTTTGATATTTTTTGTAAAAATTGGAATACAAATAAAAAATTTACACCACTTAAGATCAAAATGGGATGTTACATTAGTCTTGCCCCGTAACTACTAGCTCAAATCAAGTTAATGATCAAATGTACATCAGTCTCGGCCCTCCCACTCTCAATGAAGTTAATAAAGTACTCTCTCCGTCCCGTAATTATCTTCATTCTTTCCTTTTCGGTCCGTCCCAAATTTATCTCTTTTTTCTCTTTTTGGTAAAGAATATGTGGTTCACAACCATTCTTACACATTTCTCTCTCCTCTGCATAACTCTCCACCACACAAATCTCACTATCTTAAAACCCGTGCCCGGTCAAAACCGGAGTTAAATATGAGACGGAGGGAGTACTATTGTAGCGTACTACTACCTCTATAACAGATATATTTTCTCATTTGAAAAGTAAGTGAGATGAAGAATAGTGAAAGAGATATAAATTATTGGGGGTATGATGAGAATATAATGAAACATTGTACTAGAATGAAGGATAAATCTAAAAAAGTTGTTGTAATAATGTATTATTTTTAAAATTATTGAGGGTATGATAGGAAGATTTAGAAATGGGAAGATATGAATCTTACAGCTAAAAAAAGAAAGTGGGAAGATATGAGTGTTACGGAGGGAGTATGTATTATTATAATGATATGAAAAGTTTAATACTACCTCCGTAACACGAAGATCTTCCATTTTGACTTTTCACGGTCTTCTACGTTGAACTTTGACTTTAAATATCTACATATCTACATGTATAAAATTCATAATAAATTAGCATTCAAATAATATGTTTTACAATGAGGTATATGAAATAAATTTTTAATCATAACATAATGTGAGTTTTGAATAATTAATGGTCAAAATTTTAAAGTTTGACTCAAAAAAGTCAAACTGGGAAGATTCTAGGTTTACCGAGATACTAATACGTCATGTATCAGCTAATAATACGCCATACATGAGCTAATAATACGTAGACTTATGGGGTATTTTATTACTTTTTCCCATTTCCGACAAATACGTGAAGAAATTTGAAAAAGAAAACGAAAAGGAAAACAAAGGTACTAAAAAGTAAAGGAAAACTGCCGCCATATCCGCATCCAATAATTAATAGGTTTGATATATATATATATATATATATATATATATATATATATATATATATATATATATATATATATATATATATATAGGGAGCGGTTTCGGTAAGAACAGATCTTAGGAGAAAAAGAAGAACGAATCTCAACCGTTGGATTGAATTATGTGGAACTAAATTATGCATTTGGTGAAACCGCAATGTGCAATATACGATATTTAAATGTGCAGAATAAAAATTTAAACTCACATGTGCATTAGGTGAAACTGAAATATGCAGAATAAGGCGTACAAAAATAACATCACATCGTACCTTTTGTTCTGCACATTTTAGTTTCATCTAATGCACATTTCAAACAAATTCACCTAATGCACAATTTAGCTTCACATAATGCCACAACATCGTACCCTTTGTGTTGCACATTTCAATTTCACTTATTACACATGACAACTTCATCTAATGCACATTGAATTTCACATAAAGCAAATCTAACGGTTCAGATTCATTCTCATTTTTCTCATAAGATCATGTTCTTATTTGAACCAAAACATATATATATATATATATATATATATATATATATATATATATATGTTGGGATATTGACCTAGAGGCCCAATACCCAGATCGGGAAGGCCCAAGGTATCCGGCCCAAGTAACAGGCCCATCACTCTATGATGAGAAGATCCAGTAAGAAGACATACCGAACGAGGTTCGGGCTATATATCATACTTGGGCCAATTTGACAGCATCTTCAGTGCAGCCCAACATCCCGTTCGAGCAACGGTCAACCAGCAAGTGGCCAGGTGCAGTTAATGCCAGACTATGACATCAGCAAGTGGAAGCATGGATGACCAAGTCGGTGGAACAACGGCCAATCAGCAAGAGGCAGCCCATGCTCTCCATTAGTATAAATAGAAGGTTTCAAAGCATTGTAAGGGTTAGATTTTCAATACTCAAACTCTAGAATAGCATCATTTGCTCTTATTTCTTGTATTAAAGCATAGTTTCCGACTTACCGATCGGGAAATCCTTTGTAATCAGATTGGTTAATTAATACAAGTGGGCTTTCGAGTTTTAGTTAGTTCAGATCTTATATTTTCTTAAACACTTTGATTCTGGGCCATTCCTGATATATCCAAAGTTCGTGTTGGGCTTTCGGATCTGCGGGACTTACCCTCAACAATATATATATATATATATATATATATATATATATATATATATATATATACATATATAGAAAAGATCAGGTGAGAAGTCCCCCTTAAAATGAGAAGCGAGAAGTAATCTTAGCCCTTGGATTTCCATTTAATCTTACAACGCAGTAAACATATAGACCAAATTTAGTAACTTTTAACCAATAAATCATAACTTATAAGGCTCTACATCGTAATTACAAGAATGTCACCGCGTCAAAAAAAATCAAGGTTTCCAGACTTAATTTTTTGCGGTGGCATTTTCGTAATTATTTTTGGGGGATCCATAAGCTATGATTTATTGGTTAAAAGTTCCTATATTTGGTCTATAAGTTTGACTTCGCAGTTTTCAGCCTAAGGGCACTTCTCACCTGATCTGCACCCTATATATATATATATATATATATATATATATATATATATATATATATATATATATATATATATATATATATATATATATATCAAACCTATTAATTATTGGATGAGGATATGGTGGCAGTTTTCCTTTACTTTTTAGTACCTTTGTTTTCCTTTTCGTTTTGAAAAATGGTGCTAAATAGAAGTTTAAGCTTCCGTAAGTAATTAAATAAGAGCTTGACTTTTTTAACTCCTAAATAGGACTATTTTTAGTTTTATTCCCTTTTTGTCCCTGTTTAAATTAGTTGAGGTACATACTCCGTATGTTTTAAAGGAGCCGTAGACTTACGCCTTCAACACCTTATTTAGGGCATCATCGATGTTGTTGCCTCTGCAATCCTCGACGCCGGAGACGTCGAGTTCAAAGCCAACACAAACATTACCACCAGCCCATCCTTTGACGACCTCTCTGTCTTCGTAGAAAAGTATTCCGGAAAAGGATGTGCGATTTCAGTTTATGGATTCGGCTATGGTTTTAGAGAAGCAACTGAGTTTGACGTACTCGCACTGGCAGGGCAATAATCGAATGGAACAGGATGGGAAATTGATGATCGACTCTGGAAACATATTATTCGCTAATTACGAGCCTAATACTGGGAATTGCAAGGTGAAGTACAGCTATAACACATTGTGATGGAGCTGTACATGTGAGGGCGGAAACCTGTTTGACCGGATCATTGTGAGGGGACACTACATCGAGAGGGTAGAAGCTGCTGGGATTATGAAGACCAGCAATCCGAGTACAATTTCTTTCTTTTCTTTTCTTCCCTTAATTAGTTATGTTATCAAGATAAGAGGACTAGAATCATAAGCCTCTGTTGTATTCTTATGTATTTATTACTTGTGCAATTTGGGATGCCTTAGCAACTTTACAGAGAGTTATCTAATAATAGATGTTTGTGATATTGCATTGCATGTGTGCCACATGCAGGGAGTGATGCACCGTGATTTCAAACCTGAAAACTTCCTTTTTCCAAAGAAACAGCTATGTTGAAGACAATTGATAATATGAAACATTGAAACATACGGAGTATTATTAAACTTGTACTTAATGGTATGGCTTTTATTGGTCTTCTATACTGATTTTACTATATACATTCTTCTTTGGGGAGTACTGGTGTTCCTCCCTTTTGGGCAGCTCTGTTTCACCTTTATTACTCTACCATTTTCTCATTTTATGATGTGTTTTAGCACTTCATGATTGAGTAGTAGCTCTATTTGCTAGCCTGATTTGCCTTCTTTTGCTTACTGATCAGTTTCGTAGCTTTTTACTTGCATAAGGGGCATCCTAGTGTACATTCGTGTCCCCACAAGGCAAGAGTCCGGGGAAGGGTAGCACCACAATGGTGGTTTGAAAGTTCAAGCAAGATTTTGGAGTTGGAATGGTGGAACATTACAAGTATGAGTGGAAGCTTTAAGGTGTCTGCATCTATTCACTTAGCTGTTGAGTCAAAAGCTCCTACTATTCTGGCAGAGAGCACCATAAATTTCGATGTTTAGATCATTGACTTCTTCAATGTAAATGATTATTGTAGTTATGGGATCATGATATTATTTTTATGGTCTCTGTTTTTCCTCAGAAGAGGGTATCCGGAGTGGCATTAACTGGTGAATACTCTGCTATTTCAATGCAGTTTTTTCATGTTTTGCATTTCATTTTTGCACTTCAGTTTATTACTTTGTAGTATGTTTTTGCTCTTTGATTGTGCTGCAAATAGTTGTTCTATTTATTTTGTTTTCGATGACCTCTAATTTTTTAACATGACATTGTTAATGTTTTAATGATAGTATATGGTGACATTCTTATGACTTCGACATTTTTTATTTTTTCATTTCCGGTCTTTTTTTGTTTAATTTTATTTGCCATTTTAGGGAGTTACATTATATTTTACCTTTTTGATAATTTTTCAAACAATTACATCATTACATTGTCATGTAATGACATTGTCTATTACATTGTGATATAATGACATTATAATACATTGTTTTTCTATAAAAGTTATGACTTTTATAGCATTGACATTATTTTTAACAATTTCATTTTTATAATGGTTGACATTGTTATTAACAATATTACAATGTCATTTTTATAGCAATGTCATTTTTATAATGGTTGACATTGTATCGACTCTTGTTAGCCGACCACAATATCTTTTGGGACTAAGGCTTGAATGTTGTATTTGTTGTCATTGACAAATTGTCATTGTCACGACGGTGTCACATGTTTTGACAATGACAGCCATACAATGACATTTTGATATAATGACATTATAATATATTAGTTTTTTATAAAAATAAAATTGTGTGTTTTATAGCTTTGTTATTATTTTTAACAATGTCATTTTTATAAAGATCGGTATTGTCATAGATATTATTACAAATTTACAATGACATTTTTATGACATTGTCACATAAGAACACCGTTTTAGTCAATTTTTATAGAATTGACAATGTTATATAGTCAATGACATTGTCATTATTAAAATGTCATTTTGATAACATTGAATTGTCATTGTTGTTTGTGGCATTTCTATGACATTGTAACATTTTTCAATATTTTGATAAGGCTTAAAATTATATGACATTAATTATTGTGACAATATTTATAATGATAATATTTGTGATTGTGATATCACTTAAATTAACTCCAGTCTGCTCTGCTCCACTTTAGACACCTAATTAAAGAAATCAGCCCGTTTCAGCATTCCAGGATGGCCCGTAGCAGCATCTCCCAAAGCATCAGCAGAAATATTTAGAAATATTTTTGTAAACCAGTCTTGAGCAAGCGTCGATCCATAGCAAGACATGAGACATTTCGAGAATAGTACTGGCCAGCAATTGCAGCGGCAATAGCACCGTTGCGGCTGCACCGACGTGTGGAGGCAGTGGGGGAGAGCTATGTCAGCGACGATGAGGTGCAGAGGCAAGTGAGGTGAAGTACGGTATCGCATCGGAGGCGAGGTGCGGAGGAAGCAGGGGCGAGGTACAGCGGAGGAAACATGGTCGAGGTACGACGCATGATAAATCTGGTCATGAGCCTCATGGTCGTTGCCGTCAGCAGGTGTTGCGTATGTTCAATGAACATTTGCAGGGAGAGCAAATAGGAACATAGGGGCAAATTTGTCCTTCCGTTCAATTTTTGGTCCTATTTAGATTAGAAACTTGAGCCAGTCCTATTTGCTTACATGAGTTATGTTTTGGTCTTTAAGTCTTTTTCCCTTTCGTTTTCTTTTTCCAATTTCTTCACGTATTTGTCGGAAATGGGAAAAAGTAATAAAATACATTAAATACCCCATAAGTCTACGTATTATTAGCTCATGCATGATGAATTACATAAAATTTAATGATTCTCTTCCAAAAAATGAACAACAGTATGACAGGGGGCAAGGCTACATATTATTAGCTCATGCATGACGTATTATTAAACTTTTCATATCGTTACAATAGTACTTTATTAACTTCATTGAGAGTGGGAGGGCCGAGGGGCAAGACTAATGTAACATCCCATTTTGATCTTAAGTGATGTAAATTTTTTATTTGTATTCCAATTTTTACAAAAATATATCAAAATTCATAATTATTTTTGATATTTTTATATGACACCAATATTACATATAGAAAGTTTTTTTTTTTAATTGAAATTTCAACCGTAGGAGGTTTTCGGATTCAAAATTTTTCTTAAATAAATGCAAGTGCTAAAATTAAAATAATGTCATTTTTTAATAATTGAAACATGTAAAAAAAGTTATTTTAACAACGAAATTATAATTTTAGCACTTGAATCTATTTAAGAAAAGTCTTATTTCTGAAAACTTTCTATCGTTGAAACTTCAAAAATAAATTAAACTTAATACTACGTATGAAATATTGGTGTCATTAGAAAGATCATAAAAATATGAATTTTGATATATTTTTTGTAAAAATTGGAGTACAAATAAAAAAATTATGACTTTACTTAAGAGAAAAAAGGGATTTGAAATTAGTCTTGTGCCCTCCCCCTCCCAGCCAATCTAATCATGCCCGTCATCCCAATCGGGAATTAATAGCCCTTTCGGAATCTCCCATTCTAAGAAAAAATAGAAAACCCCCCGTTATTTTACCTTGCATTTAAAATAGGGGTTTTTACACGAATATTACTATAATAAAACATATTTACATAAATATGACTATTCATTACTACAATGTGGTGTTGTGGTAACTTAAGCTCAAAACTTCAACATGAATTACTATGATTTCAGTACTACTCTAGTCATTAGTCATATTTTTGTAAATCATGTTTATTTTGGTCATATTTATGTAATCATTTCTTTAAAATATTTTAAATAATATTTACGGTAGTTGAAAAAATTCCATGGACTTTTATGAGGTTTTTCTTTCAATATTAGCGAAATATAACTTTATGGAAAAGAAACTTGTGGTACTATAATTACTATGCATAGTCACTATAATATATAGTTGAATTCAATCACAATCGATTAATCACTAAAGTTATTTTGATAGTCACCAAGTCATATTTTTATCCACTCTTTATTTGTTCATATAGTTGTCATTATTTCAACTTTATTTGTTTTGTTTTCATGAATTTAATATATATGATTTTATTTAATATCATGAACCTAAACTATTAATACTATTTGTTGCTTGATTATTTCGTGGAAGGTTTCCCTCACTTTTTAATACGGAGTAGTTTTGTTTTCCATTTACTTTTCCAATTTCTTTCCATTTGTAGGAAAAGAGAGAAAAGTGACAATATGTATAGCAAATGAATGATGAGTAGTTTTATTCTGACAAGTATATATATCAGACCTGTCGACTTGATTGTACTATTGTAGATATGTAGTGTAATAAATTAATTTGGAATGTCTATACTAAAAATGCATAAGGTCTCTGAAAGTATTTGAGATAGAATTTCATTCTCTATTTGTCAGATTGTAATTATAGTCCAATTTATATTCCCCAACGTACCGTCCGGTCAGGGTTGAGCCCTCAGGGATGAAGTGTCATCCTTTTTTTTTTAATTAAATTGGAGTGCAATATCTTGTGAGGTGTTGGTATTAGTATTTGGATTAGAACGTACAAAAATGAGGCACTTTGCTACATTCTTTGTTCTCCTCGTTATTTCTCTTGCTCCGGGTACCTTAAATAAACTTTTTCTTTTATCCATTTCGTTTGTTTATAAACGTCGTATACCACAGAATCGTAATTCGCAAACAATTTTTTTAGGAGCATAATATGATAATACTACTATTAATTAAATATGGAGATTATTGTACCACATTCTCATATGTCCGATAATGCTTAAATAGTTCACTCCCATTTGGATTAAAATTGTAAAATTAAACTTCGTCCATTGGCGGAAAGAGAATGGAGATGGAGGGGGATTCGGTCCCCCAAGCAAAAATTCTAATTTACATATATACATACATACATATATATAGAGAGAAAAGATCGGGTGAGAAGTCCCCCTTAAAATGAGAAATGATAAGTAATCTCAACTCTTAGATTTGCATCTAATCTTACAATGCAGTAAACTTATAGACGAAATATAGGAACTTATAACCAATAAATCATAATTTATAAAGCTCTCCATCATAATTACGGAAATGCCACCGCGTCAAAAAAAAATTGAAGGTTTCTGGAGTTATTTTGTGCGGTGGCATTTTCGTAAATATTTTCGAGGAGGTCTATAACTTATGATTTATTAGTTAAAAGCTCGTGTTTTTAGTCTATAAGGTAAACTTCACAGTTTGCAGCCTAAGTGCCCTTATTTTTTGAATCTATAAAAAATATTTTGATATTTTAAGCTTTTGCCCTCAATACATTAAAAAAATAAATTTTCGAGTCCCAACCCCCTTATAATACATTTCTCACTTCGGGTGTCATTGATTTGTGAAAGAGAAAGGTTGTTGAGATGTTTGTGATTGTGTGTTTGCAGCGGAGGGACAGAATAACACTTGCACCACAGCCACCACCAGCGATATGTTTTATCTAGATGATAGGACGTCGGCTTTATGTGGAACTAATACGTCGAATAGAGATGCTTGCGAGAAAGGCTGCGAAGCTGTTGGGCCGTTATGGGCTTTGTTATCTTGTAATTATCTGTAATTAGCCTTGTTAGCTTTGTTTGTATTGGGTCGTATAGCTTAACTCTTAGTTTAGGGTAACCTGTGATGTATATATATATATATATATATATATATATATATAGAGAGAGAGAGAGAGAGAGAGAGAGAGAGAGAGAGAAGATCATGTGAGAAGTCACCCTTAGGCTGAGAAGCTGAGAAGTCTAACTTATAAGCTCAAAACACGAACTTTTAACCAATAAATCATAACTTATAGACCTCCTCCAAAAAAATTACGTAAATGCCACCGCGTCAAAATAACTCCAGAAACCTGGAAAAATGATTTGGAGAAAGTTCGTGTTTTTGAGGGGGTCTATAAGTTATGATTTTTTGGTTAAAAGTTCGTGTTTTTTGCTTATAAGTTAGACTTCTCAGCTTCTCAGCCTAAGGGCACTTCTCAGCTGATCCGCTCCCTATATATATATATATATATATATATATATATATATATATATATATATATATATATATATATATATATATATATATATATATATATATATATATATATATATATATATATATATATATATATATATATATATATATATGGCCGTATGATTTAATGAAACCCAAGGGGATTATTATTCAATCATTACAATTCTAAATCCATCATGGTATCAGAGCTCGTGTATTGCCGTTAGCGCATACATGCCTCTACGTACGTCTTCTTTTTCGGTCAGACAGCACCAGCGTGCTCTGTTCTGTCCGCTATGAGAGATGCAGCGAATACAAGGCTGGAACCGAACTCACCTTACTATTTGGGCTCCGGTGATCAGCCCGGAAACCTCATAACACATGTCATTCTTAAAGGCGATAATTACGTGCATTGGTCGAGAGCCATCACTCTCTCTTTGAAAGCTCGTCGGACATTTGGTTTCGTGGATGGTTCCATAACTAAACCGACTGAAGCATCTAAATTATTAGATTGGGACACCGTTAATTTGATGATTGTGTCCTGGCTATTGCGGAGTATGGATCCAGCGATTGTAGCCTCCATCTCGTTTCATGATGAAGCTCGATCGCTGTGGAAGTACCTCGAAAAACGATTTAGCGAGGCGAATGGTCCAAGACCGCATCAACTTAGGGCGTCGATTACATGTTGTAAGCAGACCCAATCGATGACTGTTGATGAATACTACACGATCCCGATGGGACTCTACGATGAATTGAACCGATTGAAGCCCTTGCATGCTTGCACCTTCGGCTTATGTACCTGCAGAGTGGCTGAAAAATTTGCTGAAGACAGGGCCGAAGAGCAGCTACACTAGTTTTTAATTGGTATAGATGATGAATTATATGGTACTGTCCGGTCAAACCTGCTATCTCAAACACCAGTGCCTAACCTTGACCGAGCACACCAAACCTTTCTTCAGGAGGAACGCTCATGTGCCATAGCTCGGGGGAAAACTATTGCGGCTGATACTCTGGCTTTTGCTCTTCAGGCTGACTATTCCAAAGGGCGTGGTGATAAAACTGACCGTCAGAAGCTTCAATGTACCCACTGTAAACAGAAAGGGCACGAAGTCGGAACGTGTTTCAAGCTTCATGGTTATCCCGAGTGGTGGGTCGAAAGAAATTGAAGCAAAGGTGCTTGTACGAAGGGTGCATCAACTGCTGCGTCTGGACATGGAGGGGGGTACATGCTCACGCCGTTGCTCCAGTTCTTGCGCCTGCTAATGCGGGTAGTATCACATCAGACCTCGTGACACCGGGTGTGAACAATGCTGCTGCTCACAATCACGCCTATGGCCTGAACAGAGAGCAGGTCCAGGCTCTTCTCAATATTCTTGATGCAAACACCAATTTCAGTGAGCGTATGATGGGTAAGAACTTTCCTTATGACTGGATACTTGATACCGAGGCATCACATCACGTCACTGGAGACTCATCTCGTCTTACAGAGATTACTCATATACGAGTCTGCTCGGTTGGCTTGTCGGATGGTCGGGTTACAACCGCTACTTTGGAAGGATGAGTGCTCCTCTCCAAATATCTTACACTTGAACGTGTCCTATATGTTTCTGGGCTGAGTTGCCATCTTATTTCTGTTTCACAGTTAATTGATCAATCTACTTGCGTAGTTACTTTCACTAATATGATTTATGCTATACAGGACCGTCACTCGAGGAACCTGATTGGAGCAGGTGAGCGACGAGTTGGGCTTTTCTACTTTCGTGAGGTTCCTATTTTGCACGCCATTACTGTTGATACCTTGACAGAGTTTGAATTGTGGCATCGCTGGATGGGACATCCTTCAGATCGCGTAGTTAAATTACTTCCTTCTATCAGTACTAGTTCTACTGCTAAAAAATTAAATAAAGCTTGTGAGGTGTGTCCACAAGCCAAACAAGTCCGTGACTCTTTCCCTCTTAGTGATAATAAAGCCAGTGATATTTTGGAATTGATACACTGTGATTTATGGGGTCCTTACAAAACTCCTTCCACGTGTGATGCTGTTTATTTTTTGACAATTGTTGATGATTTATTTCGCGCGGTTTGGGTTTATTTATTGCGTGACAAGATGGAGGTTCACAAAAAAATTCTCTCTTTCTTTGCTATGATTGGAAAACAGTTTGATCGATGTGTCAAAATTGTACGTAGTGATAATGGCACTGAGTTCAACTGTTTGTTGCCTTATTTTGATAATCATGGCATTGTTTTTGAAACCTCGTGTGTTCATACACCTCAACAAAATGGGAGGGTGGAACGCAAACATAGACATATTTTAAATGTTGCCCGCCCTCTCATTTTTCAAGCTAATATTCCCATTCGTTTGTGGGTTGAGTGTGTCTTAACAGCCGTTTATTTGATTAATAGAACCCCATCTGGATTACTTGGGGGGGGGGGGGGGGGGACTCCGTTCCAGGTTCTGACCGGGAAGGAACCAAATTTCCTTCATTTAAAGGTGTTTGGATGTTTGGCTTTTGCGTATGATCACAGGTCCAAGGGTGACAAATTTGCTTCTCGCAGCCGTCGTTGTGTTTTTGTTGGTTATCCTCAAGGCAAGAAGGGTTGGAAAATGTATGATTGTGTTACTGGTGATATATTTATTTCTCGGGATGTGCAATTCCACGAAAATGAGTTCCCCTTCTCAACTTCTAACAATTCTTTGGACTCTGCCTTTACATGTCATGGGATTACCTCAAACCAGGAATATGTTTTGCCTATTGATGATGACAACGAGGCTGAACTTTCTCGTCCGGGCGTGACTTCATCCGCAACACCAGAACCCTCTACAGCGGCTGCCGCCGCATCTTCATCCGTCTCAGAACAGGCTGCCGAGCCTAGTATTACTCTTGGGCGTGGTATGCGAGAAAAGTGTACCTCAATCTTACTCCGGGATTTTGTCACACATTCCGTACGGAACATAAGCCCATCTCCGTCCTTGCCTGGTTCTCTCAGTTCCTCAGGTACGCCTTATCCCATAGCCCATTTTGTATCATGTGATAAGTTTTCTGCTCTCCATCGTGCGTTTCTTGGTGCTATTACCGCAGGTATTGAGCCTCATTCTTTCCGGGAGGCTATGAATCATCTTGGATGGCGTGCAGCTATGCAATCAAAAATTCGAGCACTAGAAGATAATCACACATGGGTTATGAAGCGCCTGCCTTCTGGTAAAAAGGCCCTCAGCTGTAAGTGGATGTATAAAATTAAATATAATTCTGACGGAACTGTTGAGCGATTTAAAGCTCATCTTGTAGTCTTTGGTAATCATCAGGAAGCAGGTATTGACTTTACTGAGACATTTGCTCCGGTAGCCAAAATGGTTACCGTCCGGGTTTTCTTGGCAGTTGCCGCAGCTTAGAATTGGGATTTGCATCAGATGGATGTTCACAATGCCTTTTTACATGGTTACTTGAATGAGGAAGTCTACATGAAACTTCCTCCAGGCTTTCATCCCTCTAAGCTTGGTCTTGTGTGCCGTCTCCAGAAGTCTCTTTATGGACTTCAACAGGCTCCTCGTTGTTGGTTCGCGAAACTAGCTGCCTCTCTTAAACATTATGGTCTTCGGCAATCGTATTCTGATTATTCCTTGTTTATCATGTGTCGGGGAGATATACGCTTGCATGTTCTTGTTTATGTGGATGATTTGATTATTGCAGGCAATAATTCTTCTGCTATTTCTGAATATAAATCCTATATACACGATTGTTTTCACAAGAAAGATTTGGGGGTTCTCAAGTATTTTCTTGGTATTGAGGTGGCTCGCAGTGCTGATGGTATTTACTTATGTCAACAAAAATATACTCTGGATATCATCTCTGAGTCCGGTTTGCTTGGGGCTTAGCCTGCTGGATTTCCCATGGAACAGAATCATAATCTAGCTCTCGCTAGTGGCGATTTCTTGGTTGATCCTGAACCATATCGTCGTCTTATTGGTCGCCTAATTTATCTTTCATTCACTCGACCAGACGTTGCATATGCTGTTCATATTCTTTCTCAGTTTATGCAGGCCCCGCGACAGGAACATTGGACCGCAGCTCTCTGTGTAGTTCGCTACCTCAAGGGCTGTCCCGGTCAGGGCATTCTCCTGAGTTCCTCTTGTTATCTTCTTCTTACAGGATGGTGGGACTCTGATTGGGCTAGCTGTCCACTTACTCATCGTTCTCTTTCTGGTTGGAGAGTGTTTCTTGGGGGCTCCCCTGTATCTTGGAAGACCAAGAAATAACATACTGTCTCTAGATCTTCTGCGGAAGCCGAGTACCGTTCTATGGCAGATGTCACTGCTGAGCTCACATGGCTTCAGGGGCTTCTTCTGAGCCTCGGTATTGCTCATTCTCATCCTACGTCCCTGTTTTGTGATAGCAAGTCCGCTCTCCATAATGCACACAATCCGGTATTTCATGAACGCACCAAGCACATCGAGGTGGATTGCCACTACGCACGTGATGCCTTGCAAGCTGGTTTGATTATTGCACGACATGTCTCTACCCATGATCAGCTTGCGGATATCTTCACGAAAGCTTTGGGCAAGCGTCAGTTTCATTTTCTATTATGCAAGTTGGGCATTTTTGATCTGCATGCTCCAACTTGAGGGGGGGTGTTGGGCCGTTATGGGCTTTGTTATCTTGTAATTATCTGTAATTAGCCTTGTTAGCTTTGTTTGTATTGGGCCGTATAGATTAACTCTTAGTTTAGGGTAACCTATGATGTGTGTGTGTGTATATATATATATATATATATATATATATATATATATATATATATATATATATGGCCGTATGATTCAATGAAACCCAAGGGGATTATTATTCAATCATTACAATTCTAAATCCATCAGAAGCAAATACCGGCACCACATTTCCAGCCGTTGCACGATCTGGTAATATGATAAATGGGAACCCGAAATGTGGGTGTCAAAAAATGCCATCTTGCACCGGACTTGCGTCTCAGGCACCGGTCGTCTATTTTACAGTACCAACTCACACAATACTACCAGTAATGGTTCTCATGCCATTCGTATACATGTTTTATTAATTCATAACAAAATCTAATACTACTATAAGGCACACCACTGTTGTGGTCTAAGTTGTGTGAGTGGTCAATTACTATTACTTTAATGCAAGTTTTTTTATTTCGTTCCATTGTTTGTACGACATCCATGTCTTCCCTCCTGTGCCATCCGATCTGATGGCATGAACTAATAATGGATTTCAATCCCTTAGCTTCAATTCCCACATTATCCTTTCTTGAATGTCATTTTTATTCCAAAAATGTAGTCTTGTATTGTTGAATTGGATGTACTCCTACCTTTTCATTTACTACTCATCTTGGCTCCAGCCTCTTTATCTCATCTGGGCTTTTATGTATCAAACTTTTCATTATATTTGAAATCAGTTTTAATTTGCGATTCAATGAACTTCAATCTTTTAGTTTCCGAATATATATATTATCTCTGTTCCACTAATATTGAGATATTAAGATTTAAGAGATGATGTGGTTATTGAAAAAAGACAATTTATATGATTGATATTGAATTGATAAGTAAGAATGATTTAAATCAACATGAACTTTACTAAATTTGGTATAAGACCATCCTAGTGAGACGGATCGAAAATGAAAGAAGCAATCTTAGCAGGACATGGAGCGTATATTTTAACTCTTAAAACTTATTTAAATACTAATACAAAGTATATCAAAACTTGATTCATAATCAATAAGATCTAGACTATGAACATAAACTTGTACATTAGCGTCTATGTATATGAACATAAACACATTCTTGTTCGTGAAGATAAAAATATGTAGTTGAAATAATGCACATTTCGCAATAGTAGAAAATGTTTCTTTTATTTATAAAAATGCCACTGCGATTTTTCATCTATGGTAGTGCACATTTCGGTTTCAAATAATGCACAACTTTCAAATCCAACAGTTCAGATTCATTACTCATTTCTCTTCTATGATTCCTTTCTCACTAGATCTTATATATTCCCGACCAACAAAATTCATTGTGTCTTTTGATCATCAATGAATTGAAGTGCAATTCAATGATCAAATTCATATTGGATTAACGGTACTTCAAATCGTTCCTAATTTTCTTTTGAAGAATCGAACTCGTCACACCTCTATATTTTTCTTCAAAAGATAATATACAAAAACCATTTTTTTTATTTTCATTCAAGTTAATCTTGTGTATCAGCATTGACATAGGAACTCCTTGTTCACTTTTAGTTGTTGTAAAATGACGAAAAAAAATCAATTTTAATTTACAAACGTTGCATATTTAGACCATCTTGCTACCCACCTCCTGACCAGTTGTTGTACCGTGGGAGCGGCCCACACATGTAAATGTGACTTTGTGTATTATCAAATGCAATTCAAAAATTATGTATAAATGTAACTCGTGCAGTCATACTTGTGATAATGTAAATCGCGCATATGAAAATGTAATCTCATGTACCGTCAAATTTAAATCAAAATAAACAAACTCAATATCTTAAGAACGCACTAAAAACATATAAAAGAGATCGATAAAAATATATTACCGAAAACAGTGTGTGAATATGAAAAATATGTTACAGTAAAAGTGTATGGATATAAAAAGTATTATAGAAAAAATAGTGTATCAATATATAATACAATATACTTATTTTAGGTGGACTAATTTAATTAGTTAAAAACTTGTAATGAATTGATAAAGAAAAAAGGTAATCTCAATTATAATTTAATTAGTTAAAGATAAAAAAGTAAAATTCAAATTAAATTTTTTAGTAAATTTGAAAGAGAAGCAGAAAAGAATTGAATAAAAGAAAAAAATCACAAATTGATGGAAAAAGAGAGAAACTGTCGATAATGCAACGAAGAATAAAAAGAATGGTGTCATGTTTGAGACCGGTATACTATATGCATGGTATAACAGTCTCACGGTATAATTTATGCCTCCCAACCTCGTATAAGTCTAGGATCGGTAGAACAGCTCGTGTTCCTGGGTAAATAAGTGGCCAATTCCGATGTGATCTTAGAATGTAATCTATGCGTACTTGTGATGAGTACAAAGTGAAAAAAAAATGTTTACGGGAATCTTTGGTGAGGAGAAGAAAAGATTGTAGAGAATTAATATACTAAGATTGAATTAAAAATTCACGACAATCCAACATTAAAAGTCCATAAGAGCATCTCCAATGTTATAGTGTGCACGGTGCACATGTGGCATTAAAGATAACCACATAAATATTAGCAAATAAATTATCTCTCTCTTTATTTGAATGATTTTATACAATTTTGGTAAGTTTTCCTCTACAATGTCAACTGCAATGTCAACATCTAGACAATCTCCTTGACATTGTGGAGAAAAACTTACCAAAACTGCATAAAAGCATTTAAATAAGGAGATAAAGAATTTATTTACTAATATTTATGTGGCTATCTCTCATGTCACATATGCATCGTGCACATTGTACCATTGGAGATGTTCTAAGAATGAAAAGTTTGAATACACCTAGACTTTTTTATACTTTTAAAAGTCCACATTAAATACATCTACACTTTTTAAAACCTTAAAAGTTGAATACAACTACATTTTGCAATACATGAACTTTTATAATTTTGTCACTAGTCACTACATCCTTACATAATACACCCAATTGTAGTATGGATTTTATAGTTTTTAAACGGAACACTTCCGTTTTTCTAACTATATTTTGTTATGCCTCTAATTAATTTTCCATTTTTGTTTTCTGGTACTGTTTAATTATAACCTCTATTTGTTATTAAATATGAACTTATTAAACGATAAGTTAAAAAAAATCACGTCTTTTAATTCCGGATAGATTTATATTTGATTTTCCAACATATTCTCTATAAGTTAAAAAAAAAAATTCACGTCTTATAATTCGGGATAATATAAACAAATAAAGAAATTTATATACATATTTATAGATATGAGCATGTATATAATTCAACCAGAACCAAACAAAGTCAAGCAAAACCACATTTGAACAATTGCGGGTAACCAGTTCCATCCGGTATGTAAGTAACAACAATCCGCTTTGAGAATGGACCTATTCCATAATCAAAACTAGGGGTGGGCATAAAACCCGAACCGAACCGGTACCGAACCGTCCCGTAATGGTACCGAATTTACTACCGGGTATTTAAACGGTTCTATAGATTTTTATCCCGTACCGAAACCGTACCATTTGAAACGGGTACGGGACCGGTCCTAGATTTTGAGAACCGAAAAATACCGGACTGAACCGTTCGTAAATAATGCATTTGATTTTTTTTATATTTTTTCTATATCAATAGATCTAGACCAACAATTTTATACCCCAAGTATGTATTCATGTGTCCCTAAGATATGTAAAATGTGTTGTTTATATATATATATATATATATATACATATATATATATACATATATATATACATGTATATATATATACATATATATATATACATGTATATATATATACATATATATATATATACATGTATATATATACACATATATATATATATATATACATGTATATATATACACATATATATATATACATGTATATATATACACATATATATATATACATGTATATATATATACATATATATATATATACACACACATATATATATATACATATATATATATATATATATATATATATTGTTAGTTTTTCTTTTTAGATAATTTATGTTACGTTATATTTTGGTATATATTGAAAGAATATTAAAATTTTAGAAATCATTAATGATTATTTATTTCTAGTAATGTAGTGTACATGACTTTTTGTTGTATCATGTTTTTGCATTTTTTACAACTTAATTAATATGATTTAAATCTTAGCTCTCAAGGTTCAACTATAAATTAAATTAGAACTGCGGAATAATATTTAACTTAGAACGAAGAAGAAGAACGTCGAAGATTTCTATTATATTTAACAATGTGATGATATTCATTTTTATAATTTCACATGAACTTAGTAAATTAAAAATGATATTTATCTCGTGCGTCATCGTTTTGCTATACTCTTTATTAGTTGTGTTGCACTATTTGTGTATTTGTGAATTTTAATACTAGCTATGCAATTCCTTGTATTTATTTCAACATTTCATTTGAGTTGGTTGATGTGATGATATCTTCTAATTGCAAGATTTGTTCAAAAAATTTAGCATGTGTTTGGCATTGTACCGTACTGTTTTGTACCGTTCCGAAACGACATGGGACCAGGGGCGGACCCAGGAAAGTCATCTTGGGGGGGGGGGGGGGGGGCGAAAATATTTTTTGGGGGGTTCAAAATATTTTTTTGGAGGGAGAAAATTATTTTTCATATATATATACACTAAAAAAATTCTTGTTGGGGGGGCGGTAACCCCCTGGGTCTATACTACGGTCCGCCCCTGCATGGGACCGAATGGTTCTATCCTTGGAACCGGACCGTTAAAAACTTCACGGATACATTACGGGTTTTACCAATTTACCGGACCGTTCCGGACCGCGCATACCCCTAATCAAAACTGTGTCCCCACTTTAGCACAATAATTGATTGGAGTGGGCTAACGGATTTGCTACTATTGTGCTTCGAGTGTTGGTGTACATTTAGGTGAGTTTTTTTGAATAGTTATAAAATAGACAAAGATCATAAAATTTTCAGATCAAATCAGATCAGATCAAACCAGACTATAGAATTTTTGTCCAATTAAAAACATCCTCATGCTGCATGCATGGAACCATCCTCATGCTGGGAACCATGGGCTGGTGCACATGGATGGTCAATAGTGGCCACCAGACACTATTATAGGTTCTATGAGTTCACTAAATCTGGGATTTCTCTTAGACCTTGTTTGGTTTAAAGGAGGGGAGGGAAGGGGAGAGTCAAGGAGGGAAGGGAAGGAAAGGAAGGATTTTGATTAAAATTTGTGTTTGGTTGGAGGAAATAGGAGGAAAGGTTAATGAAAATATTTTCGCAATTTACTTTTATTTGATAGCTTACTTAAAAAAATAGATACATGTCTAACTATTGTAAATATTACTCCTATGATCATGAGTCATAATTTTATTTTATTTGATTTATTACTTTTTAAATTTTATAATTTTTTATTTTTCTGTTTGGAATTTTTAATTTTTTTGTATAATTTTTTTTTAATTTTTAAAAATTTTAAATTATAATTTTTAAATATTTTATTTTTGAAATTTTTAATTTTTAAATTTTTAATTTTTAAAATTTTTAATCTTTAAATTTTTTACCTTTTATATTGTTGAAGGTAAACCCCGTAGATCCGAAAGCCCAACACGAGCTTTGGATATATCAGGAATGGTACAGAATCAAAGTGTATAACGAAATATAAAATATGAACTCACTAATACTCGAAAGCTCACTTGTATTAATTAACCATTCTGATTACAAGGAAATTCCCGATCGGTAGGTCGGAAACAATGCTTTAATACAAGAAATAAGAGCAATAATGCTATTCTAGAGCCTGAGTATTGAAATGCTAACCTTTACAATGATTTTAAACCTTCTATTTATACTAATGGAGAGCATGGGCTGTTCTATGCTGATTGGCTATTGTCCCACCGACTTGGTCACCCATGTTTCCACTTGCTGATGTCACAATCTGGCATTAATTGCACCTGACCACTTGCCGGTTGTCTGTTGCTTGAACGGGATGTTGGGCCATGCTGAAGACGATGTCAAATCTGCCCAAGTATGATATATAGGCCGAACTCCGTTCGGTATATCTTCTTTCTGGGCCGGCCTTTACTTCGGCCCTTTCTTGGCCCGAATCTTGGTCGACATGAATTCTTCATAGAGTGATGGGCCCGTCGTTCGGGCCGGGTATCTTGGGCCTTCTTGATCCGGGTATTGGGCCTCTGGATCAATATCCCAACACAAGTCCCCCACTTCCGATGTCTCGAATGATAGTGAGTGCATTAGGAAGTATGAACACCAATGTTTGCAATTTGCCGAATGGTAACCGTCATCATGGTAAATTAGGAAGTATGAACACAAGTCCCCTACTTCGGGGTATAGAAGTAGTCAGTTCCCCATGCTGTGATTTGACGGCTGCCGTTTCATTTCCCCATATTCATCATGGTAACCGTCGTTTAGTCTTTTCATTAGACACGCGTTTAGCTTTAATGCTCCTAGTGACGTGTTGCTCCCGGATTGGTTCTTGACACGGCGGTTTCAAGGCTATAAATTAGCCTTTAACTTCTCAAATCCGGGTTTCGATTATGCAATTCTCTGCGCCTTGTCGATTTCTGAAATTTCTCGCAACCCTCGTCGTTCAGGTACTCTCCCTCCCTTGCTTCCTCGCCTCATCCCTGACTCGGTCGAGATGAATTCCCAACAGTTTTCTGATTCGGAAATGGCTTCTCAAGGGGAAGACCGTGATGTGGAGGTTATCACCGTCCCTTTTGATGAAAGTTCCAAGGCAACGACGGCGAAGGTTAGGGCGGAGACGGGCGACTCCTCTGGCAGTTCTTCTTCCTCCAGTGAAGATTCCGACGATACCAAGTCCGAGGACGAATTAGCTTCCATGGCGGCCGGACGTCCTAACGATTTCCCTCGCCATACCCTTGACCTAAAACTGATTAGGGGGAGGCGGCAAAAACTGACCTCCCACAATAGGGCCGAAATTCCGGCCCTTATCCCTGACCCAGTGAATTTCCGTCTGCAAGCTGGGCTTCAGCCAATGCGTCATAGGCCCAGAATGATTGTAGTTCATTTTGACTCAATTAGGGCCGACCTTAGGTTTCCGCTACATTCTTTTTTCATTTCATTTTTCAATTTCTATGAAGTTGTACCGGCCCAAATTATGCCGAACTCCTATCGGGCAATGGCGGGTTTTATTTGCCGTTGTAAAGATGCCAGTGCCCGACCAACCTTAGAACTCTTCCATCAATTTTTTAAGGTAGCCCCTCAACAAACCTACGGCTATCTGGCCACTAGTGCCCGAACGGGACATATTCTGTTCAAGGGCAACCCAACTTCAATCAAAGGGTGGAAAGATCGGTATTTCTTCGTGTCCGTCCCGGACGGCCTAATTCCCCACAAATGGAACGCCTTCCCCCGCAAGACTCCTGATCCAGTCCTTACTGAAGAAATTTACAAGGACGTGCTTGCTGTGGAGAAAGATAAATGCATGGACATCATGAGTTATCTGACTCCCGATCGGCTCGTTGAAGCCGGGATAGGTACTGCCCGTTCTCTTGGGTTTACTTGTTTTGAGAAATCAAGTGCCATGGTCCGGGCGGTCCTTCCCGTGCGAGAAACGTTCTTTTTTTCTTTTTTCTAGTTTCTCACATGCTAAGGCCGCTCGATACTAACATTTTCCTTTGTCATTTTTCAGCACCAAATCCAGATCTACCCATGGATAATAGCAGAGTTATGGCAGCTGGTGGGGTTGGTAAACGGAAAAAGGCCAGGAAGAACCCCCAACCTACTCCCTCTACCGTTACTGCTCAGGATGCTGGGTCTTCTCAACCAGTTCCAGAGCCACAGCCAATACAGCAGGTCCATCAGGACCAATTCGATGCCATGCTGGTCGATGATCGATTTGGCTCTGATCAACTGCAACAATTTCCCGAGCACTTCCAAGCTGCTCAAGAAACCGGCCAGGGTGCAGGTGATATACCCACCGTCCAGTTATCTGGCCAGGTTGACCGGATTTCCCTGGCAGATCCGGTTCATGATGTTGTAGAAAGAGGTGGCTGTTCAGCAAGCCAGATCTGGTCTACCTCTTCCTTCTTTAACAATTTCACCGTCCCTAAGCTGTCGGTCGAGCAGTCTGAGGAATGCTTGGCCTTGGCAGCTCTGAAGGTATCTTGCCATTCCATAGTTTAAATCTCTCTTAGTTTAAAATTTTCTTTCACCATCTCATTTCCCGAACGTCATTCTGCAGGTTAGGCTTTACAGTCTGCAGCTGAAGGAAGCTCGGCTGGCTAAGGAGCGGGAGCTGATCGTTGCTCAGACTTCCGCGGAGCAGAATGCAGCAGCTGCTTTTGCTGCTCTGGAGGCCGAGCGGAAAGCCTATGCAGAGGAGAAAAAGCGTCTTGAATCGGAGCTTGGTGAGCTCCGGGTTCAGCTCGGGGTCTCTCAATCCAAGGTTCATGCAGCCGAGGCTGCCTTGGTTAAATTTGAAGAGCAAGCCCCTCGTATCCCGGACGGCCCTGCTGAAATACAGGTTGATTTGTCTGCCGTCCGGGAGTCATTCAAAGGGTCTGAGGAGTTCGCCATCTTGAAAAAAGATTACGCATAGCAGCAACTCCCAGTCACCTTTGGTGATTACTTTGAGCGTTTCTCCACGGGTGACGCCCGTCGGAGCGAGGGGGTCAAATTGCTCGACCAGGACCCAAGGGGGGAAAAGTTCAATGATTCCCTGGCCCGATCCCTGTACGTCATGGGCTGTCAGCACATCATGGCTCCCTTCATCACCAAATTTCAAGAATTACTAGGGAGGCCGGTCGAGCTGGCTGATCTTCCCCAAGCGCCCATAGTTGAAGCCCAATACGAGAAGTATCAACGGGACTTACAACGGGCTGCTGATCGTGAAGCGGGGAAGGAGCCTGATCCCCTCACTAACTCGGATGAGGAGGAGGGTGACGAAGAAGACAATAGGGCAGAGCAGTAGAGTAGAATCTGGTAATTTTAGCAATTGTAATCCCTTTCCCCTTTTTCCTATTTCCTTGCAAAACTTTATCTGTATTTTCCGGCCAGTAGAGCCGATGAATATATATCTCTTTTTTGCATAAAGCTCTATATATTGTCTTTCTTGCCTTTACTGAATGATTTACTCGCCATTCGGGATTCGGTCCGTTTTGTAGTACTTAATGGTTTTCTGACTGTTTTTTACTCAATATTCCTAATATCGTATGTTTGCCGCTCGGGTTTCTGTTCATTTTTTAGGACTTGACAGTTTTTTCTGGCTTCAGATGTCTCTGATAGTCTACCCGCACTTGGCTGCCTTCATATATTGGTAGCCGTTCGGGCTTCAGTTCATTTTTTAGGACTTGGCAGTTTTTTCTGGCTTCAGATCTCTGATAGTCTACCCGCACTTGGCTTCCTTCATATATTGGTAGCCGTTCGGGCTTCAGATCATTTTTTAGGACTTAGCAGTTTTTCTAACCAGCAAGTCTCTGTGATCTTTGCTAATTCTCTGTGGGCCCGTTCGTCACTCGGTAATTGGCGATCTGAGTAGTTTTTAGCCATTCATATGGACCTCGTTGCTTTTCTTTGTGAATAGATTTTGCCTCAAAACGTAAGTGCCCGTTCGACGTTCGTTTGCCTGGTTAACCAGCATTCGCAATCATGTTTCTTTATTGCACTGTTCGGGGTACGTGCTTAAAGATGAACCATAAATACCCCTGATTAATCATAACCACTTAATGCCACGTGTTGCTCATGGATTAGGGTTTTGTGCGGCACTTTCCCTATTTATAGAGAGGTGCTTTCCCCTCTTTTTTCTTGCTGTTTCCTCATTTTTCCTTCTAAGCTGAGAATTCTCTTGCGTATTTTCAAGCTTTCTCTCTCTAGAATTCCCAGAATTCCTCAAGTGATTTTATGTATTTCCCTTCTAGCTCAGAATCTGAAGAAATGCCGTTGATTCGCATAGGAAAAGCATATGCTGGTAACAAGGCCGAAGGTTCTTCTTCCCAAACACCTAACTCCGGCAATCCTCTCACAGGAAAAAATACCGAACAACCACGTGATGACAGATGCCTATCAGGGGACGATGTCCAGATCTATAACAAGGGAATGCCCGAGCGGCCACCCTGCATTCCCCTACATTTTACTCGTATCCGCAAACAAAAACAACGCCTCCCAGAAGATATCGAACGACAACTTAGCCAATTATTGCCCCCACCAAGAGAATATTATGCTGGATTCATTCGGCACCCAATGAGGCATCGATCGGGGCACGTGCTAGTGCACCTTGACGCTTTGATTGCTGGGCTTCGCTTCCCTCTCCATTCGTTCATCGTGGAGTTCTTACGCTGGGTTTCTGTACTACCTGCCTAGTTCGTGCCCAGTACCTACCGCATTCGTACAGGCTTCATCATTCGATGCCACGAGTTGAGGATCACTCCAAGTGTCGACTTATTCCTTCATCACTACTGCTATCAGCCTTATTGGACGACCGGGTACCTGAAGCTGGTAGCTCGTTCTGATCGTCAGTTGTTCACAGATAATCCCACCCCGCCGGCTGACTGGGAGGAGCGTTTCCTGTTTGTTCGGGTAGGTGATTCTCTGCCAATCCCGGATAGGTGGAACGCCTATCCCGTTTGGGATTCTCAGCCTAGAGTAGATGTTGTTTTACGCTCCCAAGCTGAATCTTTGCGGATGGGAGGAACCCGAAGTCTTCGGGGTTTTATTACCACTTCTAACATGCTATCTGCCGGAATTGGTAAGTGTAACAAGGCTTTAACCCGATCTTCATTCCTTCTTCCAATTTTAGCTTCTTATCTCTTACTCCCCTTTTTTGTAGGTGTGATATCCCCCATACCCGTCCGGCGTTCTATATCTGCCGCTACTCTGACGACTTCTTCTGGGAAAGGCAAGGAGAAAATAATTGCCGATCATGCCTCTGCGGAGCAAACCCGAAAGAAACGCAAGTGGAATGACGGTAACCAATTGATCCCGGTCGACCACGTGGTTGATTTGACCGGGTCAGAGGCTGAACCCAAAAAATCTATGCCTGCCAAAACAACAACTCCAGCTCTTTCTGACGCGCCGATCGATGATCGGATGTTTGTCGAGTTTTCGAACATGGGGCCTAGATCAGAAGGGAGATACCTGTTCGGGCTGATCCCATCCTCCATGTGGTGTCATACCGCGATCAAGGTTCCCCCCAGCTTCACGAACTTGACCCACTGGTCGGATCTTTTTGAAGCAGGTCATCAAGAAGCACTCAAGGTATGCCTCATTCCGATCCATACCTTCCTATTCTTTATTGGTTTATCTTATCTGACTCCCTTTGCAACCTGTTTTCAGGCCGGTGTCTACTATCATAAGGCCTTTCTTGCGGCCGAAAAGGAAATGAAGGCCCTGGCCAGCGATCGGGATGACAGCCAGGTCCTTCTTTCTACCGCTCGGAAATTAGTGGCTGATCTACAAGAGCAGGCCAAGGAAGGTGAGAAGGAAAAAGCTGCTCTGGCTGAGATGCAAGAAAAATCCCGACGTCGCGACCGGGAGATTAGAGAACTCCGGGCCAAGGTGTGGGCTGCTGAATCCGCCGGGATCAAATTTGATAAAGCCGTTGGTGACCATCTGCCCGAACCTTATACGGTCAATGTAATACCCGATATTAATATTAGAGGATTAATAGTACTACTCATACCAACAGAGGTGCATCTCCTTTTAAGGGAGCTCATCACCCAAGAACTCCAAAGTTAAGCGTGCTTGCACGAGAGTAGTCTTGGGATGGGTGACCCCCTGGGAAGTTTCTCAGGGCGCCCATGAGTGAGGACAAAGTGCGCGGTAAAGGCTCGTGGTGGTTTGTGAGGACAATACTAGAGGTCAGAAGTAACTACCTCAGGGCCTACGGGGCCGGGGTGTTACAGGTGGTATCAGAGCAACCCTGCGACAGTGTACTGACCCGTTATATATCGGGCGGGCATTTAGCGGGGCAAGATTCTAGGGTTTGATTGAGATTGTTAAGGGCGCAACGAGGACGTTGCGATCCTAAGTGGGGGTGATTGTAATACCCGAGATTAATATAAGAGGATTAATAGTACTACTCATACCAACAGAGGTGCATCTCCTTTTAAGGGAGCTCATCACCCAAGAACTCCAAAGTTAAGCGTGCTTGCACGAGAGTAGTCTTGGGATGGGTGACCCCCTGGGAAGTTTCTCAGGGCGCGCATGAGTGAGGACAACGTGCGCGGTAAAGGCTCGTGGTGGTTTGTGAGGACAGTACTAGAGGTCAGAAGTAACTACCTCAGGGCCTACGGGGCCGGGGTGTTACAGTCAACACTTCCCAGATTGCACACCAATCGATAGTTGATTTTCAACGAGGCAAAGGGCTGAACGTCGCTCTGGAGAACACGGCCCGGCAATTCCTGGGACCTCATCTTGGCCAATTCTTACGTAAAAGCGAGGATCCCATCAAGGCAGGGATTGATCTCCTGGACAGCACGCCGGAAGGGAAATCTTTCTTGGATGTCCTGCTTGAGAAGTCTGTGACGCAAAGTCAGGACCTGCTTTTGGATAGGAACCTTGATTTGATCCTAGAACATTTCCCCAAGCCGTTCGACCCTGATGACTTAGGCTTTGACGATCTGTTCGGGAATACATACGACCGTATTATGGAGAAAAGATCAAAAGCAGCGCCTGATGATGCAGCGCAGGCAGGGAGCTCTCAACCTCCACCTTCCCCGAACGGCAATCCTTCAGTAGCATAGCCTTTGTAAAATTTTGCTTTCTTGTCTTTTTCTTCTTCTTATATATTCCGGCTAGTAATGCCGAAGAATAAACTGGGCTTTTCTCTCTAACGGTTGATGTCTTTATTATGTTTTTTCTTTGCTTTTTCTTGCTCATAATCCTTTCTATATTGCCGAACATCACTCGGCTCATGTATCTTTATATATCTGACACCTCTCCCGAGCCTGTTTTGATCCTTTTTCCGTTCGTGATCCACGAAGTCAAAACTCTTTTAGCTGAGGTGAATTCCTCCAACACGTTTTGATCGTGACCACAGGGTCAAACTCTCAGCTGGGACAGGGGCTCCCTCCAAACTGTTGACCCGTTCGTCATTCGGTCATCCGGAATGATCCCACGTGTTAACAAGCTGAGGTGAGACTATCTCCCTTCTGAAGTTGTTCTGACACCTTTCCCGAGCCCGCTTTGATCCCTTTTCCGTTCGTGATCCACGGGGTCAAAATTCTTAGCTGAGGTGAATTCCTCCAAGCCGTTTTGATCGTGACCACAGGGTCAAACTCTCAGCTGGGACAGGGGCTCCCTCCAAACTGTTAACCCGTTCGTCATTCGGTCATCCGGAATGATCCCACGTGTTAACAAGCTGAGGTGAGACTATCTCTCTTCCAAATTTGTTCTGACACCTTTCCCGAGTCCGTTTTGATCCCTTTATCGTTCGTGATTCACGGGGTCAAAATTCTTTCAGCTGAGGTGAATTCCTCCAAGCCGTTTTGATCGTGACCACAGGGTCAAACTCTCAGTTGGGACAGGGGCTCCCTCCAAACTGTTAACCCGTTCGTCATTCGGTCATCCGGAATGATCCCACGTGTTAACAAGCTGAGGTGAGACTATCTCCCTTCCAAACCCATAATTCCGATGCATTCCGAACTATTCTCTCTGGCTCGTATCATCCATATTAGGGGTCTGAGGTAACCCTTTTCAAACTGTAAGCAAGGTCACCGGATCGGGTCATTCCTTACTTATAGCTAAAAGGCCGACTCGCTTCCAAATCAAGTTAATGACTGAGGTGAGATTTTTCAAAACCATAGTTCCGATTCCCCGGACGACAATCCGTACCTTATCCGAACGTCGCTCGGTTCGTCCATATCTTACAGTCTTGACACCATCTCCAAGCCGTTTTGATCCCTTTGCCCGTACGTAATTACAGGGTCGACTTTAGCTAAGTTGACGACTCAACTCCCTCCAAACTGTTAACCCGTTCCTCATTCGGTCATCTGGAATGATTTTGCGTGTTAAAAAGCTGAGGTGAGAATCATTGTCATCAAACATCAGGCCATTTTGATCCCTTCAACAATGCGTAATTACAGGGTCAAAACTCTAGCTGAAATAATGGCTCCCTCCAAACTGCTAATATGTTCCTCATTCGGTTGTGCAGAATGATTCCCATGTTAACCGCTGAGGTGAGACTATCTGAGTGTCAAACTCCAAGCCGTTGGCTGAGAATGACTTTCCTTCCATGTTGTTAACCCGTTCGTCATTCGGTCATCCGGAATGACCGTATTAACCATGGGCTGAGGTTTTCTGATCATCGATTCTTCAAGCCGTTTTGATCCCTTTATCCTTTCATAAATCTAGGGTCAAAACTTTCTTAGCTGAGAATGACTTTCCTTCCATGTTGTTAACCCGTTCACCATTCGGTCATCCGGAATGATCGTGTTAACCATGGGCTGAGTTTTAGTGGAAGTTATGTTTCCCTCTCTATACATTTTTTTAGAGGTGGCAACAGCCGTTTTTACTGATAAAATTTCCTTAGATGTTCCACATTCCAAGTGCCTGCCGGTCGACCTTCGGTATTTTGTAGGCCAAACGTTCCTGAAGCATACTTCTTACATATTTGGCAGGGGCCTTCCCAATTTTGTTCCATTTTTCCACCTTTGATAGGTTTGCTTTTTTCTCGCTTCCTTAGCACCAGGTCCCCTACTTCGATTGAACGAACTTTGACTTGTTTATCAAAGTATCTTCTCGTGGCTCTGTGATACTCTTCCATTCGTGCAGCTGCCAGATCCCTTCTTTCTTCTATGAAATGTAATTCGGCCCGTAGGTTGTCCTCATTCTGTTCTGGGCTGTAATGCACCGTTCGGTGTGTGGGAACTAGGATTTCCGTTGGTACTTTGGCTTGGAAACCATAAGCAAGGGCAAATGGAGTTTCTCACGTGGCCGTTCGGGGTGTAGTCCTGTAAGTCCATAAAATATAATTTAACTGATCAGGCCACGATGAGGAGTATTCATCCAGCTTCTTCTTCATACCATCCATGATAGTACGGTTCATATTCTCTATTTGGCCATTCGCCTGAGGGTATGCCACGGATGCTCTGGAATGTTTGATTCCCCATTTGACCAGGTAGTTCTCAAAATTCCGGCTCACAAACTGCCTTCCATTATCAGTTACAATCTGCTCAGGGATTCCGAACCGGCAAATGATATTCTTCCAGACAAACTTTTGACATTTGACATCTGTGATGCTGGCCAGTGGTTCGGCCTCTACCCATTTGGTAAAGTAATCTATCCCCACGATGATATACTTATTGTTTCCAGGGGCCGTAGGTAGAGGACCTAACATGTCGATTCCCCATCTTGCAAATGGAAGGGCCACCGTCATTGGAGTGTAGAAAGTGGCCGGCCGTCCGGGGACCGGTGCGTACAGTTGGCATACTTTACGATTTCTAGTATGTGCAAAGCAGTCTTGTTGGATAGTCGGCCAATAATACCCTTGCAGGATGATTTTCCTGGCCAGTGTCTTGGGCCCTTGGTGGCTGGAGCAGATACCTTCATGAATTTCTTCCATTACGGCCGCCGCTAGATCGGGTGGGAGGCATTTCAAATATGGTCCACCAAACGTCTTTTTGTACAGCTGTCCGTCCACCCATTCGAACATGGAAGCCCTCCTCTGGATGCATTTTATCTGATAAGCAGGATTTTTATCTTGTGGGAGGGTTCCGTCTTTCAGGTATTTGGTCATATCCATGACCCATCTAGGGACGACATAAGATATGGCCTCGATCTGGAGCACCATGATCGCTGGGGTTGCCAATGTTTCTCGATGGGCAAAACGTTGGATATGAGCCGGGATCTCCTGTACCCGATCGTCGAACGCTGCATTTTCTAACTTGGATAGGATATCTGCTTCAGTATTCTCTATCCTGGATATTTGGTCGAGCACCACCTATTCAAATTTGCTTATCTGCTCCTCAACTATTTCTTTGTAAGCCTTCATTCTCTCTTCTTTAGCCTCAGCAGTGCCGTTTACTTGATGTACTACCAATTGACTATCCGACCGGACTTTTAACCGATCGGCACCCAAGGCCTTTGCATATTTTAAACCAGCAATAAGGGCCTCATACTCAGCCTCATTGTTGGTTACTTTGAAGTCAAAATGGATGGAATAATATGCTTTGAAACCTTCGGGCGATGTGATCACAGCTCCAGCTCCACAACCCTTGGCACTAGTTGCACTATCCACATACATTTCCCACCAGTTATCCAGCCCATTGTTCTCCGAGTCTGTTTCCGAGGGCCGGGCGGTACATTCTGCAATGAAATCTACCAGGGCCTGTCCTTTGATAGTAGGCCGAGACTTGAAATCCACCTCATATTGTCCGATCAGGAGGCTCCACTTGGTAATGCGTCCACTTGCCATTGGATTTCTCAAGATGGTGGCTAGTGGCTGAGTAGTATACACAGTTACCGGGTGGGTCGGAAATATGGTGCCAGACGTTTAATGGCAGCTATCAGGGCCAACACTGTTTTCTCTAGCAAGGTGTACCTGGTTTCCGGGCCGTTCAAAGCCTTGCTTACAAAATAGATTGGCCGTTGAACGCCATCTTCTTCTTTCAACAGTACCGTGCTCACGGCCAGGTCAGCTACAACAAGATACATATATAGATGTTCCCCTGGTTCGGGTTTTGTCAAGACCAGGGGGGAAGACAGATATGTCTTGAAATCTTCAAAGGCCGTTTGACATTCGGCCGTCCATTCAAAGGGGTTGGCTTTCTTCATGATCTGGAAAAATGGAATAGCTCGATCGGCTAGCTTGGATAGGAATCTGCTCAGGGCTGCTAACCGACCGGTCAATCTCTGCACTTCTTTGAGATTTCTAGGAGCCTCCATATCCACAATTGCCTTTACCTTTTTAGGATTGGGCTCAATCCCCTTTTCGCTCATCATGTATCCCAAAAATTTGCCCCCTCTTACAGCAAAAGCACATTTTTTGGGATTCAGCCTCATGTTCGCTTTCTGCATTATCCCGAACACCTTTTCTATGTCCAGGACATGATTTTCCTTCTTCCTGCTTTTGATCAGGATATCATCAACATAAGCTTCCATTGTGACCCCCAACACTTCTTTGAACATCATCCCGATCATCCTTTGAAAAGTTGCCATGGCGTTCTTTAATCCGAATGGCATGACAATATAGCAAAACACACCATCCGAAGTAACGAACGCTGTTTTCTCTGCATCAGCTGGGTGCATGAATATCTGATGGTAAACCCGGAATGCATCCATGAAGCTCAGCAATTCACATCCGGCAGTTTCATCTACTAGCAGATCGATCCTCGGCACCGGATAAGGGTCCATGGGGCAAGCTTTATTCAGATCTGAGAAATCCACGCACATTCTCCAAGTAGATTGTTTTTGGGCTAGGACCACATTCGATAGCCATTCTACGTGGATTACTGGACGGATGTGTTTTATTTTTAGCAAGGTGGGCCACCTCCTGCTTTGTGAATTCCCGCCGTTCGGTTGCTTGATATCGTTTCTTTTGCTGGACTGGTTTTGCATCAGATCGAACGGCAAGTTTGTGACATATTATCTCCGGGTCAATACCTGGCATATCTTCTGGCCCCCGGGCGAACAACACCTGAAACTTTTTTAGGACGACAATCACGCCATCCCGGATGTCAGCCTCCAGATCTACCCCGATAGCTACCTTACGGTTCGGGGGGAAATCCAGGTCGATTTGTTCGAGGAGAGTGGCGGGTTCTGGGTGTGCCTCGAACTCCGTTCGGTGGGTCTCCACCTCAATTGTGTTGACCCGCATTCCACGGGTGTTCATCTGTTTTAGAGCCTCTCGATAACATGTCCGGGCTGTCGTCGGATCAGTTCTGGCCACCCCAACCCCGATGTCAGTGGGGAATTTGATGCATGAGTGGCGGACAGAGGCTATTGCCTCCAAATCTTCCAATCCCGGTCGGCCCAATATGGCATTGTGGGCACATTTTATATCCACCACCACGAACGTCATTCGAAGTGATGCTTTGTGCGTTTCATCCCCAATTTCAACCATCAATTGGATGGTCCCCTCAGCCTCAATACAATTACCGGTAAAGCTTGCCAGTGGGGTCCTTAGGTGGGTCAATTGACTTCTTTGGAGACCCATTTTCTCGAATGATTGTAAATACAATACATTCACACTGCTCCCGGTATCGATCAGTACTCGGCGGATCAAAGCATTGTCAATGCACATGCTCACCACCAATTCATCCCTGTGCGGGCTTGGAGAGTTGGGTAAATCAGCTGGCCCGAACGTGATCGGGTCCGTCCTTCCTTTCTTCTGGGGGGGAGTTGAGATGGATCCCACATAGAGACTTCGCTCGAACCTTTTCCGTTCGGCATTCGAATCCCCTGTCTCCCCGCCCCCAAATATAACCTTGACCTCCATTCGAGGTTTCTTTCCAGGGCCTCCCGAGCCCTCTGGTTCATCCCTGGGGGGAACATATACGTCATTTTGAGGCTGGACATCACGTTGGGCATCCCGTCGCCAGCTATTAGGTTTCCTGATCGGTTTCAACGTGCCCACAACATTTGGATCCTTATTCACATATTTGCCCAGATGACACCGTCGGATCAAATCCTCAATAGCTGTTTGTAGGGCCCTACAGGCGTTGGTGGCATGACCCTTCCTGTTGTGATATTTACAAAAAGCAGAGTCGTCTGCTCCCATGAATTGTGAAGAATCAGTCGGGAGGGGAATATTGTCCCTCTCGTGCTGATAAATGGTCGCTACTGACAGGACCAGGGGGTAAATCTCCCTTGCTTGGGAGGTATAGCGGTCACTGGGCTAGGACCCAGCCGATCGGCCATTCTGATCGGGGCAGCAGGCGCAACGACCTTATCCCTGATCATTATCTCCTCTTCTAGGGCAGCATGCTTGCGAGCTCTGTCTAATACCTCAGCATATGCTGTACCCGGATTTTTCTTCAAATCCTTGTATAACTCCCCCGTTCGGAGAGCATTCATGAATAGGGTAATGGCGGTATCATCCGTCATGTTTCCCACTGTCAGAGTCTCGTCCCTCCATCTTTTTAAGAATTGATTGAGGGACTCCTTGGAGTTTTGCTTCACGCTGGTCAGGTAGCTGAAATGCCGTTTCGGATTGGCACTGGAAGCAAATTGGGCCAAGAATAACGTCGATAATTCGGCAAAACTATTGATCGACCCGGGTTGCAGTGTCCCGAACCATTCCTGGGCGGGCCCTCTGAGCGTACTAAAAAACAACTGGCAAATAGCAGCCTCGGGTGCTCCTAGTAGCATGAGTCGCCCTTGGTAACTCCTCAAATGCACATGGGGATCTCCCACCCCATCATAGATTTGACTGGTCGGTGGTTTGGCACCTCCTTGGATGTCCGCATACATGATCTCTCTGGTGAAAGGGGAAGTAATTCCGAGCTGAACCGGGGCAGGTTGTACAGGCGCCTTGTTCATCTGATCTTGCATTTCGTCCATCTGCCTCCTCATCTCAGCCATTTCCTCCTCGTGGGCCATAAAAGGGGGCGGTGGTGGAGCCCTCATGTCTGTATAGTCCCGGTCCCAATGCCGTTGAGCGGCCCTGGTATTTTCCCGATCGGTATACTGGAAATGATGAGCAATAGGAGTTGGTCCCCTGGCTTGTGATCCGATCGGGGTTCGGTCACTGGGACTATGATGGGGCACTACGGTGATTATCCCGATGGGCATGCGAACGGGATGACGATGTGGTTTCCGTGCGTGGAGTTTCCCCTGTAAAGTTGGACCCTCCTTCCTCCTCGTTTGCCATTTGCTGCATGACCTGGGCCATATCTCGCATGGCCTGAGGATTTCTTCTTAGAGATTCAGGAATCACAAAATCCCCGTCAAAATGAGGATACGATCCTCGGCTAGATTGTCCCTAAGGGGTTTGATTCCCCGGGGTGTGACTCCTTCCGTGACGACGTGAACCGTCGTTTGTGTGATAGGAACTGATTCTGACCATTTTCAAAAATAGTGGTTTTTAGGATGATTTGAATGTGAAACTTTTTGAACAGTTTCCCACAGACGGCGCCAATGTTGAAGGTAAATCCCGTAGATCCGAAAGCCCAACACGAACTTTGGATATATCAGGAATGGTACAGAATCAAAGTGTATAACGAAATATAAAATATGAACTCACTAATACTCGAAAGCTCACTTGTATTAATGAAACCAGTCTGATTACAAGGAAATTCCCGATCAGTAGGTCGGAAACAATGCTTTAATACAAGAAATAAGAGCAATAATGCTATTCTAGAGCCTGAGTATTGAAATGCTAACCCTTACAATGATTTAAACCTTCTATTTATACTAATGGAGAGCATATATGGGCTGTTCTATGCTGATTGGCTATTGTCCCACCGACTTGGTCACCCATGTTTCCACTTGCTGATGTCACAATCTGGCATTAATTGCACCTGGCCACTTGCCGGTTGTCCGTTGCTCGAACGGGATGTTGGACCATGCTGAAGACGATGTCAAATTGGCCCAAGTATGATATATAGGCCGAACTCCGTTCGATATATCTTCTTTCTGGGCCGGCCTTTACTTGGGCCGAACTCCGTTCGGTATATCTTCTTACTGGGCCAACCCTTTCTTGGCCCGAATCTTGGTCGGCATGAATTTTTCATAGAGTGATGGGCCCGTTGTTCGGGCCGGGTATCTTGGGCCTTCTTGATCCGGGTATTGGGCCTCTGGATCAATATTCCAACATATATTATAACGTTTTGTTCATTCACGTGGGAGATGGATAGTTTGTGGTTATCACATGTTTCCTCCGAAATACTCCGATTTGGGGGGTTTAGAATGGGAGGAAGTGGAGGATTTTGAAAGCCTTCCACTTTCCTCCCCTTCTCCCTATTTCCTTCAATCAAACACACACAAATTCCTCACTTTCTTCCCCTCCCCTCCGAAACCCTCCAACCAAACAGAGCCTTAGAGGTTGTTTGATAACATGTATGCTCCATAATAATTACTTCCTCTGTCCCGAATTAATCGTCTAGTTTTGACCTTCACACAGATTAAGAAAAAGAAGTTGACTTCACACTGTAGCAACACTATTTGGCACTGTAGCGACGCTGTTTGGCACTGTGACGACTGACGACACTATTTGGCACTGTTTTGCACTGTTTGACACTGTTTACCAAATAAGGAAAGTTTCAAAGTAGGACAATTATTTTGGGATGGACCGAAAAGGAAAACAGGACAATTGTATCGAGACAGAGGGAGTACTTTGCATGCAAAATGTAAGGATGTAAAAAGTTTACATCTTGATTGGTTGTTTGAGGTAAGTTGTAGGACATAAAAATATTTTTCACCATACCATGTAATGTATGTTACGTGGAGAAGAATGACAACATACTTTGCATGCTTTATATAAAGCATTGCAAATTTGCAATGCCTTTGTATGCAAACTAAGAATAAATTACACATTTAACCAAACAGTATAATCTATTTTACATGTTGATTGATTGTTTTCCTTAACTTTGCATGCAATCATTTCACGTGCAAATATTTAACGTGTAAACTATTAAATGAGCCCTTACATTTTTCTAGTACAGGAGGAAGTGGGACTGAGCAAAAAGGTATTGCCTCAGCGGAGTGAATGTATCAAGATGAACCCAATCCAGACGGCAAGCAAAAGGCCCATCTTAATTCCAACCCAAGTCTATTAGCTACTAACTATTGATTACAGTCACAAATTAAGGTGAGGTTGGTACAATTGATTTGTATTATGAACATTAATTAATTACTAATTGACATGATTCCTATTTCTCTTACCGACACAAATTATTATTTTGAGTGGACAAGGAGCCATGTGACTAAGAATTCACCTTGATTACACACATGAATGATAAAACTATGAATAAAAATAGGGTAGAATAGAAAAAAGGGGTAAAAAGAAAAAAAGAAAAGAAAAGCCCCTTAAGTTTTAATAGCACGGCCCTTGTACAGCCCTCTCCTTACGCAAAATTATAACATACAATCGAATGTAACTATACACCCGGTATTTTTGTAATATGCTGCAACTTCATGCCTTTAACTTACGTATCATGCTCCTACTCTCTAGTTTTTTTTGCTTCTTACGTTAGTTTGTGAGGCCATACCTCTTTCATTTTTCTTACGTTAGTTAGTCACTCCCAGGTCATGCCTTCTTTCCTTCATGTTTTCTATTTTTCTTATCAAACTCTTTCATTAATTTTAATTTATAAAAAATATGCAATATAAAATGTGATTTAAGGTCCTAGATTACTTGTTTTTTTATTTTCTTTTTAGTAATCAACCTTCGTTATAGTTTAAATATTTCTTTAAATTGTGAATTATAAAATATTTAAGGTATCTATGTTTTTTTTCTATTTTTAATGTCAAGATTAATATTTGTTAATTTCATATTTTTTTGTTAATTATTTTAAAATTGTGTGTTAATTATTACCATGAATTACATGTTATGCTAAAATGAGTAAAGCGTTTCCTTCAAAAAAATGAGTATAGTGTTTAAAATAAATGTGCATGAGTATATTAAAAGAATATGATTAATTTTCTAACTGAAAAACGATAAATTGTAAATTATTTTGCAACTATAATTTATTATATTTCTACGTTATATTTTGCAACGATTAATTAATGTTATATTCAATTATTATGAAAATGAAAATGTATAATAAAATGTTATTAAATGTTTCAGTTTATTTTTTAGATTTATGTTGGAGTTGATTATTGATATAAGAGCACAAACCATGATACTCAATTGAATGTTTTCAATACTCAATAGAAAAGGGTTGATGCTCAATAAAAATATCTTGAAGTTCAACTAAAAAACTTATGATTTTCATATCAATACTCATTTTGTAAGTTACGTTTGTTCAATTTGTACTCATATTATGCTCATTTTTAAAATGTCATATTCATGCAAATTTTAAAAGTTGCATATGACATTAGATTCACATTGTTAGGTTCCTAGTACTGAACCGAATAAGTCTGATGCTCATTGGAAGTGTTTTAATGCTTATAATAGGTCTGATGCACATTAGAAGTTCATTAATGCTCATTTAACAGAAATTGTGATTTTCATCTCAATAGAGGAGGTTTGATGCTCAATGAAAATGTCATTATGTCAAACTAACAAACCTTACGATTTTCATATCAGCGAACATTTTGTATGTTATGTATGCTCATGTGGTACTGATCTTATGCTCATTTTCTAAGTGTCATATCAATGCATTATTTTAAAGTACTATTTTACATTAGATTCACGTCTTGAAATTCATAGGAGTTAATTATAAATATAATTTAGTAAGTTTTTATATAAGAAAAAAGAACAAAAAGAAAATTAATTAAAAGTTATGAAGCAGATATCATGATTCTGAATATTAGACTCATAATACTCAACATAATAGGTCTGATGCTCATTAAAAGTTCATAAGTGCTCATTCACCAGAAATTGTGATTTTCATCTCAATAGCAGAGGTTTGATGCTCAATTAAAATGTCGTGATGTTCAACTAACATACCTTACACTTTTCATATCAATGTGCACTTTGTAAGTTATGTATGCTCATTTGGTATTGATGTTATGCTCATTTTTAAAATGTCATATCAATGCATATTTCAAAAGTATCATATTACATTAGACTCACATATTGAAATTAATAGGAGTGGATTATAGATATAATTTAATAAGTTTTTATGAAAGAAAAAATAAGAAAAAGAAGAAGAATTAGAAGATATGAAGTACAAATCGTGATACTCATTGTTAGCCTCTTAATACTCAATAAAATACGTTAGATGCTCACTAAAAGCACACTATTGCTCATTTAGCGGAAGCCGTGATTTTTCGCTTAAATTACAAAAATGCCACCGATTTTTTTTGGCTTGTATCAGTTATTGGGCTGCCTTACTCAGTTGGGCCAGGTGTACGTACACCCGGATGATGGAGTATATGACCCAGGAACCCCCGGCCCATAGACTCCTACTATTCTAAGGAAGGCCCAACAGGCCCAGGAAGCACAGCAGGCCCAAATCACAGTGCCCCAAGTACTGAGCAACCCACGTGGCACACTGGGGGTGCCTTCGCCCCCCTGACCGAAGGCTCCAAATTCTCACAGGATGGCCAACTCAAGCAAACAAAGTTACTGGGAGAAAACGGCGAAAATCAGTAGCCCTCGGCACCTAGAGCCCTCGGCACTAAGGAGGTTCCCGGTACTCAGAGCCCTCGGCTAATCATCTGCAACCGAGGGCACCTTCCTCGACATAATATCCTCTCCACATGCGCCTGAATCACCGTACCAAGTACGACGTCACATCCAACAGCTGCATTTAATGCGGCCACATGCGAATGCCAGTGCCACCCCGTTGAGGTGACCCCTCGACCACCAGAATGATGACACGTGTCCCTATCTGGCATTTATTACTACTATAAATAGCGCCCCTTTTCCCCATTTGTAATCCAAGATAAATACGCTCGCTACATTCTCAGCAATATATTCTCTCTCTCTCTTACTTATGCTCTGACTTCTCTCTAGTTATTCTTCGCAATAACCCCTCGGATAGGTACCCCCGGGTACACTTATCCATCATTTGGTGCTCTCGTTGAGAGCTCGAATAATAAAGTAAGAAACCCTCCCCCTCGCCAAACACAAAACACCTAGCGAAAATGGTGAGAACAACTCGTGCAAACTCCAAGAACGTTGAGGACAGGAACCTGGCCCTCGACGAAGTCGACGTCCCCGAGGCCTCTAACAGGGCTCCCGGGGGCAGCGTCATCACTGGGTTGGATCAGACGGCTGTCGACCTACGCCATCAGATTCAACAGAATGCCCCCGATGCCCGCCTCGGTATCGAGGCCAAGAAGAAGGACCGGAGCGAGAACCAAGTTAGCCCTCCGGTCATCACTATCGACGTACAGTCGGCGTTTTCCGCCTTCATCCAGACGCTCACCCAGAATCCGGGTGCCTTCGGCACTTTGGTTCCCCTCCAACCTCAGGTCGGGGAAAATATCATGCCTCCCCCTCATCCACACCCCCTCGGGAACCCTGTCCTCCGGATTGGGAACGTCGAGGGAGTCGTGGCCCAAGATACGGCCTCCCAGGAAGTTCAATCCCGGGACCGCCACAACATGAACAAGGAACAGCCCTGGACCTCCGCCCTCGATAGACTCGGAGGGGCGCAAAACCACCGAAGGGTCCAAGACCACCTCGGGGGGAAGGTGCTCCAGAGGCCTCAGGAAAGTCGTGGATCTGTCTCCAGTGCTAATGAGAGACGTCCCCTTCAGGACAAAGGCAAGGCACCTCTCCATGCCAACGACGCCCGTCACCACATCAATCAGGCCCACTCGGCCCGTGTTCGTTCGCAGGGGAGGAGGCCCTCCTGAAGGACCCACGGGACGAAATCATTGCGGCCCTCCAGCGCCGGTTTGACGAGATGGAGCCCACCAAAGCACACGCCACCACTTCTGCCCCTCATACAAACCTGATGTATGAGGCCATGTTGGCCAAGATGGAGGATATGCAGAAGAAGATAACTGAGGGCACCGGGGAGCCCACCATACAACTCCGGACCATGACGCCATTTACCCCAAGGGTATTGGCGGCCCGGATCCCGGAAAAATACCGAGGGCAACTCATCAAGCCCTACGACGGAAAGACTGACCCTCAGGAGCACTACAGCAGGTACCAAAACAGTATGATGATGGTGGGGGCATCAGACGAGTATTTGTGCCGCTGGTTCCTCTCCACTTTAGAGGGGCCGGATTACGAATGGTTCAATCGATTGCCCGAAGGCTGCATCGACTCATGGCAAGAACTCGCCCAGCGATTCTTGACACAATTTGCGGGATGGCGCCGCAAAAGAAAACACTTCTCCCACTTGCTGACAGTGAGGCAAAGGAAACAGGAGACCCTTCGGGACTTCTTGGAGCGCTGGAGAACGGAGGCTGATAAAGTTGATGGCGCATACGACGGGACCCTCCTGGCCCTCTTCCAAACAATACTCCGCCCCGGAAACTTCTCAAGGAGCCTCATCATCGAGCCCCCCCCCCCATCCCCGCGATTACATAAGGGCCCTGCAACGGGGGGGACAGGTACGCCGAAGCCGAGGAGGTGGAAAAATGCCATCACAACCCCGATCAGCAATGCCCTCGGCCAGATGATAAAGGCAACTGGGGGCCGGGGGCTCCCCGTAATCAACCCAAGGATTCGGCACCCCCCGGTGACCGCCCCCGGCACGGCCAAGCCAAGCCCGGGGGAGGTTATAAGGGGAACCCGAGGGCTTGGGCACAGCCTGTTCTCCTGGAGCACCCTCGGACACCTTTGACGCACCCCGTCAGCGTCATCCTCGACTTCGCTGAGGAGAGGGGCCTGGTGGAGCGAGATTCCCGCGCACCCCCGGAGGTATATGCCATCAATCCAAACTACCCCTACTGTCGCTTCCACCGGCATCAGGGGCACAAAACCGATGACTGCCATCAGCTGAAGACGGCCATCGAAAGGTTGATACAGGCGGGCCATTTGTCCCAATTTGTCCAAGGCCCTCAGCAACAGGGTCTTCCTTACCAAGGGCCACCCCGAGGGCACCCTGCGAAAGCAAACACATGGCTCAACCCCAACACCATCCCCCTCGGCAAGAAGAGAGAGATTGGGAACCTGGAAGAAGAGGAGGAAGAGTACCCTCGGTACCAAGAAAAGAAGCGCCACATCCTCATGATCACTGGGGGCAATACCGGGGGCGACTCTACCAGTCAGCGAAAGAAGTGGGCTCAATCACTTTACGTGGGGGAAGTCACTCACATGCCCCCTGTAAAGCGGCTGAGGGAAGAACCCATCACATTCACCAACGCCGATCTCCCCCCGTCTTCCTCTCCTCACAGGGATGCTTTGGTGATCCAAAGCGAGATCAACAACACCATCATTCACCGAACTTACGTTGACACGGGCAGCTCCGTCAATGTAATGTACCTCAGCACCTTAAGAGAGCTGTATCTGGAGAGGGGGTCCATGAGGCACCTCTGCCTAAAGTTCCCAGCCGAAGGGGGTATCGGCTACTCGAGGGGAAATCAGAAACTTGCCCGCACTTGCTATCTCCAGGTGACAAAGAAGGTTAGCAAAACCGAGTTCCGTATTGACACCATCACTGGGGCTATTGAAGAGGAGGAGAAGAGGCCAAGGGCTGAACCGGCCGAGGACGTAGAGGACTTTGCGCTCGATCCGGCGATGCCGAAGAGAGTCGTGAAGATTGGAGCCCAGCTCCCCGAAGACTTGAAGACCGGCATCATCAGCGCCCTACGCGCCTACTCCATTGTTTTTTCATGGGGGCCGAAGTACATGTCGGGGATCAGCCGAAGGGTCATCACCCACCGCCTTTTGATGGACCCTTCGGCTAAACCAGTACAACAACGTAGGAGACCCCTCTCGGCCGAGAGGAGGGAATTTGTGAAGAAGGAGGTCTCCATGCTCCTCTCTATCAAGCACATCAAAGAGGTAAAATACCCCTCATGGCTGGCGAACGTAGTCCTCGCACAAAAACCACCCTCATTCCGCATGTGCGTGGATTACACGGATCTAAACAAGGCGTGTCCCATGGACCCATTTCCTTTGCCAAATATTGATCAACTTGTGGATGAGACCGCGGGGGTGTGAAATCATGTCGTTTCTCGATGCATTCCGCGAGTATCATCAAATCTTTATGCATGAGGAAGACGCTGAAAAAACAGCCTTCATGACTCCCGAGGGCATCTTCTATTACCTTGTAATGGCCTTCGGCCTCAAAAACTCAGGCGCCTCTTACACCCGGATGGTGACCAGAGTATTTCAGGCCGTTCTAGGGCGCACCATGGAGGCGTATGTTGATGACATGTTCGTCAAAAGCAAACAATCCTCCAGCCATGCTGACGACCTCAGGGAAATCTTCGCCATCATGCAAAAGTTCAACCTTCGGCTAAACCCGAAGAAGTGCACCTTCGGCGTGCAAGGAGGCAAATTCTTAGGCTACATGGTGAGCCGAAGGGGTATCGAGGCCAACCCCGAAAAAATCCAGGCCATCATCAACATGGAATCCCCACGCAACGTGAAGGAGGCCTAACGGTTGACGGGCCGCCTGGCAGCCCTCAATCGCTTCCTATCAAAATCGGCGGAGAAGTCCTTACCCTTCTTCCAGATCATGAGAAAGACCGCCGGTTTCCAGTGGACTTCAGAGTGTCAGGGGGCCTTCGAGGAACTGAAACGGTACTTATCTTTACCCCCTGTGCTCTCTAAACCCAAGTTAGGGGAGACCCTATACCTTTACCTTGGTATTAGCCCGGCAGCCATCAGCTCAGTACTCATCCAGGAAGAAGATGTCGTCCAGCATGCCATTTTCTATGTTAGCAAGATCCTCAGGGAAGCAGAACTCCGGTATTCCCCTGTGGAAAAAACGGCGTTGGCTATCGTTTGGACTGTCAAGAAATTGGGTCATTACTTCCAAGCTCACCCGGTCCAGGTCCTCACTCACCAACCCCTCGGCGCTTTGATGAGGAGCCCCACCAGCTCCTCCCGAATGGTAAAATGGGTTTTTTTCCTGAGCCAATACAATATCGACATCCTTCCTAGGCCCGCCATCAAGGGCCAAGCCCTAGCGGACTTCGTGACGGAGTGAACGGCAAGATCAGCCACGAACGAGGAGCCCTCGGCCCCCTCGGACGATTGGTGGACCCTCTACACCGATGGCTCCTCCGCTGTCAAAGCATGTGGAGGAGGGGTGGTTCTCATCTGACCTGAAGGCTTCCGGGCCTATTATGTGATCCGCTTCTCCTTCAAGGTCTCCAACAATGAAGCCGAGTACGAGGCCCTCCTCTGTGGCCTTCGGCTGGCAGCTAACATGAAGGCGCGACAGATCCACGTCAAGTGCGACTCCAAGTTAGTTGTCGGCCAAATTTCTGGGGAGTACAAAGCCAAGTTAGTCACGTGTCCCTATCTGGCATTTATTACTACTATAAATAGCGCCCCCTTTCCCCATTTGTAATCCAAGCTAAATACGCTCGCTACATTCTCAGCAATATACTCTCTCTCTCTTACTTATGCTCTGACTTCTCTCTAGTTATTCTTCGCAATAACCCCTCGGATAGGTACCCCCGGGTACACTTATCCATCACCGGATGTACCATATAGGCATTGCTCTCCTTACGACAAAGTCATCAGGAGGTTGAAAATCTTCCAACCAGTTCACTCCAGATATTGCCAGGAAGACCTCTTTTGTTCAAATGCAAAGTGAGAATTAATCTCGTGCGTTCATTTTGAGATCTAATGGCTCAAAATGAGCCTAAAGTGAACTAAATTTGATCAAAAACGCGATGGCAATTTCGTAATTAAAACGAAGTTTTTTGCCATCGCGAAAAAGTGCTACATAAACACGCAAAAGTGCAACGCGGTGAAGAAAAAGTGCAATTGTTCGCACTTTGCATGGGAGAACCTCTTTTTATTTGATCTCTTCCCTATATATATATATATATTTATTTAGGTTCATGTGAGAATTTAATCTTAGGAGAGTAAAAAAGAATAGATTTCCACCGTTGGATTAACTTCTAATTTGATCGTGTCATTAAGTTCAATGAAGGGTATTCACGTCACTTGTTATTCCAGCGATTCCCACAATCTCGGTAGATGATCCCTTCCTTAACTGTTTCTCCGCCATTATTTCCTAACGTGTATTCACGTCCCCTGCTTCTCTCCGTTGCTATGGTCATTCTTTTTTCTTCATGAGCGGACAGTTTTTCTAAAATTCTTGGATGTGATTTTCCTTCTCAAGATTGAGTTATTCCAACTTCAGTTTGCTGCTCCATTCTAACATTCCTCCATGGAGTTCGGTTAGTGTTATTCTCCTTTGAAGTTCACGGATCTTCAGTTTTCCTGATATACGATTCTTATCTTCTCTTGATTAATGTCATATTACGATGGTTTATGGTTGTTCAGACGATTCGTTCGTTTTTTTAATGATATAGAACATAAATTCATTATGTATATAGTCTGAAGATTCTTGTTTTGATTCAGATATTGTACGTATGGCGATTGTAGTATTATTGTTCAGTCTGTAGCAATCATTAAATAAATGGATGTATATTTGTATTTAAATTTCTGATCAATTTTCTTGCGCACTTTAATTTTTTTTTATGCTACTATATGCATTCTGACATTATGTTTTACTAAATAAGTTTTTTGCATGGTTCAATTAGGTTCGAGTGACGTTAATTTTAGTGCATCTGCAGCAATTTCTCAATCGTTTGATGTTAATACAATGCAATTTTCTCCGGGATCTACTATGTATTGGATACCTGATTGTGACTCTGCTTTTAAACCGCATGTTGGTATGTTGTTCAATAACTTACCTGATGGTATGCGTTTTTATGATCAATATGCGTCAATTTGTGGTTTTGAATCACGTAAAAGCAGTTAACATAGGGCTCGTGATACCGTTATTGTTTGGAAACATATGGTGTGTAATAGACAGGGCTTCAAAAATGTATCTAAAGCTAAGAAGGTTGCATCTAGCAGTGATTCTTGCAAGAATGTCGATTTAGATGATCAGTTCATTCATGAAAATGAAGACTTCCCTAATGAAAACGAATCATGTGAATCTGATGGATCTGAAAGTGAAGACCAACATCAAGTTGAAGATTTAGCAACTGCGGGCGTATGTGTTGATGGTGAGGAGAAAAAAAGACGCACAGTTTCGAATAGATGTGATTGCAAAGCACGTGCGGTGTTTAGGCTTGCGGGCAATAATAGATACAAAATTACATTCTTTGAGGAGAGGCATAATCATTATATGTCTTCCTCTTCTTCAATGCCATTCTTAAAAGTTAATAGGAAACTTGACATTGGTCATCAAAATTTTTTGATGAATTGTGCTAAAGCAAGTATTGGCACAATGAAATGCTATCGATTGTATAAGGAAACTGTAGGGGGTTATGCTAATATTGGTGCTACATCCGTGGATTTTAAGAATTTTAAACGTGATTTGAAGGCTTATTTAGTTGGTGTGGACGCACAAATGTTGATAGATAAGATTTTTAGAAAGAAAGAAATTTGTTCTGCCTTTTCATTTGACCATGATGTTGATGAGAGTGACCAACTGACACGTATATTTTGGGCGGATCCAGTTTGCATAAAGAATTATGCGTTATTCGGGGATGTTGTTTCTTTTGATGCGACATACGAGACAAACAGGTACTGTGTTTAGAACTTAATATTCCTTTTATGACTTCATTGTTTTTTAAAATTTTATGCATGCTACAATTCTGTGTTTCGTATTATATGCATCTCAAAGTATTCGTAGTGCACTTTTTGCTGTTATTCAATGCACTTTTAACTATTATGTATCAACACAGGTATAACATGGTTTTTACCCCTTTCACTGGCGTTGATAATCACAAAAGGTGCATTACTTTGGCGTTGGTTTGTTGTTGAAAGTGAAAGAGATATGCCCTCGAACTATTCATATGTGTATGACTTATAGTTGGATATCTTATGCTTATTAATAAGGTTTATTTTATTTCACCTTATATTCTTAAATATAGTATATTATTATTACTAGTTCACCAAGTATGTGACTTGGTTGTGGAATACTAGTCATTTCGTAAAATATACTATGTCCCTAATCATATCTCTATAATCTAGGATTACATAGACATATTGATTAGAGTGTGGGTTAGCTGATGACTATGTTCCACAAGTCATGGATATGGTGATATCAAGCTAAACACACTAATACTTGTTGGTGAACAAATATTGGACCGACCCGTTTTGGGAACACTGCAAAGAAATGTTATAAATGTCATCAGTGATGTTCCCATTAGTGAAATCATATCGTCCTCGGACCTGAGATCGCCATGGTTACCAATATAAGGATTAATACATTAGACATAATCAAACGTTACTCCTAAATGAGTAACTATAAAGATAATAATCAAATGTATTATGAAATATATAGAGGTATGTGGTTGGTTAAGATGGGATTTGTCACTTTCATATATTGAGAGAAGATATCTTTGGGCCCCTTGATAAGTATATTTAATTATAGCATGGCCATGCACAAATGAGGTGTCATTTGTATTAAATATACTTGGAAATCAAGATACAATGATTGAACTATACAAGAATGACACTCACCTAGTCTTGTGTTCAATCTAGATATCGTTTGACAAAAGGAATATATATGTGACATAATATATTTATAAGTTGTGTCGTTTTGAATTTTATATCCTTTGGATAATAATAATGTCTTACTAGAGACCACTTTTTATTTGTATAATTAAAAGAGTATTTAATTATACTACCAAAGGAATATAAACCTATAGGGTCACACGCTAAAACGTTTTGGATCAGAATCGGATAATGTTTGGGTCTGAATGACTTCAAGCCTTATGTCCGTTTGTTGCTAGGGTTTTCTACATTATGTTCTCTATAAAAGGAGGAGCCTAAGAGCTTAATAGGGCTGGCCGTTCTCACACATACATGAGACAAAACATAATTTGAGAAAACCCTTTTTGAATGCTAGTACATTGAGCAAGTCTGATCCGATCGTGTGTGCACACCGTAGAGGCGTGGTACTTTCTACGCTAGAACGACATAAACAAGTGATAAGACCTAGGTTTCCATTGATCCATCAAAAGGTATGGTTTCATACGAACTCATAATGATTAGTTTCTTGATTTATTGCAAACTATATTGCTTATTAGCAATTGAAATTCATGGAATAGTATAGATCCTTTTGTAAATGTTTTTGCTTCGTATCAAGCATGAGATTAATGTTCGTAGCTCGTTTCCCAACAGTGGTATCAGAGCCTTGGCTTACTATTCCATGGTTTTCAATTGGCATATTAGTATTTTTGAAAGAATCATGCAATACATCAAGTTTTGATCGAACTTTTGTATCATGTTTGTTGCGTTTCACAAACTGTCCATATTTCTTGAATATGACTTTCTTGAGATCTGATTATGGACTAGAATGAATTGAAACATCAATGTTTTTTTTTTGTTTTTAAGTATGATTATTAGGAAAGTTCGTATTATATGCTAAAGTAATTGAATGTTCACAATTACCTTAATTAGCATATACGAATTTCCTATAATATTTTCAATCATATTCGATTTGATTAGATCAAATCTATTGGAATTGGTTGATTTGATTTTATGTCCGTTTTGTTACATAAATGATCGTGTTTTTAATCATGTTTATTAGGAATATTCGTATTATATGCTAAAGTAATTGAATGTTCACAATTACCTTAATTAGCATATACGAATTTCCTATAATATTTTCAATCATATTCGATTTGATTAAATCAAATCTATTGGAATTGTTTGATTTGATTTTATGTCCGATTTGTAACAAATATGATCTTGCTTTTAAGCATTTGTATTAGGAAAGTTCATATTATATGCTAGTGTAATTGAAAGTCCACGATTACCTTAATTAGCATATATGAATTTCCTCTAAGATTTTCAATCTTATTAGATTTGATGAGATCAAATCTATTGGGATTTTTTGCTTTAATTTATTCCACGTTTTGTAAGGTATATGATCTTGTCATTAACGTATCATTTTAGGAAAAATTCATACTAAATGCTAGTGTAATTGAAATTTCACAATTACTATGATTAGCATATACGATTTTCCCATAAGTTTTTTTTAATCATATTAGACTTGATGAGATCAAGACTAATGAGATAGTTTGTGTTAATATGATTAAGGAAAATGATACAATCTGATTTTGACAAAGTTATTATATTAAGAAGTTTCCCATTGTTTGCTATTGTGATAAAAAAAAATTCCGCAATTACCATATTTAGCATATACGAATTATCTTGTTAGATTTTTCATATCATAAAAGATCCAAAAGAATTATGTCTAATGAGATTAGACATATTAACTGATAATTCGTAGATTAAACTCTACTTATGGGCTTTTACATGTATGTGATACTTCATGCTATGAGATAACACTAACCTGCAGGATTATGATTATAAGTGATATAGTATGGCCATATTTTTGTTTTGTTTTGTACGGCCTGCGTGTCATTTAAATTATTGTACGTTTTTCAGTATTAGGATTTTGTATTAGGATGCAAAATGTAAATATTATAAATTATACATCAAAAGATGGAGGAGTGCCCATCAAGGAGAAGCATGGTGAGCATGCTGGAGTGCTAGAAGCTAACAATAGCTTGATATATTGGCCATACTATATCACATGCATTTTACCCTTATTTATTGCTTTGTGATTGTTTAAACACCTTATTGCATTGCATAGTTATGTCCCTATAAAAATGAATCATTTGTGCCTTTCCAACATTGACAACTATTACATATTATGAGAATTATAGAAGACGTTTGCCAAAGCAGAGTCATATAAAATTATCATAATGGTAAGAATGTCGGACATTCATTGGTCATAAAATGTTGGTTTGATCTCACAAAGTCATCAAAACGGTTTTGGACTTTGAGGCAAAGTGTTGAGTAGCTCAAACATAAGATATAAAACTCAACAAACCAAGAATTACATAGGATGTAATTAGCAATTGTTGCTTACCCAATTAACAAAGTTTTGAGTGAAAAGCCAAAGCCTTTTCAATTTTTTGCTAAAAGGGATCTTGGTCCTACTATGTCCCATTGGGACGTTTACTTGTTTGACATAGTAGGAGTCTTTAATAATAAGCACACACATTAATCTTTGTACATGTTTTCTGTAGAAAATGGCAAATAACAACACATCCACTTTTTCCCTGCGATCCGTCCTTGAGAAGGAAAAACTGAACACAACCAACTTCCTAGACTGGTTTAGGAATTTGAGAATTGTTCTCAAGCATGAGAGGAAAGACTATGTCCTCGAGAATGCAATTCCTGCTGAAGAACCATCAACTAATGCCCATCGTGCTCAAAAGGATGCATATCAGAAGCATCTAAATGATGATTTGGATGTTTCATGCCTCATGCTTGCTAGCATGAACGCTGATCTGCAAAAACAGTTTGAGAACTTAAGTTCTTTCGACATGGTTAAGGAACTAAAAGGTTTGTTTCAAGAACAAGCTCGAGTTGAACGCTATGAGACTACTAAGTCTTTGTTTTCATGCAAGCTTCACGAGGGAAGCTCTGTTAGCCCCCATGTACTCAAAATGATTGGGTACATTGATCACCTTGAAAGGTTGGGGACAACCATTAGCCAAGAGTTGGCTACTGATGTCATTCTCTAGTCGTTGCCAGAATCATTTGATGGTTTCATCATGAATTTCAACATGCACAACCTGGAGAAGACATTGAATGAGCTTCATGGAATGTTGAAAACGGCTGAGTAGAACATTGTTAAGAAAAGGAAGAACGATGTTCTAGTGGTTCAAAAGGGAAAGGGTTTCAAGAGACATGGAACTAAGAAAGGAAAGGGCAAGGGCAAAACTCCCGTTAAGAACTGGAAAAACAACAAGGTGAAATCTGAGCCCAAGCCCAATCCACAAGTTGAAATGTTATGCTTCCACTGCAATGAAAAGGGTCATTGGAAGAGGAACTGTAAGAAATACCTTGAGGAAAAGAAGGGAATGAATTCTTCTAAATCAGGTACTTACGTTATAGAAGTAAATGTTACTTCAGCTTCTTCTACTTCTTGGGTATTAGATACTGGAAGTGCATCTCACATTTGTACAAATGTGCAGGGGTTCAAAAGGAGTAGGAAGCTGGCTAAAGGGGAAGTGGACCTACGAGTTGGAAATCGAGCAAAAGTTGCTGCTTTAGCTGTAGGAACACTCGAAATACCTTTTCCTTCAGGAGTTATTTTAGAATTGAATAATTGCTACCATGTGCCTTCGTTTAGCAGAAACATTATTTCTATTTCCTTGTTGGACAAGGAAGGTTTTTTTAATTTAACTTTAAGAACAATAGTTGTTCGTTTTCTAAGAATAATGTGCACTATGGTTTTGGCCAATTATTGGATGGTCTTTACATTCTAAATCTTGAAATAGATATCTATAACGTAAGTAGCAAGAGAATCAAGTCTGATGATTCTAATCCTACTCTTCTATGGCATTGTCGCTTAGGCCACATAAATGAGAAACGCTTACAGAAGCTCCATAAAGATGGTCTTCTAAGTTCATTTGACTTCCAGTCTCTTGAACATTGTGAATCTTGTTTATTGGGAAAGATGACTAAGAGTCCATTCATTGGTAACAACGAAAGGGCAAGTGATCTTTTGGGACTCATTCATACCGATGTATGTGGACCACTGAACACACATGCTACAGGAGGATATAATTACTTCATCACATTCACTGATGATCTCAGTAGATATGGTTATGTTTATTTGATGAAACATAAATCAGAATCTTTTGGAAGATTCAAGGATTTTCAGAATGAAGTACAAAATCAACTTGGTAAGAGTATTAAAATTCTTTGATCAGATCGAGGAGGAGAATATTTAAGCCATGATTTCAATGATCATCTTAAAAGTTGTGGCATCATTTCCCAACTTACTCCACCAGGAACACCACAATGGAATGGTGTATCAGAAAGGAGGAATCGGACTCTGTTAGACATGGTTCGATCAATGATGAGTCAGACTTCCCTTCCAGCATCCTTTTGGGGATATGCTCTTGAAACCGCAGCGTTCACACTGAATAGATCTCCATCCAAGGCTGTAGAAAAGACACCTTACGAGTTATGGATTGGAAAGGTTCCTAGTTTATCATTTTTTAAGATTTGGGGATGTCAAGCTTTTGTTAGACGATTGACCACGACTAAATTAGAACCCAAATCAGAGAGATGCTTCTTTGTTGGATATCCTAAAGAAACCAAAGGATATTACTTCTATAACCAGACCGAAAACAAAGTGTTTGTAGCTCGGAATGGTGTCTTCTTAGAAAGAGAATTTATTTCAAAGGAGAACAGTGGGAGCAAGATACATCTTGAAGAAATTCGAGATGAAATTGATGCTCTCAATGAAGAGCCTGAATCAAATATGCAAACAGGTTCACAGGCTCCAGAGGAAGTGACAACCTTACGAAGGTCAAGTAGGCCACGTCGAGAACCTGAGAGATATTCATTTATCGTCTCAAATGAGAAAGACGTGTTGTTGTTAGACAACAATGAGCCACTCACTTTCAAGGAAGCAATGGAGAGTTCTAGTTCCAAAGAATGGCAAGAATCCATGAGATCCGAAATGAAATCCATGTACGGCAATCAAGTATGGGACTTGGTTGACTTGCCAGATGGCTATAGAGCCATAGAATGCAAATAGGTTTTCAAAATAAAACTTGATAAGGATGGCAAGATCGATGTCTATAAGGCTCAATTGGTTGCAAAAGGATATAGACAAATTCATGGTATTTACTATGATGAATCCTTTTCTCCAGTTGTCATGTTTAAATCAATCAGGATACTTTTAAGCATCGCCGCGTATTATGACTATGAGATATGGAAAATGGATGTCAAAACTGCTTTCCTAAATGGATACCTTGAAGAGGATGTGTACATGACACAACCTGAAGGTTTTGTCGATCCGATAAATGCTAATAAAGTATGCAAGCTTAAGAGATCCATATATGGTCTTAAGCAAGCATCTCGGAGTTGGAATCTTCGTTTTAATGAGGTTGTCAAAGAGTTTGGTTTAATGAAAAGCGAAGAAGAACCTTGTGTATACAAGAAGGACAGTGGGAGCGCAATAATCTTTCTGGTATTGTATGTAGATGACATACTACTCATTGGAAATGATATTCCCATGCTTCAATCTGTTAAGACTTGGCTGGGAAATTGTTTTTCAATGAAAGACTTGGGCGAGGCAACCTATATATTAGGGATCAAGGTCTATAGGGATAGATCAAGAAAACTAATAGGATTAAGCCAAAGTACATACATTGACAAAATCTTAAATAGGTTTTGCATGCAAAACTCTAAGAGGGGATTCTTGCCAATGACACATGGCATAACACTCAGCAAGACTCAGTGTCCTCAAACACAAGATGAGCGAGATCGCATGGATAGAATCCCATATGCTTCGGCTATAGGATCTATCATGTATGCCATGTTATGTACTCGTCCTGATATAGCACATGCATTGAGTGTGACTAGCAGATACCAGTCAGACCCTGGTGAGGGCCACTGGACCGCTGTCAAGAATATTCTAAAGTACTTAAAAAGAACTAAGGATATGTTCTTGGTCTATGGCGGACAGGAAGAATTGGTTATAAGTGGTTACACTGATTCGGGCTTTCAGTCAGACAATGATGACTTCAAATCGCAATCCGGTTTTGTATTTTGTCTAAACGGTGGAGCTGTGAGTTGGAAGAGTTCTAAGCAAGACACGGTTACTGATTCTACAACGAAAGCTGAATATGTTGCTGCTTCAGAAGCAACAAAGGAAGCAGTATGGATAAAGAAGTTTATCACTGAGCTTGGTGTCATTCCTAGTAGCACCGATCCAATAGATTTGTATTGTGACAACAATGGAGCGATTGCTCAGGCTAAAGAGCCGAGGTCACACCACAAGTCTAAGCATATTCAAAGACGTTTTCACCTGATACGTGGGTTTATATATAATGGTGAGGTAAAGATGTGCAAAGTTCCCTCGGATGAGAACGTTGCTGATCCTTTGACCAAGCCGCTTTCTCAATCCAAAAATGATAGACATATCAGTGCAATGGGAATTCGTTTCATGAATGAATGGTCCTAGTGCAAGTGGGAGACTGAAAGAGATATGCCCTAGAACTATTCATATGTGTATGACTTATAGTTGGATATCTTATGCTTATTAATAAGGTTTATTTTATTTCACCTTATATTCTTAAATATAGTATATTATTATTACTAGTTCACCAAGTATGTGACTTGGTTGTGGAATACTAGTCATTTCGTAAAATATACTATGTCCCTAATCATATCTCTATAATCTAGGATTACATAGACATATTGATTAGAGTGTGGGTTAGCTGATGACTATGTTCCAGAAGTCATGGATATGGTGATATCAAGCTAAACACACTAATACTTGTTGGTGAACAAATATTGGACCGACCCGTTTTGGGAACACTGCAAGGAAATGTTATAAATGTCATCAGTGATGTTCCCTTTAGTGAAATCATATCGTCCTCGGACCTGAGATCACCATGGTTACCAATATAAGGATTAATACATTAGACATTATCAAACGTTACTCCTAAATGAGTAACTATAAATATAATGATCAAATGTATTATGAAATATATAGAGGTATGTGGTTGGTTAAGATGGGATTTGTCACTTCCATATATTGAGAGAAGATATCTTTGGGCCCCTTGATAAGTATATTTAATTATAGCATGGCCATGCACAAATGAGGTGTCATTTGTATTAAATATACTTGGAAATCAAGATACAATGATTGAACTATACAAGAATGACACTCGCCTAGTCTTGTGTTCAATCTTGATATCGTTTGGCAAAAGGAATATATATGTGACATAATATATTTATAAGTTGTGTCGTTTTGAATTTTATATCCTTTGGATAATAATAATGTCTTACTAGATACCGCTTTTTATTTGTATAATTAAAAGAGTATTTAATTATACTACCAAAAGAATATAAACCTATAGGGTCGCACGCTAAAACGTTTTGGATCAGAATCGGATAGTGTTTGAGTCCGAATGACTTCAAGCCTTATGTCCGTTTGTTGCTAGGGTTTTCTACATTATGTTCTCTATAAAAGGAGGAGCCTAAGAGCTTAATAGGGCTGGCCGTTCTCACACATACATGAGACAAAACATAATTTGAGAAAACCTTTTTTGGATGCCAGTACATTGAGCAAGTCTGATCTGATCGTGTGTGCACACCGTAGAGGCGTGGTACTTTCTACGCTAGAACGACATAAACAAGTGCTAAAACCTAGGTTTCCATTGATCCATCAAAAGGTATGGTTTCATACGAACTTATAATGATTAGTTTCTTGATTTATTGCAAACTATATTGCTTATTAGCAATTGAAATTCATGGAATAGTATAGATCCTTTTGTAAATGTTTTTGCTTCGTATCAAGCATGAGATGCATGTTCGTAGCTCGTTTCCCAACAGAAAGAAGACGTGGAATCATATGCTTGGTTGTTTCGTTGTTTTTTGAATGCAATGGATCGGGAACCAAAGTGCATCATAACAGATCAAGACCTGTCCATGAAGATTGCTATTCCACAGGTTCTTAGTATGACATCTCACAGATTTTGTATGTGGCATATAATGTCCAAGGTGAGTTCGAAAGTTGGACCCGTTTTGAGTAAAGATTCAAATTTTATGAAGGAATTGAATCCTATTGTGTGGAGTCATTATTTGCAACCAACTGAATTTGAGATGAGATGGACTAATTTAATGAAAGAGTATGACCTACTTGATCACAATTGGTTCTCGCATATGTTTGAGATTAGGAGTCAGTGGATTCCTGCTTATTTTGCTGATCTTTTTATGGCGGGTTTGCTTAGGACTACATCACGTTCTGAGAGCGAAAATAATCTTTTCAACGAATTCACAAATCCTAATTTCAGTTTGGTTGAGTTTTACATGCGGTTTGAGAGTGCAATGGATTCTCAAAGACATAAGAGTGCACAATTGAGCAAAGTTTCTGAGTCATTCATTACCGAGTACAAGACTCTGTTACATATTGAAAGATATGCTTCATCTGTTTATAATTATTCAATTTTTTATCTCGTTCAAAAGGAAATATGTTGCACTTGTTTTTCTTGTGCCGTTCTTAGTCTCCAACATGAGGGTTGTGTTTTTACGTATGTCATATCAGATGAACGAGGTTTAAATTTCACAGTTGTGCACAACAGCAGTGATGGTACTACACTTTGCTCTTGTAAACATTTTGAAAGAATTGGCATTTTGTGTCGTCACATTTTTTGTGTGTTAAAAGATAAGAAGGTCAATGCCATTCCAGATAGATATGTGCTACGTCGATGGTGCAAAGATTCAATTCCAAAGCCTCTTAATACATTTGAAGATAGTGTTTTTCATGAGTGTGTTGGCACTGAACAACAAACACTAGCTATGAAGACATTATGGTCTGATATTCATTTTTGTGTTGGAATGATTGAACATCAACCTCACTTGTTTCAGCAGTTTTCAGATGCCATTAAGGCGCAAAAACAATTATTGTCTAGCTCTCAACCAACCAGTGCAGCAGTATCTTCAAAAAGTGATGTTATCAAATGCTTTTATGGGTCACCTATTCCTACTCAAGTTAACGTGCATCCACCTCAGCAGGCTCGAAATAAGGGTTGTGGTAAGAGGCTTAAAGGTAGCAAGGAGAAGGCAATTGAAGTGAGCCAGAAGACTAAGAGATTATGTAGAAAATGTAATCAAAAAGGGTATCATGACAGTAGGAATTGCCCTTTGAACTCAGAGGAATGATTATTCTTTTGTATTCATTTATAAAAATTGTCATTGTATCTTGACGCAATGATTTTTATTTTTTATTCATTTATAGGAATTGTAATTTGAACTCGTACGTATGATTATTATTTTTAATTATAATATTCGGACTTATGAAAATTATTTTTGATTGATAAGTATGTTCTTTGTTAGTCATTATATAAAATAATACCGATTGACTAAATTTTTTTGGCCTTTATTTTCCCTCTAACTCTGTAAAAATTTATAAAGTTAACCATTGCAGTGTTATTATTAACTCGTGCATTTTTTAGTCCAAATTGTGCAGTGTTTATGGTTATTCATTGCAGTGTTATAATTTCATTTCAAAATACGTATTACAATGCCATTTTAGTACATCTAAAATGACTTTTTTCACATTCTTATGGAATAAATACTTCTTTCACTTTGACTAATTTACTACGTTCAACGTTATTTAATTTATTACAATGCAAGGTGATTTATCAAATAGTACAGGGTTTTTACCCACCACTTCATTTTATTAAAAAATATTGCATTTTTTTACGAAAACCAAAGACATACATATGTATACATTTGAACTTTGTTACACAAATATGTTAGTCAAACAATAACATCAAAACCAAATGCAATTAAATCCTAATAAATCCAATTGTGTCCATAACCAACAAAAAACATATGTCTAAGGCATCACGCCTTTTCAAAACAACACAAACGCCTCACGCAAAACAAAAGTGCAAGCAATCAAACCAAAATAGTGTTTAATCCCAACTTCACATCTACTTCTTAATATGTTTCCCCTTGCTAAATCTCTTGACTTCATCCAAGTTTTTTTCCCTCATCTCATTGACGGCCGATGTGATGAGTGTTGCACAATACTTCACTCGCAATGCACTCAATTTCTTTGCATCCCCTTTCTTCACTCCACAATCCCATCCCTTGACGCCTTAGCCCATGTAGGTCTCCATATGCCTCATGTTCCACACGCCGTAATCATGCACATTTTTTGCCTCTCTCCAGTTCATTGTCAATCTCTTCAGGTTCGGTGTGTAAAATGTATTGGAGTCATTATCAAGATCCACTTCACATAAGTAATCCACAAACATGTCTCTCTTTTTTCAAAATTTGCAATACAAACAAATAAAATGTGTAAGTGAAACAATTTACACATATTGTAAAGTTTATGCGTACTATGTAGGCACTCACTAGTGTATATGACATCTCACCATATTTTTCATCAAAGCGTATTTTATCAACTACGTTGTCCAAAACTTCTACAGTCCGCGTCTTCATGTTTAGACACACAACATAACAATGCTGCGGCTGCACAATTGGAAAATAAAACTGCACAAAAAATATAATTAATTTAAATTAGTCTTTGTTTAACTATGCTTAACTCTGATGCACATATATATACACATTAAATTTACCAAATCTACATCTTCCATTTTAATATCCGGTTTCACCGTTTCCAATGCGAGGAGTATTCCTTCCTTAAACACTTCATATGCTTGGTCTTCAGGGATTTGGTTCTCCATCATGTAAAGCTGTAAAAAAATGCACAAATTACACGTTTTATGTGCACTGAAATAACCCCATAGTGCTTGTCATTACTAAATAATTTATATTTGTGAATTATGAATCTTACACAAGGCATAGATTTCACAAACAATCTGCACGGTGTCGTGCTACTGCGTACTTTCTCCTTGGTATTCAAGCACAATGTCCAGGCATCTAACACGTTCATGGACAAGTGGTTTTTCTCCCTGAGGCTAAACATGTCTCCTCGCTTGACTGAAACTTGCTTGTACTTGAAAACAAATTCATCCCTAAATGTAATCAACACAGTTTATTATTATTTCTTAATTTACAACAGTATTAACAATTCAATCATTGAAATATATATTTTATTCTATTAAACCTCTTATAAGGAGCATCTTGCATCACCCATTTCCATATCACTTTCTCATTTGGGTTTGATGTGTCATTAGGGTCTATAGCTCTTTCCAGGTAAGGAGATTTTAATACTTCTGCAGCCTTTGCTACCCTTCTTGGCCTCAAATAAGTCATTTTTTCACCTACAACCAATTCATGCACAATTGCACTCTTCCTTTTGACCTCTTTCTTTTGCAACTTCAATCATTTTTCAGTAAGCCTCATTAGTATCATAATAATAACATAATAATATTAATATGATAACATGTATACAATAATTACCTCAACAACAGCTTCTGGTTCCTTCTCTTTTTCTGTCACATTCCCTACTACAACTTGGTCTTCATTTTGTTCTTCATCCTGTGCATCTTCATTTACTACTTTGTCTATTTCATCACATAGTTCTGATATGGTTGCAAATGGTCTTCCTTTTTCTTGTGTCAGTCCAATCGAAAAGGTTGGCATGTCTTCAATTCCTTTCTCGTACAAGGACTTCTTTGCATTTGCATTTTCCACCCTCTCAACTGCACTTATTGTCTCAGCCCAGAAAGCAGCATCTTCTATCTCTTGAGTACTTCTAGCATCTGTTTCTTGTGTAGCATCCACAAGTCTCTTCTTTTTCCCTACTCCAATCAACTGTTGTGCAGCGTCTTGCATCCTCGTGAACTTTTCTGTTTGAATTAAGTTTCTTGGTGCTTGTTCAAACATGTTGATAACATCAATCACAGTTGCAGCCAAGATATCTGTTTTCTGAGCGAATCTCTTCACAAATTGCTGGTATTATTAATGCAATGTAAATTACATTTTGGTGCACAAACTATAATAAATAGTTGCTTAATTTTGAAATAATGATTCACAATTATAATAAACCTCACCTCAGGATTGTCACCATCAGTAGATTGCACCTCAAATCTCTCTGCACTTCCATCTGTCCCATGTGATTTGTCGTTCTGCATACCCTCTTCTGAAATCATTGGTCCTTCGCTTCGACCCATTCCGAAACCGCCACTTTCTATTTCCATCAATTCTCTCTCTCAAAGAAGATTCCCATTCCACATTTTCATAATAGGTAAACTCATGCCCACCTTTCTTCTATACACCACCACTCTGTCAACATAGAACAACTACCACACAAATAATTGTTATTAGACTTTAGTTGCTGTTCAAATAATATATTTATAATTAAAATAAGCACATCACATTTGAACTTACTATTAAAAACAGCAAAGGGCCAGTAAAAGCTCTGTTCTTTTTCTTCTCCCATGAGACTTTACTATCAATTAAACAATTTAGTGTATGGTCACACCAATCGAAATCTTTTATCCTCTCAACATCTTCCAAATGATTAATAATATCATTGGATTAACATACCCATTCTGAGTGCTCTCAAGTAGGAGTGATACCACAAGAACAATGAAGTTCCTTTTGAACCATTCACCTCCTTCTTTCATGTTAAGCATTGCTGCACTAACATCTGACGGACTGATTTTTGACACCTCTTTAGGAAACATTGCTCTCCAATCACGAATTAATGCACTCTCTGCATTTCTTTTCTTTGCCACAATTTTCTGTCCTCCTAATGGGAAGCCTAATACTCGAGCAACATCTGCCTCGGTTATGTGCAGCTGTTGTCCATCATCTAGCACTAATGAACACTTTTTGGCGTTAAAGTTATCAACTACCCAAAAACCCATCCTTCCGGGAATTTCAGATACGTCCATTTCAAGCAATGAACCAAAACCAATCTTCTTTACATCCTGTTTCTGAGCATCATTCATCCCAGCCATCGCTTTAACTAGCAAACTAGGTGAAGATCTTGTACGTATTGTCATATACCTTGCCTTCACATCTTTAATGCTTTGCTTGATATTTTCCTTGCCCATGTTCTGCACTACCGCATTTGCACCACCACCTTGGCATGGTTGTATCTCGAAATCGTCATCACTGTCTTGCCCTTTTATTTGCCTTTTCTGTCTCTTCGCTATAACTTGGTGTTTTTCATTTGTCGTTGGTGGTGCTGCTCTTTTCCCTTTATCGTTGATCACAAGCTGCACTCTTGTTTCACTTGAACCTGTAATGTGGTATTCAATGCACTTAATTTAATAAGTTATTGCATTATAACAGTTAAAACTACACAATAACAAATTTACTATAATCTTGCACACCATTAACCACTAAGGACTACATACTTCACCATTGTATTATGTATTTACCAAATCACTTTAATTTCTAAGTATATGCACTTCAAAGGTTTTACACTACACTTTAATCATAATTTATCCATAAAACCTACGATGTGGTTAAGATGTGCAGTGATTTACCGTTCAAAATGCATTATTCAGACTCCCTCAAACTAAACTAAACGCACAGCCTCAAACTCACTTTATATGAAAAGTAAAGTCACTTTAATTATTTACAACACTATGTTAACCATAACTTTAATCATGAATTATTTTTAAATATATGCACTTTACTTAATCATAACTACAGCATAAGTGTATCTTCTTTATACACATAGTGCACTATGTATATCAACAAACCACAACTTATATAATGTTTGAATTTACCCAATCACTTCATTTTGTAAGTATATGCACTTCAAATAATTTACACTACACTTTACTCATAAGTTTTCCATCCTACGTATTATGTGGTAATCAAATCACTTTCTTTCCCTACAACATGCACATCAACAATTAGAAAAACTCTTACTCACATTTCCAAAATGTGCATTTATTTAATCTTAAAAAAGCATTATTCACACTCAAACAACACAACCTCAACACACTAACACAAAATTAACAAAACTGTGCACTGTCATGACATTACACACTAATGGAACTGCCTTAATCTCACTTTATATCAGAAGTAAATGCACTTTAATTATTTACAACAACATTGATGGAGTATATGGCCCGGGAACCCCCGGTCCACAGACTCCTACTACTCCAGCGAAGGCCCAACAGGCCCAAATCACAGCGCCCAGAGTACCAAGCAGCCCGCACAACGTGCCCGGGGTGCCTTCGGCCCCCTGGCCGAAGGCTCCAAATTCTCACAGAACGGGTTTCTCAAGCAAATTAAGAAACTGGGAAAAATGGCGAAAACAGTAGCCCTCGGCACTATGAGCCCTCGGCACCAGGGTGCCATCGGGTGGAAGAGCCCTCGGCTACTGCTCTATAGCCGAAGGCATCTCACTCGACAAGATATCCGCCTCACATGCGTACAGATCGCCGTACCCCGCACAGACGTCCCATCCAACAGCCGCATTTAATGCGGCCACATGCGGCTGCCAGCGCCAACCAGTTGATCGAGGTGACCCCTCGGCCAATGAGCGCTTGACACGTGTCCCTGCCCGACATTTATTACTACTATAAATAGCACCCCATTTCCTCATTTGTAACCACGCTGAATTCACGCTGAAAACGGCATTCATACTGAATACACTCTCTCTCTACTTTTATTCACTTGCTCTGACTTCTCTCTAGATTACTCCCCGTAATAACCCTTCGGATATATACCCCCGGGTAGACTATCCATCATTTGGTTCTCTCGTTGAGAGGTTGAACAATCGAGTAAGAAACCCTCCCCCTCGACCAAACACAAAACACTAGCCCTCTATCAAAATGGTGAGGACAACACGTGCCAACTCAAAGAACGTAGAAGACAAGAACCTGGCCCTCGGCGACGTCAACGCCCCCGAAACCTCTCACAGGGCTCCCGAGGGCGGTGTCATCGCTGGGCTGGAACAGGCGGCTGTCGACCTACGCCTTCAGATCCAACAAAATGCCCCCGATGTCCGCCTCGGCATCGAGGCCAAGAAGAAAAACCGGAGCGATGACCAAGTCAGTCCTCCGGTTCTCACCATCGACGTGCAGTCGGCGCTCTCCGCCTTCATCCAGACGCTCACCCAGAACCCGGGTGCCTTCGGCACCCTGGCTCCAGCTCACCCTCAGATCGGGGAAAATATCATACTTCCCCCTCTGCCACACCCCTTCGGAAATCCCACCCCTCGGGTGAGAAACGACGAAGGGGTGGTGGCCCAAGAAACGTCCTCCCAGGAAGTTCAGTCCCGGGACCGCCATAATGACAACAGTGAAAGGCCCCGTACTTCCGCCCTCAACTGGCTCGGAGGAGGGCCAGACCGCCGAGGGGTCCAAGACCGCCTCGGGGGGAAAGCACTCCAAAGGCCCCAAGAAAGCGGGGGATCTGTTTCGAGGGCAGACGAGGAGCGTCCCCCTCGGGACAAAGGCAAGGCACCCCTTCATGCCGATGATGCTCGGCACCAAATCAACCAGGCCCACTCGGCCCGGGTTCGTTCGCAGGGGGCGGAGACCCTCCCGAAGGATCCCCGGGACGAGATTATTGCGGCCCTCCAACGCCGGCTTGACGAGATGGAGTCCAACAAAGCTCACGCCACCACCTCCACCCCTCATTCAGATCTCAAATACGAGGCCATGATGGCCAAGATGGAGGAGTTACAAAAGAAGGTGGCCGAGGGCTCCGGGGAACCCGTTATCCAGCTCCGAACTCGGACGCCATTTACCCCAAGGGTATTGGCGGCCCGGATCCCGGAAAAATACCGAAGGCAACACATACAGCCCTACAACGGGAAAACGGACCCCCAGGAACACTACAGCAAATACCAGAACAACATGATGATGGTGGGGGCATCAGACGAATATTTGTGTCGGTGGTTCCTCTCCACCTTAGAGGGACCAGCATACGAATGGTTCAACAGGCTGCCCGAGGGCTGCATTGATTCGTGGCAAGAACTCGCCCAACGATTCTTGACACAATTCGTCGGGAGGCGTCGCACAAGGAAGCACTTCTCCCACCTCCTAACAATACGCCAGAAGAAGGATGAGACCCTCTGGGATTTCCTAGAGCGCTGGAGGACGGAGGCCGACAAGGTCGACGGTGCTGATGACGGGACCCTCCTGGCCCTCCCACAAACCGTCCTCCGCACCGGAAACTTTTCAAGGAGCCTCATCATTGAACCCCCCCCCCCCCCCCCCCGCGACTACATAAGGGCTTTGCAGTGGGGGGACCGATATGCTGAGGCCGAGGAGGTGGAGAAGTATCACCAGCATCCGGACCAGCAGCCCCCGAGGGCTGACAACAAGCATAACCGGGGGCCGGGGGCTCCTCCCAATCACCCCAAAGCTTCGGGACCCTCTGATGACCGCCCTCGGCAAGGCCAAGCAGAGCCCGGGGGAGGTTATAAGAGCAACCCTAAGACTTGGGCCCAGCCCATTCTCTTGGACCGCCCTCGGACACCATTGACGCACCCCGTCAGCATCATCCTTGATTTTGCCGAGGAGAGGGGCCTCGTTGAGCGCGACTCTCGCGCACCCCCGGAGGTACACGCTATCAACCCTCAGTTCCCCTACTGTCACTTCCATCGGCACCAGGGGCACAGGACCGATGACTGCCATCAGCTGAAGACGGCCATCGAGAGATTAATACAGGCGGGGCACCTATCCCAGTTTGTTCAGAGCCCTCGGCAGGAGGGACCTTCTCATCAGGGGCCTCCCCGAGGGCACCACACGAAGGTGAACGCTTGGGTAAACCCGAATACCATCCCCCTCGGCAAGAAAAGGGAGATTGGGAATTTGGAAGAAGAGGAGGAGGAATACCCCCACTACCAGGAGAAGAAACGCCACATCCTCATGATCACCGGTGGCAATACAGGGGGCGATTCCACCAGCCAACAAAAGAAGTGGGCTCAATCGCTTTACGTGGGGGAAGTCACTCATATGCCCCCGGTAAAGCGACTGAGGGAGGAACCCATCACCTTTACCAACGCAGATCTCCCTCCTACTTCTTCTCCTCACAGGGATGCATTGGTGATTCGGACGGAGATAAACGACACCATCATTCACCGAACTTACGTTGACACGGGCAGCTCCGTCAACGTAATGTACCTCAGCACCTTCAGAGAGCTGCATCTGGAGAGGGGGTCCCTTCGGCCCATTAAGACCCCTCTTGTCGGCTTCACCGGCGATACTATTGATTCTGAGGGGGTAATAACCCTCCCGGTGATCTTCGGCGACGGGCTCCATAGAGCCCAGCTCGAGGTGGAGTTCGTCGTCGTCAACATTGACTGTGCCCACAACATCATCCTCGGCCGGCCAGCCCTCGAGGACCTCGAAGCCATCATCTCCATGAGGCATCTCTGCCTCAAGTTTCCCGCCGAGGGGGGAATTGGCTACTCCCGGGGGAACCAGAAAATTGCCCGCGCCTGCTATCTTCAGGTCACTAAGAAGGTAAGCAAGACGGAATTCCGTGTTGACACCATCACCGGAACCGTCGACCAAGAGGAAAGAAGGCCGAGGGCTGAACCGGCCGAGGACGTAGAAGACTTTGCGCTCGATCCGGCCCGGCCGGAGAGAGTCGTAAAGATTGGAGCCCAGCTCCCTGAAGATTTGAAGACCGGTATCACCGACGCCCTCCGCGCCTACTCCACTGTCTTTGCATGGGGGCCGGAGGACATGCCGGGAATCAGCCGAAGGGTCATCACCCACCGCCTCTCGGTGGACCCCTCGGCAAAAGCGGTACAACAACGAAGGAGACCCCTCTCCGCCGAGAGGAGGGAATTCGTGAAGAAGGAGGTCGCCATGCTCCTCTCAATTAAACACATCAAGGAGGTGAAATACCCCTCATGGCTAGCAAATGTAGTCCTCGCACAGAAGCCCCCTACCTTCCGCATGTGCGTGGACTACACCGATCTCAACAAAGCATGCCCCATGGATCCATTCCCTCTACCAAACATTGATCAATTGGTGGATGAGACCGCGGGGTGTGAAATCATGTCCTTCCTCGATGCCTTCCGAGGGTACCATCAAATATTCATGCACGAGGAGGACGCCGAAAAAACTGCCTTCATGACTCCCGAGGGCATCTTCTGCTACCTAGTGATGGCCTTCGGCCTAAAGAACTCGGGGGCCACCTACACCCGGATGGTGGCCCGGGTCTTTCAAGCCGTCCTAGGGCGCACCATGGAGGCCTATGTTGACGACATGATCGTCAAAAGCAAACAATCTTCCAGCCATGCTGACGACCTCCGGGAAATCTTCGCCATCATGCAAAAATTCAACCTTCGGCTAAACCCGAAGAAGTGCACCTTCGGCGTCCAAGGGGGCAAATTCTTGGGCTACATGGTGAGCCGAAGGGGTATTGAGGCCAACCCCGAGAAGATCCAGGCCATCATCAACATGGAGCCCCCACGCAACGTGAAGGAAGTTCAACGGTTGACGGGCCGCCTGGCAGCCCTCAACCGCTTTCTATCTAAATCGGCAGAGAAGTCTCTACCCTTCTTCCAGATCATGAGGAAGACGGCTGGCTTTCTATGGACTCCAGAATTCCAGGGGGCTTTCGACGAGCTCAAACGATATCTATCTTCACCTCCTGTGCTCTCCAAACCCAAGGTAGGGGAGACCCTCTACCTCTACCTTGGGGTTAGCCCGGCGGCCATCAGCTCTGTGCTCATCCGGGAGGAAGACGGCATCCAGCATGCCATCTTCTACGTTAGCAAGACCCTAAGGGAGGCCGAGCTCAGGTACTCTCCTGTGGAAAAAACGGTGTTGGCCATCGTTTGGACTGTCAAGAAGTTGGGCCACTACTTTCAGGCTCACCCGGTCCAGGTCCTCACTCATCAACCCCTCGGCGCCCTCATTAGGAGCCCCACCAGCTCCTCCCGCATGGTTAAATGGGCTATCTTCTTGAGCCAGTACAACATTGACATCCGTCCAAGGCCTGCCATCAAGGGCCAAGCCCTGGCGGACTTTGTGACGGAATGTACCGCGAGGGCAGCCACGGACGGGGAGCCCTCGGCTACCTTGGACGACTGGTGGACCCTCTACACTGATGGCTCCTCCGCAACCAAAGCATGCGGGGGAGGGGTAGTCCTCATTACTCCCGAGGGCTTCAGGGCCTACTATGCAATCCACTTCTCCTTCAAGGTCTCCAACAATGAGGCCGAATATGAGGCCCTCCTATGTGGCCTCCGGCTGGCTGCCAACATGAGGGCTCGGCAGATCCACATCAAGTGCGACTCCAAGTTGGTCGTTGGCCAAATCTCCGAAGAATATGAGGCCAAGGAGGGGAGAATGAAACAGTACAAGGAAGCGGCCAAGGAGTTGCTTAAGGTATTTGAGGCACACTCTCTCACTCAAATACCGAGGGCTCAGAACTCCGAGGCCGACATATTATCTAAGCTCTCGGCCGACTCCCCCGAGCACATCTCCAAAATTGCCAAAATCGAGGAACTCAGCCTCTCAAGCATCCATGCAAGCCCCGTTATGAACATACAACAACGTCAGGAGGATTGGATCTCAGATATCACCGCCTTCATCTCCACAGGGCAGCTACCCGAGAATGAGGCCCGCGCTAAACTGGCAAAGCTGAGGGCTCCCAGCTACACCATCGAAGATGGAAGGCTCTACAAACGATCTTACAATGGCACGCTACTTCGGTGCCTTCATCCAGATGAAGCCGAGGTCGCAATGGAGGAAGTGCACAGTGGCACTTGCTCAGCTCACCAGGGACCCTTCTCCATGTCCCGAAGGCTCATTCTCCAGGGCTACTTCTGGCCGACCATGGCCAGGGATTGTGCTGACCTTGCCCGGAGGTGCACCGCATGTCAACATTTCCAGAAAGCCCCCGGCAGGCCAGCGGTCAACTATGCCTCCATCAGCACATCTGTCCCTTTTTCTCGATGGGGGATAGACCTTGTGGGCCCTCTGCCGAGGGGTACCTCCAACAACAGGTACATCATTGTGGCCGTCGACTACTTTACCAAGTGGGTGGAGGCTGAACCCCTCGCCAGCATCACAGAGGCGAAGTGCCGTCATTTCGTCCTCAAGAACATCCTCACAAGGTTTGGCGTCCCCCAGCAGATCATCTCCGACAATGGGACACAATTTGAGGCAGCCCCCTTCTGTGCCCTTCTGGAGGCATGGAGCATCAAACACACCTTCTCCTCCGTTGCCTACCCTCAAGGCAACGGACAAGTAGAGAACGCCAACCGGACCTTGCTCGAGGGCCTCAAAAAGAAGCTGGAGGCCGAGGGTGGTGGCTGGGTAGAAGAACTCCACAACATCCTTTGGGCCTACCGCACCACCCCTCGGCGAGCAACAGGTGAAACACCCTTCTCCCTCTGCTACGGTTTTGAAGCCAAAGCTCCTACGGAAGTCACCCTTCCCACCCGAAGGGTGATCCAGTATGACCCCGAGGTCAACGACAGCAACATGGCCCTCGACCTCCACCTCATTTCAGAACGCCGGGAGCAGGCCTTCATCCGGGCAGAGAACTACCGAAGGCAAGTTAAAAGCTACATCGACGCCAAAGTTCGCACCCGAGAATTTCAAGTGGGGGACTATGTCCTCCGGAGGAGGGAAGCCAGCCAACCAACCGAGGGAGGAAAAATGGCACCAAAATTCGAAGGCCCCTACATCAAAGCAGCCATCATCAAACCCGGGAGCTACAAGCTCAAACGCCCCAATGGGAAAGAAGTCCCTAGGCACTGGAATGTACACCATTTAGTTAAATTTTATCAATAATGTAAGAGCGGCCAAGCCCTCATAACTAGTGAATGTACTATCCTATGGCCCAAGGCCTCCAATTTCGAAGAATGAAGATACATTCAAGACATCAAGCCCTCATACTGACTACAGGCCCCAGGCCTCACCACGAGAAGAACCCCCTCCGGCACCAAGTGCCGAGGGCGGACACCATCAACACCTACAACAAACAGTGAAGACACCACGTGTTTTCAGTCAAGACCCCTCGGTACCAAGTACCGAGGGAGGGAACTCTTATCACCAACAACAAGGAACGCCATGTGTTTTATTTCCCTTCGGCATCCAGTGCCGAGGGTACATCCCCACCTTCAACATCAAAAAAGAAAAAAAGGGAACATCAAGTGTTCCTACAGAGGACCCTTCGGCACCCAGTGCCGAGGGTACACCTCCATCATCAAACATCATCAAAGAAGACCCCTCGGTACCCAGTGCCAGGGATATGCTCTCCTATCAACACCCAAACATCCGTTGGGAAACACCAAGTGTTTCATTTGAAGACCCTTCGGTACCAAGTACCGAGGGTAGACACCTCCATCAACTACAGCAAAAGGGAACACCAAGTGTTCCTACAGAAGACCCCTCGGTGCCAAGTACCGGGGGCTACACATCGAAACTAACACCAAGTGTTGTTTCTAAAAGCCGTACCCCACGAGGACGCATATACTGAAGGCGCCACCATCGGTGCCGGCGGCACGTAGTGCCCCCGGCCATTTGCAACTAGTGTGCAAATGAAAACCCTTCCTTGAAACGCTTTCCGCGTCACTACCCCCAGGGTATGACAGGCATGAGAAATGCCCAGGATTCGACTTTCAAAAACGGAACGCTATCCGCGTCACTACCCCCAGGGTATGACAGGCATGACAAATGCCCAGGATTCGACTTCCAAACCGAAACACTCCCCGCGCCACCACCCCAAGGGTGTGGCAGGCCACGGACTATGTCTAAAGCCGAGGGGACGACTTTCAAAAATGAGGCGCTTTCCGCGCCATCCCCCAAGGGGAGGCAGGTTACGGACCACCATATCTTGTGCCCAGGAAACGTCCCTCGATCCCCTCGGAACTCGGAAGGTTAACCCGAGGGAGGAGAGCCATTGGTGTATTCTGATGGTCTCCTAATAGGCCCAGCCTTACCAAGAAACCAAGTTTCTTGATGCCTTCCCTTCACCACCAACCAAAAAAAAAAAGGGGTGAAGGGGAGTAGACTCAGCGAGAAATCAAAGAGTACACTCCAACAAGATCACAACATGCCGAGGGCTCCCCACGGGAACACCTCCGGTAATTGAAGACTCCTATTTCCCGGAGGATACTACTCATGGAAATATCATCAGGAAACGGCTAAGTCCACTACCTGGTCACCTCCGGTCACAAAAACACCGAAGGCTTCAACAATACAAAGGGACTGGACTATCCAAGGTCCACTAAACGGTACTTCAAACAAACACCGAAGGCATCTGTTATGCAAAAATACCGAGGGCCCTTTCCCCATGACAAGGGTCAAATCCTACAACTTTTAAAGTGTATGCCGAGGGCACACACTCCTCATTGGCTTTCTTCACAACAACAGGATTCAACATCAATTTATGCTTAGAAAAATTCTAAGTCCTGAAGGAGCAGCCCCCGGGCATCTCGCAAAGTAATGTAGAGTCAGAAGGCACCTATCACCCGAAGGCTACACAGGGAAGCAACACTTGAAAAAATCCTAAGTCCTAAAGATTGGGCCCCCGGCCCAATCAATATTACAGCCAAGGGAATATGGTGGCCGAAGGCCATGCAATACAACAACACTTTAAAAAAAGGGTATTCTGTCCTAAATGAGTAGCCCCCGGGCATCTCGCAAAGTGATGTGGAATCAGAGGGCACCTATTACCCGAAGGCTCCCAAGGGAGATTTTACACTTGGAATATTTTCTAAGTCCTACATGCTTTTCCCCCGGTCAACTACTCCTACATCAAGGAGGGATGCCATCTCCCGAAGGCTCCCAAGGGAAAATCTACACTTAGAATATTTTCTAAGTCCTACATGTTTTCCCCCCGGTCAACTACTCATACATCAAGGAGGGATGCCATCTCCCGAAGGCTCCCAAGGGAGATTTTACACTTAGAATATTTTCTAAGTCCTACATGCTTTTCCCCGGTCAACTACTCATACATCAAGGAGGGATGCCATCTCCCGAAGGCTCCCAAGGGAGATTTTACACTTAGAATATTTTCTAAGTCCTGCATATTTTCCCCCCGGTCAGCTACTCATACCTCATGGAGGGTTGCCACCTCCCGAAGGCTCCCAAGGGAAACTCTACACTTAGAAGATTTTCTAAGTCCTACATATTTCACCCTCATCTCAAGGGACCTAATTGCCGAAGGCTACCTATCAATCGAGGGCTACAGTACACAAGGAATCAACACTCAAGAAAATTTTCTAAGTCCTAAAGAATTGGCCCCCGGCCTATTCAATATTTCAGTTGGGGCTCCACAGTAGCCGAAGGCTACGCGACATACTACACTTGCAAAAAGTCTCTAAGTCCTGTACGTTGGGCCCTCGGTCCAACATTCACACATCAGGAAGGGATGCCATGTCCCGAAGGCCCTCAAGGGGAAATCTACACTTAGAAGTTTTTCTAAGTCCTAGGATTTGGGTTACTACAAACGCCCGAAGGCCTCATGCTGTGCTACACTTAGAAAAAATTTTCTAAGTCCTAATTCCTACTGAACCCTCGGTTGCATATCCAGCAGAGGGTGCCCAACTACCGAAGGCTTCCAGGGGCAAGCTACAGTCAGAAAATATTCTAAGTCCTAAAACATACATTCAAAAAAGAGAAGGCATACATCCAAAGCAAGACGAAGGCATATATTCGACAGTGAACAAATCAAAAGGAATCATATCATATACACAAGGCCCGAAGGCAATCATTCCATTACAACAAAAAAGAGTCAATGTGATCATTACAGACAGGCCGAAGCCGAAGGATCAGAGGTGTCCGTTACAACAGAAGTTTTAGATATTAGCTAAGTACAAATTTTCTCTGCGGCTTCAGCATCGTTATCCCCGGGGGCATCTTCCACGGCAGCTTTGGAGGAGACTTCTTCCCCGGCAGCATCACCTCCGACGGCTCCCCCCCATCGCCCACCATCATCACGGAATCATATATCGTTGGCCGCTCTTCGGCCGGGGGGAGGGGAACTCTCACGTCTGGTTGCAGCGGGGGGAGGCCGTATGCCGAGGGGTCGAATTGATCAAGGGATACGCCGAAGTGCCTGGAGAGCCTCCGGTATATCAGGTGTTGGGTAAAGAACTCACCCCCCTGGTAGTAGGCGTCGCCCCTATCGGTCAGCCAGTCAACCCCGGGGCCTTCAACCCAAGCATCCACCGAGGCCGCCACCACGGAGGCCACCCATTCCTTGCGGTCCTCGGTCCTCCAGCCCTCGGCGAGGAACTCAGCGACTGCCTCCCCTCGGGCCTCGGCCACAGCTCCCTCCTTGGCGATTTGGGCTTCATCGGCAGCTTTCTTCGCCGCCTCGGCAGCAGCCATCTCGGCCTCTGCCTTGCCTTCGGCTATGCCGTCAGCCTTGGCCTTCTCCGCCGCCGCCTTCGCCTCCCGGAGGGCCTCCTCCAGCTGTGCAGCATGCTTCACCGCCTCGGAGTTCTTGCGGATCAGCACCTCCATCTTCTTATCTTGGGCAGCCTCGTGAAGGCGCCTTTCCTCGCGCCTCCGGGCCTGTTCCCCGAGGGCTATGCAGGCCTGCAAACAACGATCAAAGGAGTTAGATTATTCCTCGGGAAAAATAATACTAAACTAATAAAGAGAAGGAAAAAGGAAGCAGATACTTACAGTGAGAGAGGACCGGAGGATCCTGTTCTCGAGGGCATCATCGTCGTAGGTCTCGAAGACTTCCCTGTCCATCTTCGAGGTGATGCCCCGCAGGAAGGCCTTCGGCTCGGCAGTGCCGTGCATCAATGAAGCGCCGGGGGCAAAGGAGAGCTGACGGATCTCCCGGGGTAATTCCTCCCGGGGGGGACTCACCGGATCCCTCGGGGGGACCGAGGCCAGAGGCCCATCAGCAGCGGGCATGTCATCAATAACTATGAGGGGGGCCGCCCCCCGACAGCACCCCCGACGCCTTTCTGCTTCTTGGTGGGGGGCTCCACCCCCTTGTCGCTCCTCTTCTTCTTAGCGGCCGCCTCGGCCTTTGACCCCCCGGTCCCCACAGCAGCATGGGCGTCCCCGGCGGAAGGCTCTATGGCCTTCGGAAAAAGTGCGTCGACTGGCTTCTGGCCCGAGGGCCCCTTCTCCTTTGATTGGGTCTTGCCCTTCCTCTTCGCGAACAGGGCGTTGGCATTCATCCTGCTACCTGCAACGAATGACAACAACAAGTTAAAAGGTTAGAACCGAGGGGTCAGACACACGACAACAAACATAACAAAAAAATCTCTATGTACGAAAATATAAAGCCCCCGGCTACTACCTCCTGCTCCCCCGAAGGCCTCAGCAAAAATGGGGTACTTCTCGTCCGCTTCCCCAATAAATCGGTATCTCCGAAAGCCGAGGGCGTAGAATCCCTTGTCGGCCGTATAGTCTTTGATGGAGACCTGCTTTGTGCGACCCTCCGGGATTTTAGCCATCACCAGGCCGTCTTTTTCGAGGGCGGCGCTTCCAACCTTCGGATGCCGACGAAAGCGATCCCGAAGTTCCGCCGGAAACGGGTTCTCAGCAACCCTGACATAGCACCAGCGCTCCTTCCAGCCCTTGTTGGACGAAGGCGCCTCCGTGAACAGCTTCCACCTGGCCACCTGCTGCAGGTTGGCGAAGCCCTCGGCATTCGCGTGACCCCCTCGACAGAGGTTGAAGCTCTGGAAGAACAAATCCAGGCTGGGGGTCACCCCTCGGTCCCTGCAGAGGTTTAAAAAACCCGCCACGTAGGAGTGGCTATTAGGTGTCAACTGGAAGGGCACCAAGCCAACGAACCTCAGGTACTCCCGGAGGAAGCGGTGCAGAGAGAACCGAAGGCCCATGGAGACCGACAGTACGTGTACTGCAATGCACCCCTCAGGCGCCCGAGAGAGCACATCGTCAACTCCCGGCTCGACCACCTCGGCCGAGGGCCCTACATGTAGCTGCGTCACGTAGAGGTCCGCCCTGTCCGCCTTCGACTTTATCTCCAAGGCAGCCGTGTTGAGCCAGGAATACCCCTCCGGCATATCTACGGGTTTCCCCTGATCAGCAGCAATAACCTTCTTCTTGGGGACAGCTGCCTTGGCCTTCTTCTTCCCGGGGGCCACCCGGATGGGAACCGCATTCAGCGGCTGGGAAGTACTGGCCTCACCAGCACCCCGAGGGGGAAGGACGGCCACAGTGACCTTCACCCTCTCCTTTTCTTCTTCCTCCTCAGCAACTTGGACGGCGAGGGCTAACTCCTCATCTTCGGCAGTTCGCTCGAACTCCTCCGCCTCGACCTCGGCCACCAAATCCTTCTGCATCTCGGTGGCGAGAGCTGCATCACCACCCGAGGGCTGACTGCTACTGGATTCCGCATGGGAGATACCTTCGTCTTCCACCGAGGGTGTCCTCGAGATGTCCTGGGAATCGCTCTCGGACGACATTTCTTATCACGAATGCGCCTAAGATTTCGAAGGCTCTCTACAGGATTCTAAACCTAATCTAAGGCCGGGGGGCGGAACTTACTAAAAACTTTGAGAGAGGAGCAGGGCACTGACCTTGAAAGCAGAGTTTTGACCGAAGGCTGAAGTTTCTCTCACTAGATTTTTTGGCAGAGCTTCGCTAAGACAACTGAGTTCGCACAGCGGGAATGGCTCTGGCCTTGGGGTATTTATAGGCGATGGAATCCGGGCTTGGGCCTGGATTCCAGGCCTCCGGACGGACCGTCATCATTACACACCGTCGTTTCACCCAACCGGTGACGCCGCCCACGAACAGCCAGCCATCACACGCCACGTGTGCCACCCCCCCAACGGCTATATCCTGTCGTTACATATTCCAACGGCTATATTTCCAACGGCTATATTCTGGAAGCCCCCAGGTTTTCTACTTCACTCCATTTCATCAAGGATAGCCTCCGGGTACACTCACTCAGAAGTGCCCCCGGGTTGTGCCCCACACAGCACATAACAGACTCCCTCGGGATCACTCTTTCAGAAACCCAGGACTTCATATCAGGGCACCCCTCGGGGATTCCCCCTCAGCACTACAAAACCGGGTAGCCCTCGGGGAGTTGCCTCATTGACGGATGACCCATGGCACCCAGGTAATGGGAGCCCTCGGGTATCTTCATCACCAACTAATCAACAAACAGTGGACCCCCCGGTAACAACTTCACTGCTGCCCCCATCTGGCAGGCCCTCGATCCCTGGATTGAGGGGCTCCCCTTCGGCGCCACCAGGACATCAACAGCAAGCCTTCGGCTAATCAACACAGGAGCCCTCAGAAGAGAGAGCCTTCGGCATTCCCGTCATTCTCCATTTTTACCAAGGTTTGACATTTTCGATTCATCATTGGGGGAATTCGGTGCACTCTTTTTCCCTCATTAGGATTTTTTCCCAAAGGGTTTTTCCTAATGAGGTTTTTAATGAGGCATCCCCCCAAAATGAAACGAAAAGCGTCAGCCTTCGGCCCACAACAACAACGTAACTACTCTACTCCTTTTCACCACTTTACAAGTGCCTCAAGGAGTGGGGGACTGGAGGACCCCCTCGGGAAAATCATTAAATTACAAAATTTGTGAAATTCCAACAAACAACAAAGCAAGCCCTCAAGTCCCGACATGTGGGTAACTGAGGGACTGCCTTCGGCAGGGACATAAAAGCAACAACTCCTCACCAACTTCAGAGATCACGACGGGACAACATCAAAGGGCAAGCACAAATTACTCCTTTTCCCTCAAGTACCTTTCGGCAAAAGGAGTGAGGGACTCCTGATGGAGTATATGGCCCGGGAACCCCCGGTCCACAGACTCCTACTACTCCAGCGAAGGCCCAACAGGCCCAACAGGCCCAAATCACAGCGCCCAGAGTACCAAGCAGCCCGCACAACGCGCCCGGGGTGCCTTCGGCCCCCTGGCCGAAGGCTCCAAATTCTCACAGAACGGGTTTCTCAAGCAAATTAAGAAACTGGGAAAAACGGCGAAAACAGTAGCCCTCGGCACTATGAGCCCTCGGCACCAGGGTGCCATCGGGTGGAAGAGCCCTCGGCTACTGCTCTATAGCCGAAGGCATCTCACTCGACAAGATATCCGCCTCACATGCGTACAGATCACCGTACCCCGCACAGACGTCCCATCCAACAGCCGCATTTAATGCGGCCACATGCGGCTGCCAGCGCCAACCAGTTGAGGTGACCCCTCGGCCAATGAGCGCTTGACACGTGTCCCTGCCCGACATTTATTGCTACTATAAATAGCACCCCATTTCCTCATTTGTAACCACGCTGAATTCACGCTGAAAACGGCATTCATACTGAATACACTCTCTCTACTTTTATTCACTTGCTCTGACTTCTCTCTAGATTACTCCCCGTAATAACCCTTCGGATATATACCCCCGGGTAGACTATCCATCAAACATGTTACGCATAACTTTTCTTGGAATACAAAATGCATTTCTTGAAACTGATTCATCAAAAATTCACCACATTAATCAGAACACATATATGTTAATGCTCTTAATCCTATTTTACATTCACTTTTTGTCATACACTACGATACTTTGAGAATAATACATGTCTTCACATAATTTTTCAAATCACAGTTCACATTGCATTCTTTCATCCAAAATTGATGCATGCAACAAATAAGAATAGTTTTTGTTAAAACAAATTTACCTTCTCCGTCGCCTTCCATCGTTCTCATTGCCGCCTCTGTTGCGTCTCCCATCATCGTTTTTTCTGCACTCATCTCTATAGTTTTGAGAAATTTTTGAATTTCTCTTGACCTTTACCAGTAGATTTGTCGCAGAGCTGTTCTTCTGGAAAGAGGAGTCTGCGAAAGGTTTTTGAATAAAGTAGAAATTTGTCTCGCATGATTACCGTGATTTACTTTCCATTCAATAAACCTGCCAAACCGCCACCTTATGCTGTTTTACTTAAATGCCCCTTCAACATTAGTTAGTTGCACTCTTTGCAATTCTCGAATGTATCACGTGAGGTGCTGCGTGCAATTTTAAAAATCCCAAGCTATCATTAAAGCCGCACGATCAGATGATTCTACGGTAGGATTTTGTTCTTTTTTCTCTCCTAAGAGGTCTTTCTCATAGGAACCACCCCCCCCCCCTATATATATATATATATATATATATATATATATATATATATATATATATATATATATATATATATATATATATATATATATATATATATATATATATATATATATATATATATATATATGAAGCGGATCAGCTGAGAAGTGCCCTTAGGTTGAGAAGCTGCAAAGTCTAACTTAAAGCAAAAAAACACGAACTTTTAACCAAAAAATCATAACTTATAGACCCCCTCAAAAACACGAACTTTCTGCAAAAAAATATTCCAGGTTTCTTGAGTTATTTTGACGTGATGGAATTTTCGTAATATTTTTGGAGGGGGTCTATAAGTTATGATTTATTGGTTAAAAGTTCGTCTTTTGAGCTTATAAGTTAGACTTCACAGCTTCTTAGCCTAAGGGGGACTTCTCACATGATCTTTTATCTCTCTCTCTCTCTCTCTATATATATATATATATATATATATATATATATATATATAGGGTAAGGATCAAATGAGAATATCATCTTAGGAGAGAAATGAGAATGATTCTGGAGTGTTGGATTTGAGCATTGTGCATCATGTAAAACAGAAACATGCATATAAAAAATTGGAAAATGTGCATTTCGTCTAAGCAAAATTTTAAACGTAAATGTGCACATTAGAATTTTGCATTACTTTAACTATAAATGTAAAGTTTTGTGAAGGATAAAGTGCACCATTTTGGAGTGTTCTCATTTCTCACGTTAAGGAGTGTTCTCACCGGAACCGCACCCTATATAGGGTAAGGATCAGATGAGAAGTGCTCTTAGGCTGAGATCGAACTGTGAAGTTTAACTACTTGACTAAAAACATGAACTTTTAACCAATAAATCATAACTTATAGACCCCGTCGAAAATAATTACGAAAATGCAACCGCAAAAAATAAGCCTGGAAACCTTGAAAATATTTGGACGCGGTGGCATTTTCGTAATTATGATGGAGAGCTTTATAAGTTATGATTGATTGGTTATAAGTTCTTATATTCAGTCTATAAATGTACTGCGTTGTAAGATTAGATGCAAATCCAAGGGCTGAGATTGCTTCCCACTTCTTATTTTAGGAGGGACTTCTCACCTGATTTTCTCTCTCTCTCTCTCTCTCTCTCTCTCTCTCTATATATATATATATATATATATATATATATATATATATATAGGGAGCAGATCAGGTGAGAAGTGCCCTTAGGATGAGAACTGCGAAGCTAACTTATAGCCTGAAAACAGGAACTTTTAACCAATAAATCATAGCTTATAGACCCCTCGAAATAATTACGAACATGCTGCAAAAAAATAAGTCTGGAGACCTTGGAATTTTTGAACGCGGTGGCATTTTCGTAATTACAATGGAGAGCTTCATGTTAGTCCCAATATCAATCAACAATCATACAAACAATATACTGAGTACAGAAGAAACGATGATCCAATTCAATACCAATAAAGATGTCGAAATACAAAATAGGGTATGAACGGCGTTTTTCTCCCTTCTCACTAAAAATGATATCTGCGTTGAGGCTTATGTGAGAGTTAAGGTTTGCTTAAGTTAGCATCCTTTTATACATAAGGATGTCTAACTTAAGGCTTACAAGTGGGCTAATGGGCTAAAATACATTTGTGGCCCATATTACACATTTAGCTAATAACTACACAAATACAAAGATATTTAATTAGATTGGACACCATAAAATATTCCCAACAATCTCCCCCTTGGTGTTCAATCTTGTTCAATTAGCATTGCAACGCAGATATCTTTGTCTTTGTGTTTATTCAGCAATGTAGAGGAGAGCATAGATAAAATCTGTTGAGTTGCTCCTCTTTTGTCTTGATCTTCAGTGGAACTCAGCTTCCTTTGTCTTCGTGTTGAACTCGACTTCTTTAGAGGGCTTTCTGAAGAAGTCCTAGCAATCTCCCCTTTGATGTCTTCTTGGCAATTTGATCTTTGATGCCAGAGTTGAGGAATCTTCAGTGTCTTGCATGTAGTCCTTGCCTTCCAAAGGTTGGTCTTGATCAGCTTGGATTAAATCTGGTGGCGCGCCTCTAGAATGAATGTCCTTGAAGAATTGCAGACGCACATGGGATTCTGATTACCTGACCTCTGTCTCCTCCACAATGTAGTCTTTTTGACTATTTGAGGCTAATGCTTTTGAGGAGAACCAGTGGGTTGCACAGCGGAAAATGATGATTGACTTGTGAGCGTAGCTGACCATTTGATGTGAAGCTGACTTGTCGTCATTTTTTGTGTTGGAGGAGAAGTGTCCAAGAATGATTTTTTAGAGTAAACAACATGTAGACCACTCTCCCCCTCATGACGATCCGATGAATCGGGGCGTCATGCCTTTATTCTTTTATTCTGTGAAACAAAATAGAAAAAAAAAGGTAAACACCGGAGACACCATGGTGTTCTGTTATCACAACATCAATGTAAACACTGACGTGTGGCCTGTATAAAAATGATAGAAGCATTAAAGCTCTAACAGGACTTCCAACCAGTCATTGTGAGGCATCTAAAGTAGATGTCACTCTGGTTGTTATGGAATGATCATAACTATCAGCAAAGATAACGTAGCCCCCCGGGGTCGTGATGACGCCCGTTATCATCACTATAGAGATAAACTCTGAAGCGATGGTCTGAACATGTTGGTGAATTCTGTGTTGCAACAACAGGACTTCCTTCCAATCATTGGTCTTCATCTATAGTAGATGATCCCTATGGAAGTTCTCGCGGGTCATGAAGACCTGCAACTGACTCTAAATAGTGTATGTGTCCTAGAAAATTCAAAACATTTGGGAGTGAGATTACTAGACACGACGTGATCAATGAATGTTCAGTGGCGTGGGGTTGTGGGCCACTGTAGTCAGTATCAGTCGCCTCAGAAGGAGACGGTGATTAGAGATGAGGTTCCCCGTGAAATATGATTAAACACATGTCTGTTGGGAGACAGGTGAGTGGTCTTAGGTAGGGTTGTGCATGCACCGTTTGGATAAAATGCAACGACTTCTACCCGGGATCTGAATAAATTCATTCCTGAACCTATGGGGATTGTCCAGCGTATTTGAGTGACTGGGAGTAATTCTCTCGATTGATAGCACAATAGAGGTAGCAGATTTGACAGTGATTATTGTTCTCTTGCTCACATGAGCTTTCTGCTTCCTCACTCTCATAGTGTTCACTCAGTTACTCATTGTCGGCTTTGTCCCTTGGGTAGGCTTAGTTGGGTTTACTAAGCCATTGGGACTTATCTCTCATTTCTCTTTGCCCTTTTCTCTCCGTGCTCCCCCTCAACTGGAGCATTCAGTGGGATGCCTTTCACGATGATTGGCACTTGGGAGGAGAACTTTGAAAACTCCCCCTTAAAATCCACATCCTTGAGAGAATCCTTGCATTTTACATTGTCTAGCACCAGGAGAACAAAAATGAAACTCCCCCTCAAAAGTTGCAAGTTATGTTGTTTCTACCCGGGGAGTAAAGTAGAAAACTCCCCCTTGGAATGTTCTTTCTTCGTTGTTTGGCTCCAAGAGGAGTGAAAAAGAAACACTCCCCCTCAGAATAAGCACATGGCGTTTGTTGGTGTTGAGGTGTGCATTTGTTGATTTTCAGCTTAGTAGAGAATATTCACGCCAGTACTCTCCTTGATAATGTGCACCAATTGATTGCTCACGGCTCGTCTTCATACCCGCCATGTGTGTGGAGCAATCGGATCAGTTACCACACATGACGGACCCTCAACACATATTAAGTATGTTTCGGTACCCATTTCCAGATGGGTCCTTCCTTGGCAGTAGCGAACAACTCTTTCACTTTCTGTTTAATCCGGGATCCTAAGCTAGCTGACTGAGAGGAGTTTGACATTCTTAATTTTTCAGCTTCAGTCTTAGAAACCCATTTTTGTTTGAGCTTTTAAGTAGGAGAGGTTTCTTTATCACTGAGTGAATGATCACACAAGTAGTCTTTGAGAATTGGTTCTTTAGAGAGTCTTCTCAAATGTTTGAGTGAGTGAACCTTGAGGGGATATTTCAAACATGGTAGTGTATACTCTCCCTCAACGTTCACCTTTGCGAAAGCGGATTTCTTTTGGACTCCCTGATCATTCACATTCTGATCTTGAGTGAAGGAGGCATCAGACTCAGAGCAGCATTGCATGAAAGACTTGATATAGTTCTGAGTAGAAGAGCTTGAGCAGTGATTCTTAGGAGATGTCTTCCTTTTGGCATAGAAGAGAGCACTTGAACTCCAGTTCCTATCTCTTAGACGAGATTCTTCTTCCTTCTTTCTTCTTCTTAAATTGTCCTCTATCCATTCTCCTCTCCTTTCCACTCTCCTCTTCACAGGGGCCTTTGTCGGTGAAGGTGACTCAGAGTGAGAACTGGAAGTTTCAGGATCATTTGTAGATTTTTCAGAACAGTTCTCAGAAGACGGAGGAGAAGGCGAAGCACAGTTTTCAGATGATGGAGGAGAAGGAGATTGTGAGCCTGTGCTTGATTGAGAGGATATTTGGAGTAAAGATATTTCATTCAAGAGTTGTTCTCTTTCCAGTTCAAAAGCTTGTTTTTCTTTATCAAAAGCTTCTTTCAATTCAGCAAACTTTCTCACAAGGGGTGGAATGTATGCTGGTTTGGCTACAGGCTCTGAAGTTGAAGGTTCCCCTTGATCTTGCACAGTCTCTTTTGTAGGGTAAAAGGTTGGAATCTCTTCAGGAGGAGTCAACGGGGGCTCTTTTGTTTCATAGCTCTCGTTCAAGGCAGCATAATCAAAAGGAATTTCTGTTCCGAGATTAGCTCTCTTGGCATCTTCTTCATCATTCGTTTCTTTAACACTGAGGAAAGACATCAACTTAGTCAGTCCAAGACCCATATAATTGATGTCATACAGTTGAACACAGTTCACCTTCTTCAAATTACATGGGTTAGACAGACCGAGTCCTTCTTTAGAATTATAGAAACGAGTGTCTTTGGGTTGGTTCAAGAAGATTGTTTGTTCTGTCTGCCCCTCTGTCCACGAATTTTGGTAAGGTGGAGAAGTTTTAAATGGAAAGAATTCATTTTAATAAATACGTAGGGGCTCAATGGTAATAAGGTAGTTTGGCACGCATGTAACACATTTGCTAAAATCATGTGCAGTTTCGTGCCCATTAAAGTGATCGTCCATTAAATATTAGATATTTATTAATATAATAATGATTGTGCAAAATGATCATGCATTATTCTATTGCAAAATGATCGTCCATTTTGTTAATATAATAGACAATGACAATGATCGTGCACTATACTATTGGAATACATGGTTATTAAAGTACATGTGCAAAATATAATTTATTTTATGCATGTAATAAATATTCAAAGTGCATTAATACATTTTTATATTACCGTGATAATTATATCCCAATATTATATATACAATCTTATTATTTATGTAAGATATGCACTTTATAAAGTTGAAATTTGCACTTTTGATAGGTTATTTATCTGTTTCAAGCAATGACCTTATATTTTTTTTATGTGCACTATTAAGTATTAATAGTAATGAACACTTTTTTGCACTTTATCAAAATTCGTGATGCAATTTTATGTTATGATTGTTCCTTTTAATTTACATTATTGGTTTTATAGACATAAATAAAAGTAGTTTTTTTGTTCAAGCGTAGAAATGCACATTTTTCATGTGTTAATTGCACTATGGGAAGTAATAATGCAAACCCATTAATAATTCGATAAAGTATAATGTGTATTTGATGAAACTGAAGTGTGCAGTAGGTGAGATTGTAATGTGCAGAGTAAAAGGTAAACACAAATGTGCATTACGTGAAATTGAAATGTGCAGAATAAAAGACACAAAATGACACCGCATCGTAGTTTTTATTTTTGCACACTTCGGATTCACCTAATGCACATTTCAATTTCAACTAATACACACTTTAGCTTCACATAATGTCATTGTGTCGTACCTTTTTTCCTGCACATTTTGAATTCATCACCTAATGCACATTTTAGTTTCACCTACTGCACATTCAATTTCACATAATAAAATCTAATTGTTCAAATTTATTCTCATTTATCTCCTAAGATCTTTTCTCATTTTAACCTAATTCTATAAACATGTACACTTTTATATTGCACATAGCTTCTAAAAATTTGCACGACAGTCAATTTAGGTAGACGAATTTTCTAGACAATGGAAATTAACATTTAATAATTATTTGGTATTTGCTCTCAAATAAATTAGACATGTTGATATTTTTTTATATCTAACTTTTTATAATGCAAATAATTATACAATAAGTGTGCATAGTTAAAATTAAAATACAATATCATAAATATATACCTAATATTCACTTGTGACAATATGCAAAATTAATATGTTAAAAGTGCATATCTAAAAAAAAGTGCATAGCTAAATGAACAAAATTGATGAGCTTTTCATATAGCCTAACTAAAGAAAGAAACAATAAAATAAAATGGGGAGAATATGGTGAAACATGATTGTAATATTAAGAATTAATCATTTGAAGAAAAAAAACTCATGAAAATACGTAGTATGATTTAAGATGAACAAGAAAAGGATATGAAAAATATACTACATGTAGTAAGACTAAGAAACTTAAACGGAAGAAAATAACTTTACCTATTTACATGGGTCAACAATTAATTTGCATTAAATAAGGAACGTAAATTTCAAAAATATCCTTAACCGTTTATAATAAGATAAGATAATCTAAGGGTGGTAGTTCATTCTCATTTCTCTCCCAAGATGATTTTCTCACTTGATCATAAATCTATATATAGCCTTCGGCACATTAACAAGAATGTGTTTATGTTCATATCCACGGATGCCAATGCACAAGTTTATGTTCATAATCTAGATCTTATTGATTATGCATCTAGCTAGTTCTGATATACTCCGTGTTAGTATTTAAATAAGTTTTAAGAGTTAAAATATACTCTTCTTGTCCTGCTAAGATTGTCTCTTTTCTTTTTCGATTTGTATAAAATGATCTCATACAAGCATTCCAACCCAGCTGGTTGCGAGGTTACCGTGCCTAGTGGGAGGTCTCGAGTTCGATTCCCGCTAGGCACACAAGGGTTTGAAACTCAATGGAGTGAGTTTCAGCCCTGACTTTTTTTTTATGTTAATGGAACAAAGATAGTATATATATATATTCGGATCAAACTCTCGGGCATCATAGCTTGGCATATCTGGAAGCATTACTCTAATCAGGTCTGGGGGAAGGGTGGTCAATTACCCTCAACTGACTGCTTCATCCTACAGATTAAACTCTACACTCAAAATTGGGTAGCTAGCTTCCCTAAATTGAAGATTCGATCTATAGGCTCTGTCTTGTTTGAAGAACAACTAATCCCTAAAAACTATTCGTATGGTTCTAAGATTCAGATTATTCGGTGGAAGAAGCCTAAAAATAAACATAAGCTAAATATCGATGCTCGGTACTTATCTGGTAATGCTTCAGGTGGAGCAATTCTGCGCGACTCTAGAGGAACCATGCTTGGCGCAGCTGCTTTTCCGATTCAGGCCTCCTCGCCAGTTGATGCTGAGATTCAGGCTATTGCTATTGCGATTCGGTGGGCGACAGACGAAGGTTTTGCTGAGTTTCAGGTTGAATCCGACTGGTCACTTGCGTTGGATTATTTCTCAGGTAACGAGACGAGAAGATGGGTTGATTTGATTCAGGAAACGATGCTCAGGCAGATTAGGAAACGTTTGGTCTTTGGACACACCTACAGGGAAGGGAATTGGGCCGCACACTATCTTGCGGATCTTCGGGCCTCACACTTTACTTATTTCAGCAGTCCAGAGCACCTGCCCATTTACGTTAAACGGGCCTATCTGATGGATTATTTTGGTATCCCCTCTCTTAGATTTTAATTTTATCAGTTTTTTGTTTTTGATTGGGTCAGGCCTAGCCCCCTCAATCTTTGGTGTCTTTTAGTTTATTGCATGAATTGTTTTAAAAGAGGTATGCCTCTTCGGAGAGGTTTTGGTTTGGTCCCCCTCTCTTTTTGTATCATTTTCCTTTTTTAATAAAATCTGGCAAGTGTTCCCCGGCATTTGCCCCACTGATTTTGGTGGTTTACCTTCCGGGTTTTTAAAAAAAAAAAAAATCGGAAACTAAGCTTGAAGTTCTTTGAATTGCAAATTAAAACTGATTTGAAATATAATGAAAAATTTGATACATAAAAGCCAAGATGAGATTAAGGGACTCGAGCCAAGATGAGTAGTAAATGAAAAGGTTGGAGTGCATTCAATTCAACAATACAAGAGTACATTTTTGGAACAAATGACATTCAAGAAAGGATAATGTGGGAATTGAAGTTAAGGGATCAAAATCCCTTATTAGTTCATCCCATCGGATCGGATGGCACAGGAGGGAAGACATGGATGTCGTACAAACAAAGGAACGAAATAAAAAAACTTGCACTAAAGTAATAGTAATTGACCACTCACACAACTTAGACCACAACTTAGCTTTTGTTATGAATTAATAAAACATGTATAGGAATGGCATGAGAACCATTACTAGTAGCTAGTATTGTGTGAGTTGGTACTGTAAAATAGACGGTCGGCGCCTGAGACGCAAGTCTGGTGCAAGATGGCATTTTTTGACACCCACATTTTGGGTTCACACTTATCAGATTACAAGATCCTGCAACGACTGGAAATATGATGCTGGTATTTGTTACGCAGCTTTTCTGGCAAGCATGTGTATTTGACATATTAGTTCCATATGATGCCGACGTCCCTTCATTTAGATAAAACATATCGCTGTTGGTGCCCAGGGTGCAAGTGTTATTCTGTCTCTCCGCTGCAAACACACAAACGCAAACATCTCAACAACCTTTCTCTTTCCCAAGTCAGTAACGGCCGAAGTCGGAGGCGGAGTCAGAAATGTAATATTAAGGGAGGCTGGGACTAAAAAATTTATTTGTCAGGGCAAAAGCTTTAATTTTTTTTAATGTATTGAGGGCTAAAGTTTAACCCATCAAAAGAAATTTGGTATGAGTAGCGATCCTGTAAGCCTGACCTTACAGGACCCACGGTCCGGGCAAGGCCATTTGGGGCCCTTTCGGTGGAATATTTTGATGAAATTGTTTGAGTATGTTCTTCATCAAGTCTAGTTTATGCCCACTAAATTTCAGCTTAAAATTCATATATGTACACACACATTAGAAATTTTTCTTGAAGGACCAAAGTCTCTGCCAGCTCCATCCTCTCTCCGCCCATAGACGAAGTCTAATTTTACAATTTCTAATTTTACACACACAGTTTTACAATACTCTATTTATAGAGAACTGATCTGGTCAGGCGCGTGTTGGTGCAGGAATTTGACAACATGGAAAGCTTGACCAGGACAATTAATGAGGTATTTATTAGAATTAATGCTAGATGATTAATTCTAGCGGTTTCATGTATATTATGAGAGTTATTGTTGTAATTATGGTGTAGGTTACTCAAATGGCTGACCAGAATTTATGACAACATAATGACGATTTTGATGTCGTCGTAACGGTCGAAACTGTCAACAACGGACAAAAAGGCATTAAATATCTCTCTTATAAATAGACTCAAGCTCTATGTAATCAGGGGAACCTTCATTCGAATTACAGATCAATATACCTTCTATTTTGCTTACTTGACACCCTTCTTGTTGTTCTTGTCATTTTCCTTACCGTTCTTGTACGAAACCCAATCAATATATAATTTCTATTCTAATTAGTTTTAGTTTATCAAAATTTTGCTAAAACAATTTGGCGCCGTCTGTGGGAAATCGTGCAAGAAATTTATTCTCCATGGAAGGAACGAGCAACGAAATGATGACCAAATTTCACTAACAACTTGAAACCATTAGGGAAGAAATCCGGCAAGAAATGGCTCAATGGATTGGTTTTCTCCAGCGGGAAAATGATGTATTGCGCTCCCAAGTGCAAACGGTGGCATCCATAGCTTCCAACTCAAGATTCACTCAAAGAGGTGACGCCATGACAGCGACAACAAGGTTGGATTTGGATTCTATCCCGACCTCAACCGAGCCACTCACTAGCGTGACGACAGATCCCTTATCTCTCACGTTGGGGTTGTCACCCACCAGAGATCGTCAATCGGAGTTGTCACCTACCGGCAATCCTCACGCCACCATCATCTCGCAAGTCATTCCATATGCTCCGCTCGTGCCAGAAACAACTCTGCCCCCAAACATCCCGGCCTTATATTTTCCAGATTCCCTTCGGACCAGGCAGTCGTCGTCGGGTGTGCAATCTCTTACGCAAAGGATGCCCACATCAAACGTTGGTTCAATCCCGACCGAACCCTTCGTCCCTTATGCGGCCGCCGGCGTGCCCGGAGAACCAGGATCATCCATGCACCCTGGCTCTCGATCCAATCCCAGATGAGGCGCGGCCCACAACTCTATAGGGGAGCCTCACAGAAGAAGAGTCCCGGTTTGTGTCAACATTCCCAGGCATGTCGACTTCACTAGAGATGTCGACTTCAACAGCCAGAGTCGACGGGATCCAGAATTCATTGACATATCATCCCCCACCAGGCAGGAGGTGGTCCGGGCAGCGGCCTTACCCATCCAGGCAGAACCTCGGGCACAGACACATCCAGCAGATCCCTTAGCAACCATCATGGAAGAAGTAAGGGAGATGCGGGAGAAAATCAGTTGCATACCAGGAGTGCCGCCACCATTAGACGTCGCTTCGCAGACTTGCTACACTGACTCTCCTTTCGGAAGGCATATCACAAACGTCGAAATTCTGAGGAAGTTTGCAGCCCCCTCAATGAAGCTGTTCGATGGAACGACTGATCCAGTAGAACACGTCGCCCAATACAAACAGCGGATGCTTGCCGTCTCTGTCAGCCCAGACCAGCGGGAAGCTTGCATGTGCAGGGCCTTTGGGACAACGTTGACTGGACCAGCCTTGAAGTGGTTCGTTAATCTACCAAACGAAGCCATTCATTCATTTGCGGAACTCGTCAACACCTTCAATCAACAATTCACAAGTAGTCGAGTCCTGGAAAAGCAAACAAGCGATCTGTATCGGGTGGTCCAGAAGCGGAACGAGACCTTGAGGGACTACCTCCATAGATTCAACAGAGAAAAGTGTCGATTCCAAGATGTGACATGTCGACAGGTGTAGAGGCGTTCAGAAGAGGATTGCTAGAAGAGTCGGAGCTCTACATAGAATTGACCAAGTATCTCTGCAGGACTTTTGAAGATGTTCAAGCCAAAACCCTGGCATTCTTCCGGCTTGAGGAGGATCAACAGTCTCGTCAACGGCCCGAGGGTTATGAAGGAGGTCACGGGAAAGAAAGTTTGGCCAAAAGGCACGAATACCGAACGGGGAAGCCCTACACAAAAAACGAAGATCGACAAGTGACATCAATAACCAGCTGGTTTGACAACCCTTACCTGCCGCCGATGATAACGGAATATTGTTTCAGTGTCAACACCGCTGGACTCATTAACTCTTTGGACAGATTAGGGGAAAAGGTCTGCTGGCCCAGGAAATCTGACAAGTCCGGAGGATGATGAGATCCCAGCAAGAGGTGTGATTTCCATGATGACATCGGTCACAACACCGAGGACTGTGTCGCCTTAAGAAAGGAAGTCGCCTATCTCCTGCGGAATGGATACCTAACGGAGATAATGTCTGAGCAAACCAAATCACTCCTGCACCGAGGTCCAAAGTCGTCGACATTTGGGGAACGACCATCGTCACCTTCTACCCCTCACAAGGTAATAAACTTTATTAATGGTGGTTCTGAATTATTAGGACTAACATATTCTGCAGCCAAGAGACACGCTCGAGAATACTTCTGAGACAAGTCGTCGCAGGTCTGTCGAATAACCAAGCTCGAAGAGGATTGGAAGAACGTATCAATTACCTTCGACGAATCTGATAGAATGGACCCAGCCAACGTCCACCATGATGCTTTGGTTATCTCACTCCGAGTGGCAAACTGCGAGGTACGCCGAGTCCTTGTCGACAACGGGAGTACCACCAACATCACAACGATGAAAATGTTGGGACAAATGGGATACAAAGAGGAGGACGTAACAAGTGCTGGATCGACCTTGATCGGCTTCAATGGGGAGCCAAGCCGGACTTTAGGTAACATATCCTTACCCGTATATACAAATGGTCTTAACTTGCAGGTCAAGTTTGATGTGGTCCAAGAACTGCCCGCTTACAACATGATCCTGGGAACCCCGTGGCTGTATCAAATGGGGGCAATTCCGTCCACCTATCATCAAGTCGTCAAATTTCCAACACCATGGGGAGTACAGTCTATTTAGGGAGACAGGACAGCTGCAAAGACATGTTACCAAACAGCAATGAAGTCCACTGCAACACCAACCGCCTCAGCGTAGTAATTAAAGGGCGATGCCATTCCAGATGAAGAAGAGGACGACAGAACAGAGGATGTCATCATTGATCCTGATCATCCGGAATGGGTCATCCGCATTGGGAGAAACGTGCCAAAGCACCTTAAAAGCGAGCTCATTGACTTTATTAAGGAGCATAAAGATGTTTTTGCATGGAGCCACAACGATATTACGGGAGTTGATCCAAAAATCATTACTCACAGGCTAAACGTCAACAAGTCACACAAACCCGTCAGGCAGAAAAGGAGACGATTTGCCAGGGAAAGGAATGAAATCGTCAACCAAGAGATCGAGATACTGCTGCACACCGGTAAAGCTAGAGAGGTCAAATATGCTGACTGGCTAGCCAATGTCGTCGTCGTACAAAAAAGGAAAAGAAAAAAGAAAGGAAAAAGGCAAAATGGCATGTGTGCGTCGACTTTACAGATTTGAACAAAGCGTGCCCGAATGACTCTTTTCCAATGCCGCACATAGACGTGTTAGCAGATGCGACAGCAGGACATGAAATGTTGTCATTCATGGACGCCTTCAGCGGATACCACCAAATTTAACTGCATCCAGATGACCAGGAGAAAACCGCCTTCATCACTGAAACAGGTACTTGCTGTTATATCGTTATGCCTTTCGGTTTGAAAAATGCAGGTGCCACTTTCCAAAGGCTTGTGACGATGATGTTCAAAGACCAACTCGGAAAAACCATGGAGGTCTACATAGACGACATGATGGTGAAATCAAAGAAAGCAGAGGATCATGTCGACCACCTCAAAGAGTCCTTCCAAAAGTTGAGGGAATACAATCTGAAGCTCAATCCAGCCAAGTGCACATTCGGGGTGACATCACGAGAATTTCTGGGCTATGTCGTCAGTGAACGAGGAATTGAAGTGAGTCCGCAGCAAGTGAGAGCCATCCTTGACATCGAATCACCAAAATCCGCCAAAGACGTCCAGAGGCTTACCGGACGAGTTGCAGCGCTTAACAGGTTCATATCAAAGTCGTCGGATAAATGTCATTTGTTTTACGACGTCCTTCACAAGAATAAAAAATTTGAGTGGACGGAGCAACATGAGCAAGCATTGCAACAACTCAAGGAATACATGACGACACCACCACTGTTAACCAAACTTAACCTAAAGACGATGAAGAGCTATAACTATACCTGGCCGTATCTGAACATGCTGTCAGCGCCGTCTTGACTAGGGAAGAAGGCGGACAGCAAACCCCAGTTTACTACGTCAGTAAGTCATTGAATGGACTGGAATCCAGGTACACACTCTTAGAAAAATTAGTACTTGCATTAATAACAACATCCATTAAATTGCGCCCTTATTTTGAATCACATACTGTTTGTGTCCGAACTAACTATCCCATGAAGTCTATCATGAGGAAACCAGAACCTTCAGGTCGGATGGCGAAGTGGTCAATTCAACTGGGGGCATATGACATCAGATACGAACCAAGAACAGCTTTGAAGTCATAATGTCTGGCTGATTTTGTGGCGGACTTCAGTCCCAAGTTACAAGTAGATGCTGAAAGAGAAACATGTCTACTCATAGAAGGACAAAGTCGACAGAAATGGGAATTGCAAACCGACGGAGCCTCCAACATGCAAGGCACATGATTGGGAGTAGTCCTGAAGTCACCACAAGGGGGCACCATACTACAAGCTGTCCGATGTGAATTTGACGCAACAAATAATGAGGTGGAGTACGAAGCACTAATCTTTGGATTAAACCTAGCACGAGACCTGGGCGTCAAGATACTTGAGGTAAAGTGCGATTCCCTTCTGGTTATTAATCAAACTAACGGAATTTTTGCAGCTAAAGACCCAAAAATGATGGCTTACCTACAAGTCATCACGGAGTTAGCAGCCTCGTTTGATGAAATCACTTTCGATCAAGTCCCAAGAGATGAAAATACTCAGGCGGATGCTCTAGCGGCAGTCGGATCATGTCTAGGGACAGAAACTAATGACAACATACCTTTCATTCACCGATGGAACCGGCCATTGGCAAATCCAAATCTGTCAACATCGTTGAGTCAGATTCAGACAACAACTGGATGTGACCATATACTGACTACCTGAAGTACAACATCCTTCCAGCCGACAAACGAGAAGCAAGGGCATTCCTATCTAAGGTAACGAAATTTTTACTAATTGATGGCGTGTTGTTTAAACGTTCAATTGCAGGTCCATATCAAAGATGCTTGGCTTCACACGAGGCCAACAACGTTCTCAAAAGTCTCCATGAAGGGGAATGTGGTAACCATGCTGCTGGCAGAAGTTTGTCCAACAAGGCACTAAGATTTGGCTATTATTGGCCAACTATGAGATAAGATTCTATCGCCTACACTCGAGCATGTTTACCTTGTCAAAGACATGCATCTATCCACCACCAACATCCAGAAGCACTCCATCTAGTGTTGTCGCCATGGCCATTTATGAAGTGGGGAATGGACATTGTCGGAAAGTTGCCCGAAGCTCCCGATCAAAAGGTCTACATGCTAGCGATGACCGATTATTTGTCAAAGTGGATTGAAGCGGAGCCTTTCCGGAAAATCCAAGATGTACAGGTCATATCCTTCATCAAAAGGAACATCCTGAGCCGATTTGGCATTCCGTCAGAGATCGTCTGTGATAACGGGTCACAATTCATCAGTTCAAGAATGAGGCGATTCTGTGAATCATACAACATCAATTTGGTGACGTCGACGCCAAGGTATCCACAATCAAACGGACAGGCCGAATCAAGCAATAAGGTCATAGTGGCAAATCTGAAGAAGAGGCTTGAGAAGGCACAAGGAAAGTGGGTCGAAGAGTTACCCCAGATTTTAAGGGCAGATAGGACGACACCTAAAAATGCAACTGGTCAGACACCTTTCTCTCTGGTATATGGCTACGAGGCAGTCATCCCGACTGAAATAGAAGTTCCATCATCAAGGTACGGGCTCATAACAAAAGAAAGGAACAATGTGGAGTTAGTACATGATCTTGACACCATTGACGAATTAAGGGGAAATGCAAGAATACCAATGGCGGCATATCAACAAAGGGTGGCAAAAAGCTACAACAAACACGTCCGGGCCAGAATATTCAAGAAAGGCGACTGGGTACTCAAGAAGTCATTCGGCAACGAAGTTAGTGGTAAGTTCAGTCCCAATTGGGAAGGCCCTTACCAGGTCGTCGACATCATCGGGCAGGGGGCATATCGCCTGGAGTCCGCCGACGGTAAGCAAATCCCAAGGAGCTGGAATACGGTACACCTAAAACCCTTTCATTTCTAATTCAATTTTGCACAAATAAAATTGTCTTTACTTCTTTACTAACTTGATCGTCGGAGGGCCGTTAGCCTCAAGCCAACGGCCGACTTAGCTCAAAAATAGATGTCGATCGAGGGACAAGGAACGAAGTCTCACAGGTATCTTCTAAGTAAGGAGTCTACTCTCAATAACTTTCAAAGCTAGGTATCTTCCCAAATTTACTTAACATCCAATAATGTTGTCTAATTGGCAGTTTTCTTTCTGAGATCGAAGCGATTTTGTGAATATCATTTACTTTTTAAATACTTGATTTACTAACTTAAGCATCGGAGGGTCGTTGGCCAAAAGCCAATGGCCAGACTCTGACAACATGACTTCATTCAGGATAATGACGCAACAAGCACATTGACAAATGTTACTATGCATTCTAAACGTGCCAACAGAAGGCACCTATACATAACTCCTGACAACATAAAAGGGGGTAGTACAGTTAGTATGGGCCATTCATATAAAAAGTATGAAAGACAAGCCCATGTGTCTTACACGTTTTGGCCAAAACTACAGAAATACACAACAGAAGCATGTGCTCCAAAAGCATGACAACAGAAGCTCCAAAACATAAGGACACAATACAGACGACATTGACACAAATCACAAACCCTCATGTCGACAATATTGCTAAAAACACAAATGAAACATTATTCATAGTTTTCGCAGGATGTGGACCACGTTCACGCAACTCAAGTTGTCTTCTTCAACAACAAATGATGTTCCCTTTTCTAGCTGAAGTGTCGACATTTACATGAAAGACGTTGCGAACTTCTGCCACCTAGTCGTCAACACAATTTCGGAGGGGGAGAAGACAAAGTGCCAGCCTTCGGTCTTCATTGTTTTAGTCAATGAGACAGATTCCATAGGAAATCACTCAAAAGAAAGATGGCAACTTTTCGTTAGACGAGTTGATCGATACGTCACATCAAGTCAGTGATGGGCCAATAGATGTAATGAACCAAGATGTGAAGTGTACTTTTGAATTTTCGACAAGTTGATGCTTAATAGGTCGACATGTGCATGACACACCTCAACTACTCGAAAGTGGGCAATCGTTGGTGCAGGAATTTGACAACATGGAAAGCTTGACCGGGGAAATTAATGACGTATTTATTAGAATTAATGCTAGATGATTAGTTCTAGCTAGCAGTTTCATGTATATTATGAGAGTTATTGTTGTAATTATGGCGTAGGTTACTCAAATGGCTGACCAGAATTTATGACAACGTAATGACGATTTTGATGTCGTCGTAACGGTCGAAACCGTCAACAACGGAAAAAAGGCATTAAATATCTCTCTTATAAATAGATCCAAGCTCTATGTAATCAGGGGAACCTTCATTCGAATTTCAGATCAATATACCTTCTATTTTGCTTACTTGACACCCTTCATGTTGTTCTTGTCATTTTCCTTACCGTTCTTGTACGAAACCCAATCAATATATAATTTCTATTCTAATTAGTTTTAGTTTAACAAAATTTTGCTAAAACAGCGCGCCTGACTAGATACTTCGTGCGGCCTTGTCCTTTTGAGGGACTTTTCGGATGAACTTTTTGCTGAATTTTTTTAGCATGTTCCTCATCAAGTTTAGGTTATGCATACAAAACTTCAACTCAAAGTTCAACCGGGAAGACAGTCAAATAAATTCTTGAAATATACTGCGCATTATATGTGCGATTTTTGAGCTGATATTTGGTATGCCTAAACTAGACTTGATGAGGAACATGTTCAAAGTATTTCATCAAAAAATTCGACCGGGAAGACCCTCAAACGGGATCAATTAAAAAGACCTCTTCCCGTGCAAAGTGCGAAGATATGCACTTTTTCATATTTCGCTTGCATTTGGTCGTGTTTCTATTGCACTTTTTCGCAGTGGCGAAAAAGTGTGGTTTATTTACGAAATTGTCACCGCGATTTTGGTCAAATTTAGTGCATTTTTGGCTCATTTTGAGCCATTAGATGTGGAAATGAATGCACAAGATTCATTCTCACTTTGCATGAGAAGAACTCTTTATATTTGAACCATCCCTTACATATGTATGTATGTATGTATGTATGTATGTATATGTATATATATATGGACATGAGCACTTCTCTCTCTCTCTCTCTCTCTCTCTATATATATATATATATATATATATATATATATATATATAGGGATTAGATCCTGTGAGAACATCCTCTTAGGAGAGTAAAAAAGATTAAAATCCAATCGTCTAATATACTCAATCGACGATAGAGATTTAATACAAACGGAGGTGGCAATGTAGTTATTAGATGGAATTTTGCATGCAGTTCTAATGATAAAAGAAACGGAATTATTGATAATGGAAAAAGTGTAAAAGGAATCGTTATTAAATCGGACGATTGAATATATTTCCTTAAAAACCTGATTTGCTTAACAATTTTAAACGGCTAAACATGCACAAACTTCTCCCAAAATCTAGGATTTTAAATAGCAATCATTTCATTTTTAGAGTTACCACTCGCACGTATCCTTGAAAGTTTCCTAATAGTTAGGAAAATTATTTCCATGATACCTATCACTAGAATAATTAAATTACTTTTCATATTCTTTTTTCATTTTTCATTCATTAGATTTTAACTCTAGCATAGAATAAGTGCACTTTTATTCAAAAATCTATACAACATTATCTTAGATAAAATTTTGGAGTTTTCTACGAACATTAATTTAAACAATAATCGACACCTGTCATAAAAAATGTGAATAGAAATATCATTTTATTACATTAATCAGCACTTTTCGAAACTGCATGTTTATGTTATTAAATTGCACTATCTATAATACCTTCTTGCACTTTGTGCATTCACCAATGCACTATTACCTTCTTACACATTGTGCTTTCACCAATGCAATTTCTTTCGATTTTTAGTGTATACAAAAGTGCACTACTATATCTCAATTTATAACAAGTATACTATCATGTGCATTTAAGTATACATAAAAGTGCATTATAATATCACACTTTCTGATTTTTTATATTACACTTTAACCCAAAATGAATGCACTTTAAACACGTGCATCTAAATATATATTGAAGTGCATTATTCTCTCACACTTTCAAAAATATTTACACAAACATTATGATGCGGTTATGATACTAAAAAGGTGCAACATATATAGTTGTGTTAGTGCAGTTTTTAACAATATCTAGATCATAAATAATATATGAAAATGCATTTAAACATAAACCCGCAGATATATTGAAATATAAGGAGATGAAATTATCAACTTTTTTAACAAAATGTGAAAATGCACGTTCGAACAAGGAAAAAAGAACACAGATGGAGGAAAATATCTTTAAAAAGAGATCTTGGAGAAACGGGTGTAGAAGGAAATCGGTTGTAGAAGTAAATCATGCAGCGTACGTTTAGGAAGCCTACAAACGTATAATTGTCTTCCTTACCCTTAATGAAGGTTTAGACGCACAAATTGTTCTAATCTAATCCAATGGTTAAGATGTGTTCTTTTTTACTCTCCTAAGATTAAGTTCTCACGTGAACATATATATATATATATATATATATATATATATATATATATATATATATATATATATAGACTAAAAACACGAACTTTTAACAAATAAGTCATAACTTATAGACCCCTCGAAAATAATTACGAAAATGCCACCACAAAAATTAACTCCAGAGACCTTCAATCTTTTTTGACGCGGTGGCATTTTCGTAATTATGATGGAGAGCTTTATAAGTTATGATTTATTGGTTATAAGTTCCCATATTCAGTCTATAAGTTTACTGCATTGTAAGATTAGATGCAAATCCAAGGGCTGAGATTACTTCTCACTTCTCATTTTAAGGGGAACTTCTCACCTAATCTTTTCTATATATATATAGGGAAGAGTTCAAATGAAAAGTGGTCTTCCCGTGCAAAGTGCAAAGTTTTCACTTTTTCATGTTTCGCTTGCACTTTTTGTTGTTTGCGTTGCACTTTTTGGCCATTTTGATTTTGGCCAAATTCGGCCAAAATGACGGTGGCAGTTTTTTAAATAAACCAATTTTTTTGAGCTATCGCGAAAAAGTGCAACGAGCAAGAAAAAGTGCAAGCGAAACATGAAAAAATGTAAACTTTTCACTTTGCACGTTAAGACCTCTTTTTATTTGAACCATCCCCTATATATATATATATATATATATATATATGTGTGTGTGTGTGTGTGTGTGTGTGTGTGTGTGTGTGTGTGTGTGTGTGTGTGTGTGTGTGTGTGTGTGTGTGTGTACTTCCTCCGTCTCTTTTTAGTTGCAACATTCCCTTTTTCACGTTTGCCAACGTACAACTTTGACCGTCATTATATTTAATTCCGTATTAGTAAAAATAAAATAAAAATCAGATTATAAAACTTAGTAATGAGACGAATTTAACAATATTTTTCAAAAAAATAATTCACATACATTAATAAATAAAATTTAGTCAAAGTAAAATATATGAATAATTAAATATTCCAATGTTGCAACTAATGCAACTCTTCATATTCGAATTCGAATTTGTATTCGAAAAAAATAAACAAATACAAATACAAAATCTCACTATTCGACTCGATTCGATTCGTTTACAACCTTATCCGCGATAACTCGCCGGTATATATGAATAGTTCGTATTTCATTTTTATTGCATACTTGTAGACACCGATATAGGATAGTATATTTTTAGATGTCTTATACGTTCTGATATGATTATTACTAAAATATGGATAATGGCTAACCTTGATCTTTTTTTAAATTTAAAAAATGCAATTAATAAGCATTAAATTTACTAAATTACCTCTAATTTTCAGTGACTTTATCTGATAGTGAAATGACCCATCACAGTGACATCTGTTGCAGTGACCACCCCGGCACCCCCGCCCATGACCTTCGTCGGCCACAGTTACACAGTGACTCTGGCTACAGTTCCACTGGTCACAGTAACTCTGCGAAAGTGACTCCGAGCATAGTGACACACTGACTTGACCACAGTGACACCGTCGCTGACATCGCTAACCCTGCAACACCAATCCACACTCCACACCCGCCTAACCTCCCGCCATTCCCCTTGCCTACCCCAACCCATTCGATGGTGCTAGACTTGTCGTTGATCCTGCCCCCTTTGGTGACACAGTCTCCGACAATTGTTGTCCCGGCAACACATATCCACACCCGACAATTAGAGATGGTAATTTCGATCGACCCGTTGGATACTCGCACCGAACCGATTTGGTCAAACTGGGGAATATTGGTTTGACTGGGGAACAGGTACGGGGCGGGGAATACCCGATTTTTTTAAATGGATAATGGTGCGGTTATGGTTCTATACTAATCCGCCCCGACACCGTCCCGTTCACTAATGGTGCGGGTATCCGCACCGTTACCCGATCCGTAACATTATTAATACCTAGTACCATGACCCAAATGAACTCCAGCCTGCATCATTTCTTCTAAATTGATGTTCCAATATCTTTTTGTCATTTAAATAGATCCCCCCATTTTAGATTCTGTTCAAGAAAAGAATTAACGAGGAATTTTGAATTGAATTAAAAACTTGTTCCAACGGAACCTTATCTTCTATAGTCATCTATACTAAATTGTGTACACTAAATCGTATATCTCATATACGTATATAAAGAATAATACACTAGAGGTCCACTTCAAAAACCCTAACATCTCTAGCTCAGTGTATTACGGATTTATGACTTAGGGCTCTGCTTCTTAATAGTGAGAACAGCTCTCTTCGATCCTTCTAGATGGAACAATGATAGGCCTGCAATTCGGCTCTACCACCGGTGGCTTCTAATCTTTCTCATTATCAAGGATTCGACTCAGTTCCTTCTTTCTTCTTTTTTACTACTTTTTTATTATGTTACAAGAGATATTGGGTGCTTGTCATACTAATGAATTTAGGACTAAAACTGCTTGATTGCTTGAACATTTACTTTTGTATGTTTTATGGTGCTTTTAATATATAATTTACTACGACGGATGTTTATATTAACAAGTAGGGTTAGAAATTGGTTATTTTGTATCAATTGGGCAAATGGGTACCCGTGGATAAACCAATTCCCCGTTAGGGCGGGTACGGTTCAAAAAAAAATTATCCGAACGGGTAATGGGGCGGTTTTGGGGCAAACATTTATCCAACGGGGCGGTTTCAGTTTTATGTGTACCCGTCCCCGATCTGCCCCGTTGCCATCACTACCGACAATCCCCCCAGCCCTGCCCTTTGCCCACCCCAGCCCCTCCGACGATGTTGCTAGACTCTTCATTGATCCCGCCCCCAACCCGCCCAACCCAAACAACTAGGCTCTGCCGCACCATTAATGTACCCTAGCCCGAGCCCACAACCCACTCCCCTGTTATCCATCATATCCCCAACCCTCATCGAACCAACATGATATTAAACCGGACTGGTATAGTACCAGACCAAAAACGGGGTTTGAAATGATTTTCAAAAAATTTGTTCCGAATCGGACCATACCGGTTCCAAATCATACCATGATCGATTCTCATTAAATGAGAACAGGTACTAAACTGGACCGAAATGTAGTTTATATAATTAATAATTATTATATGTACATGCATAACATTACTTTGATAGTTCGTTGGAAGCTTAGATCGGTCTCGCTGTCGGGGGAGGATCTTCATAGCTAGGGGTGAAGTCCATCCCAGATTTTCTTATTTTTTTTTATTATTATTATAGCCTTATAGCCGTTATAGGTATAGATTTAACAAAAATTGATGTTCAGTCCAGAGAGTTTGCAGTGCAGTCTACCAGAGTTTATCTCAAACTAATGTTTCGTGATTTATGTTTCATAATATTATAATTTATCTGAAATTTATTAATTATGTAATATGAAAATTGATAAATTGTGTGAATTTTTGGAGGATAGCTAAACATTAATTTTCTAGAAAAGTGACATATATTGTTTCGTATCAGTATGACATGGTACCATTCCGTTTAAAAATGAAACCGTACCGAACGGGTTTAGATCTAAGATCAAACCGAATTGAACTATTTGAATAGTCACGGTACGGGTACGGATTCGACAAAATATTGGACCAGACCGTACGCGCTCACCTCTAAATAAAAACATCCTAAGTAACCAAATGTAGTATATCGACATAAGGCCCCAATGAAGACATAGTCGTCTTCAACTTACAAATTAGAATATATAGTCAAAATGAGAAGGTATATTATCAAAAACTGATCTTAGAGCCCGTTTTGTAATAAACAAATTATATCAGCTATCGTCTTCAATATTACTTTTTCTTATAATTACACTATTCAACGCGCGAAATCAAAAGTCACGTGTTTGATGAAAAAATTCGATAAACCTCATAAGCTGGAAAATGGGGTTACCAAATAGGCTCTTAATTACTTAGTATATTCTAACTTCATTGAGTACGTATCTAGAAACTTATATCACTTTCTATAAAGTGTTGGCGTAATACCTTTTGACCCTTGATATGTGGTGCGATTCGGAACCGATAACAAAGACAGTCTTATTCACAAAATAGAAAATGTCGCTGTAAATGAGAAGGTACAATATCAAAACACTTACTGAAATCATTTATGATCTCATCATCTCATACATTATGTTATGTTTAGAGTTTGTTTGGTAACACTAGAATTCACTGAATCGAATGAGTCTTCTAAAATTGATGAAATTCTGGTTGAAGCGTTTAAATTATGAACAAAATGCTTAAAATATATTTCCTCCGTTCTCTTTGCCAACGCACAAGTTTGATCATTAATATCTTTCATTTTCTATCACTAAAAAATTTAAAATTCAGATTTCGAAATTTTAAATTAAGAAAAATTTAATACGGAGTAATATTTTAAAAATATAATTTATAATACATTAACAATTGAAATATTATAGTCAAAGTAGAGTGTATGAATAGTGAAACATTTACCAATATTGCAACTAAGAAAGAACGCAGTTAGTATTTTATAATAAAGTAATGAAAAAATTATACGAAAACATAGTTAAAACGACGTTCTATAACAATTATATTTTAGTCAATTCAGCCAGAAAAGTATCTCCAACTTTACTTATTCTGGTTGGTAAACAATTAAATGTGTAAAATTTAGTTACTTGTTTTTTTTTAAAAAAAATTATTGATATGACTAATAAGTTGAAATATGAATTAACATGCGACCTCTTGATCTCCAAAACATAAAGTTCGTTTAACCTTGAAAGACTAATAGAGACACTAGAGCATATTCATTAACGTAAATTTGAATTTAACGAAGCATTTTTTTAAGGGAAGGTTAAAAAATTCGTATATAATACTCGGTCAATTATCAATTTAAGATATCTATGTAACTAGAGATGGCAATTGTGACCGATCCGGTGGATACCCGCACCGAACCGCCCCGGTCAAACCGGGGAAAACCGCATTGACCGGGTAACGGGTATGAGGTGGGGAATGCCCGTTTTGTTTTTACGGGTAACGGGGCGGTTACGGTTTTATACATGTCCGCCCCATTACCCGCCCCGTACCCGCCCCGTTTATTTTTAGTTATATTTTTATTACATTCTTATCTATTATTTGTCCCACAACTAAAAGATGAGAATTTTTTATTTTCATTGTATATATATCAATGACAAATGTACTAACTCTAGTGTACGAATGAAAGTTCATAATAGATCTTAATAGTCTTGTTTGATTATTATCATATTCTTTCGAGATTAATTATTTTTCAGATTAAGTATTTTTAGATTCAAACTCATTTAGGTTGTCTTCTTTCTCGTCTTGTAGATATGCGAAACTTTAAAGTGGCGTTTGAGTCTAGAGTCGTCTAGGTAATGCCATTTTTTGCCTTTTAAAACATTATTTTTTTATTAAAATACCAATGACACATTTAATAAAGTGATTACCCGCGGTTACCCGCAGTTATACCCGTTACCCGTTGGGGAGGTTATGGTTTGGATAAAAATTACCCGTTGGGTAATGGGGCGGTTATGGGGCGGGGAATTACCAAACGAGGCGGGTACGGTTATATGTAAAACCGTTCCCGATCCGCCCCGTTGACATCCCTATATGTAACTATGCATCAATTTTAGTAAATAAGTTTCGTATGTTAATCTTATTTTAGTATGTTAAATAAGTTTTTATCAATTTAAGATATCTATGTAACTACGCATCAATTTTAGTAAATAAGTTTCGTATGTTAATCTTATTTTAGTATGTTAAATAAGTTTCTTCTATGATTGATGTGATTTATTGTTTGATCACGTGTTGTCCAGGCAGGTAACGTTGACCGATAAGCTCTAATAATTTTAAGTGAAGAAATAAGTAATGTTTTAAAGCTTCATCAGTTTATTTTGAAACAGAGAATACTTTTAATGTTGAATTTTTTTTTAGAATATTAGGAGCCCAGATCAAGGTTAGCCCAAATAAGTCTCTTTTATAATAAATACCTAGGGAAGTTACGTCTCTTTCTTTTATAAGAGCCGAATACTACTCTAATTGATTTCTCCATCCTGGCAGTTCGTATTTTCCTCCCAAAATATTTTCGTCTAAGCCGCTAAAGTTGGGTGATTTCTCAAATGACGGGAAACCATTGCCTGGCCTTCCAAAATACGGGAATTTTTTTAGGTTTTCTGAAAATACGGGTAACGGGGTTGGCTAATCCGAAAACTTTAGGGTTGGCAGGGGAATGCTAAAAAACGGATTCCTCTAATCCGAAATAAGCTTTTAATTTTTTTTATTGAAAAACTTGCTTTGTACGTACATAAGCTTTTAATTTTTTTTATTGAAAAATGCTACGTACACTTTTTTTTAAAACATGCTATATATACAAATAATTCAATATAAATTTGTTAGTGAATTATTTTTAGGCACCCAAAAATAAGGATTTTTTCAAAAAGTAAAGTTTAACCGATTTAATTTATTGTTGCAATCACTTTTGTAATCGAGGTATATTTTATATTTTATGATGAAGTGTTCTGAGTTTAATTGATTTGGATAATATGTACAAAAGTAAATAAATTTAGTGATATTTATAGTTGGAAAGACATGTATTATTTTATTAAATAAGAAATAATCAATTGTTATGTTAGAGATTGTAATAGTGAATATACATATTCAATTATATTGTATTACGAATTTATTCAATGTTCCCGCAAAATTAAATAATATAAATATTTCATTACTCATTTTTCTTGAACAACAACATGATAAAGAAATACAAATTTTTATTCATTGAAAAAGAGTTACAAAATACATATAAATTTTTACTCTTGTGCTCTCCTACTCGGACGCATATCCATTTCATTTGTAAATCGTGTCCTTTGAGGCCTACCGGTTTGACTGCGTCGAGCACTTTGAGGCGGTATCACTACATATCCGGTATCAGGCATCGCACTTACGTCATGCATAGGCATAATATCTGTAGCATACGTACGGATGTACGCACCTAATTTATACACGTCCGGGATGAGATGATCTACAGTTATTTCTAAGAAATGGCATGTTGCATAGGCGTGCACACATGGAAATCCATTTTGCTTCCAAAAACCGCAATCACATTCGCAACGTGAGAGATTTACCGTTACCGGCGGATAATCACGGATGGAAACAGAGTATATTCCCGTTGTTCGGTTATGCGGGACAATAGTGCACTGATGTCTTTTCTGTGAACGTTCAAGAATATCTTTCCATATATTTTGCGGATATAGGAACCCAGCTTGCCGCCACATCTGACCGGCCCTACGTCGATCGGCAAATAGTTGGACAACTTTGTTATAAGTTGCCTTAACCAGCGCGGTGATTGGAAGTGTTCGACATCCCTTTAGAACGTTATTGAAGCTCTCGGAAAGATTTGTTGTGAGGATGCCGTAATGTCGTCCATCGTCGAAGCACAGTGCCCAATTTTCACGTGGAATAGCGTTCAAATACGTGAACGCATTCTCATTCGTAGCACGAATTTGAGCCATTGTTTGGTAAAATTCACTCACCATGGGTGTACTCCCGGCCTGCCAACATAGCTTTTTCAGTTCAGTGCTCCTGAATTTTGTCATGAAATTGCTTCTAATGTGTCGGAGGCAGAACCGCTTCGAAACTTGGGAGGTTTTCAATTGAGGTACTGATTGATAGGCACTTAGGATGCCAGGGTGTCGATCTGATATTATGCACACATGCCGATTTGGTCTGACAACATAAGTCAGAATGTGTTCCAAAAACCGGGACCAACTATTTGTGTTTTCACTTTCCACAACTGCGTACGCGAGAGGGAAAATCTCACGGTTAGCATTCATGGCGACTGCAACCAAGAGATGACCCTTGAACTTTCCGTACAAGTGAGTACCGTCAACAGATACTACGGGCAGACAGTGTTCAAACCCATCAATGGAAGCTTTAAAAGCCCAAAATGCACGATGAAATTCATACGTACCATCATGACTGGTTGGTTTTGGTTGGAAATCTACCACTGACCCCGGATTTGATTCTCTTATCGCAAGCAACAAATTGGGTAAATCATTGTAGGCCGCCTCCCAGTTCCCGAATCTTCGTTCAAGGGCAATCAAACGTCCATACCACGCCTTTTTGTACTTGAAATTGATTCTGAATTTGTCGTATATGTCTTGCATCACGAGTTTAATGCTGTAGTCCGGATCAACATGCACTTTTGTAGCGATTACACTCGCTATGATCTTGCTCGTCATAAGCCTGTCATTACGGGCTCTTTTATAATCCACTCTGCAGTTGTGTAGTGGTTGATATTTTTTCACCTTCCACAAATTGGTGTTGAGAAGGTTTCCCGCCTGAATGTGCCACATACACATGTCATCATAGATGCAAACTGCCTTCCACGATCTCACACGTTTGTCATCTGTCTTAAAAATTCGAAATTGCCGAATATTTTCTATTGCTACGGCTTCTTTCAGTAAGTCGTATGAATCGTATATTTTGTCTATCGCAATAGTTTCATTATCACGATTCGCTGGTTCAACATATGGTTGTTCCAGCTCAATATCGGCCCATGTTGTGTCATGAGCGTCATCACTATCGTCAGAATTTGTTGTTGCATCGTCATTTCCAGAAAATTGTTCATAATCTGGATCATCTTCCTCTTCCTCTTCATATGTTGTTGAAGGGCCATCTTCATGTTCAACAGTATGCGGGTTGTAGCGTCCGCCGTATCTCGTTGATGGTCCGTCATCGTTGGAGTGGATATTGTGAAAGGTTTCACAATTGTGGGTGTCACCTCCTCCATATGTTGATATTTGTGGTTGGACTATAGAGGTTCTTCGGGCATCCAGGAAAATATGTAATTCTCCGTACTCTCTTTCAGCAAGTCGGAAAAAGTGCTTCCAAGTATCATCATCATGGATGGGCCACAATCTTGATGCCACATACACACGATTTTTGTACTTCGGTAATTTTCCGTGAATGGATACAATTTCTCCAAAACCTCTCTGCGCACACTCTTCGACAATCCGCTCGTTTATAGCGTTAAAGTCATCGTCATTGCTCATTAACAGCGCTGCGCTCGGAGGAATGGAATACTCAACTTCATCATCTTTCATAATAATAGAACCATTCCAGTGGACACAAACTGGAGTTTTATGCTCAGTTGCCATTTTTTATATATGGTAAGTAATATCGTAGTAAATATAGGGAGTTGATGATAGATAGCTAGGAACTCTAAGATGATAAATAGATAGCAAGAATATGGTGACTGAGGATTTGGGTGCAAGTGATGAGCCTTTTATAGTAAAAAAAAATTAGTACTTCGTAGGAAAGGTGTGTGTAATTTCTTTAATAATAGTAGTTATGAGTATTTGGGTGCAAGTATTTGTGTAGAATTATTGATTCCCGAAGTGACAGGGAATCTATCAGAAAAATTAAAAGTTGATTGATTTAATTTAAAGTGAGTGGAATTTGTACACTTTTGTACCCGGAATATTTTTTTTAGATCAAAATTATTGATAATTGGGAGTGAGTTTAGGTGGGTGCAAGTGGTTGGGAGAGGTGGTTGAAATTATTTCGAATAATAAGTGGTTGAAAAAAAATTGAATGTTGTGTAGAATTATTGATTCCCGAAGTGACAGGGAATCTGTCAGAAAAATTAAAAGTTGATTGATTTAATTTAAAGTGAGTGGAATCTGTACACTTTTGTACCCGGAATATTTTTTTTAGATCAAAATTATTGATAGTTGGGAGTGGTTTAGGTGGGTGCAAGTGGTTGGGAGAAGTGGTTGAAATTATTTCGAATAATAAGTGGTTGAAAAAAAATTGAATGTTGTGTAGAATTATTGATTCCCGAAGTGACATGGAATCTGTCAGAAAAATTAAAAGTTGATTGATTTAATTTAAAGTGAGTGGAATCTGTACACTTTTGTACCCGGAATATTTTTTTTAGATCAAAATTATTGATAGTTGGGAGTGGATTTAGGTGGGTGCAAGTGGTTGGGAGAAGTGGTTGAAATTATTTCGAATAATAAGTGGTTGAAAAAAATTGAATGTTGTGTAGAATTATTGATTCCCGAAGTGACAGGGAATCTGTCAGAAAAATTAAAAGTTGATTGATTTAATTTAAAGTGAGTGGAATCTGTACACTTTTGTACCCGGAATATTTTTTTTAGATCAAAATTATTGATAGTTGGGAGTGGGTTTAGGTGGGTGCAAGTGGTTGGGAGAAGTGGTTGAAATTATTTTGAATAATAAGTGGTTGAAAAAAAATTGAATGTTGTGTAGAATTATTGATTCCCGAAGTGACAGGGAATCTGTCAGAAAAATTATAAGTTGATTGATTTAATTTAAAGTGAGTGGAATTTGTACACTTTTGTACCCGGAATATTTTTTTAGATCAAAATTTTTGATAGTTGGGAGTGGGTTTAGGTGGGTGCAAGTGGTTGGGAGAAGTGGTTGAAATTATTTCGAATAATAAGTGGTTGAAAAAAAATTGAATGTTGTGTAGAATTATTGATTCCCGAAGTAACAGAAAATCTGTCTGAAAAATTAAAAGTTGATTGATTTAATTTAAAGTGAGTGGAATATGTACACTTTTGTACCCGTAATATTTTTTTTAGATCAAAATTATTAATAGTTGGGAGTGGGTTTAGGTGGGTGCAAGTGGTTGGGAGAAGTGGTTGAAATTATTTCGAATAATAAGTGGTTGAAAAAAAATTGAATGTTGTGTAGAATTATTGATTCCCGAAGTGACAGGGAATCTATCAGAAAAATTAAAAGTTGATTGATTTAATTTAAAGTGAGTGGAATCTGTACACTTTTGTACCCGGAATATTTTTTTTAGATCAAAATTATTGATAGTTGGGAGTGGGTTTAAGTGGGTGCAAGTGGTTGGGAGAAGTGGTTGAAATTATTTCGAATAATAAGTGGTTGAAAAAAAATTGAATGTTGTGTAGAATTATTGATTCCCGAAGTGACTGAGAATCTGTCAGAAAAATTAAAAGTTGATTGATTTAATTTAAAGTGAGTGGATTTTGTACCCGGAATATTTTTTTTAGATCAAAATTATTGATAGTTGGGAGTGGGTTTAGGTGAGTTCAAGTGGTTGGGAGAAGTGGTTGAAATTATTTCGAATAATAAGTGGTTGAAAAAAATTGAATGTTGTGTAGAATTATTGATTCCCGAAGTGACAAGGAATCTGTCAGAAAATTAAAAGTTGATTGATTTAATTTAAAGTGAGTGGAATCTGTACACTTTTGTACCCGGAATATTTTTTTTAGATCAAAATTATTGATAGTTGGGAGTGAGTTTAGGTGGGTGCAAGTGATTGGGAGAAGTGGTTGAAATTATTTCGAATAATAAGTGGTTGAAAACAAATTGAATGTTGTGTAGAGTTATTGATTCCCGAAGTGACAGGGAATCTGTCAGAAAAATTAAAAGTTGATTGATTTAATTTAAAGTGAGTGGATTTTGTACCCGGAATATTTTTTTTAGATCAAAATTATTGATAGTTGGGAGTGGGTTTAGGTGGGTGCAAGTGGTTGGGAGAAGTGGTTGAAATTATTTCGAATAATAAGTGGTTGAAAAAAAATTGAATGTTGTGTAGAATTATTGATTCCCGAAGTGACAGAGAATCTGTCAGAAAAATTAAAAGTTGATTGATTTAATTTAAAGTGAGTGGAATCTGTACACTTTTGTACCCGGAATATTTTTTTTAGATCAAAATTATTGATAGTTGGGAGTGGGTTTAGGTGGGTGCAAGTGGTTGGGAGAAGTGGTTGAAATTATTTCGAATAATAAGTGGTTGAAAAAAAATTGAATGTTGTGTAGAATTATTGATTCCCGAAGTGACAGGGAATCTGTCAGAAAAATTAAAAGTTGATTGATTTAATTTAAAGTGAGTGGAATCTGTATTTTAGTTGTTGTAAATGTACATATTATATAAGGAATACATTTCTTTAAAAACTATATTTTACTCTTCCAAAATTTAACATCGAATAAATTTCATTTTTATCACCGCACAAATGTATTTAATATGGAGAAAGTTATAAATTAAAGAGTATTCAATATCTGGAATATTATTACTAGATATTACGTATGCATGCATTAAATTAAAAAAAAAGATTAATATCGGGACAAAAAGCTTTTTAAAATGAGAAATATATAATAAGAATGTTTTCTAATCAGGAGTAAAATACTTCGTAGCACTTTTTTTTTAAAAAAAAATACTTCGTAGCACTTTTCTCAAATAAGAGCAAACTTACTTTATTCCCAAAATAGAACTCATATACTCTTAAATAGGGAAGATTTTATTCTTTTATTTTTCAAGTATGAGGAACCCAAGAAATTTTTTTAATAGACTTCATAGGTTTCTTAGGACTACAAATTACTACAAATTACTACAAATTACAAATTCAATTGATAACTTAATTCAAAATTATCAATTAAATTATTGAATTATTGAAACGTAATAGTAAAAGTACCTGATAATAATAACATAATATCAAATTCGATTGATAATTTAAAAGTACAAATTCAATTCATAATTGATAAAACTAATTACATACAACTATTCTGATTCATCAGATTCATAGTGTCGACCTGGCACCACGAAGTGACTCCCTGTCCCACAGCGTCGAGAATGTATATCCCGTCTCGGCCTATGTTCAATTGGCGGTTGTGTGCTTGGCCCTGCTTCTTGCCCCATCCCACTCTGTACATCTGATCCTAATAAGTTGTTCAACCAATCAATTGGTGAATTTAAAAAGGTGGGACGTGTCTCATATGTAGGCTGTACATGTGGAATAAACGATGGCGCATCAAACGTCGGAATGTATGCACTAGTCGGTGTAGAGTATTGATTAGGTACATGAGATGAGGAAGGGATGTGTGAATGAATATGTGAAGATGGTTGTCCTTCTTCTTCACCACCATCTTCGTCATCCTCTTCCTCCTCCTCCTCATCATCATCATCATCATCATCATCATCATCGTGATTATCATCATCACCATCATCATTGTCGACGTGTGGAGCAACATAACCGCGTCCGTAACGCCGACCTCTAGTGGCCGCGACTCTTCTACGGTCTTGCTGAAGTGGAGGATGATCATCCACTGCATCATCATGGGCATCCCCATAGAAAATGATGTCTTGATGAAGCACATTCTCGGCACCTAATCCTGTAAGGCATCGTGCAATTTGCTCGCGAATGTCTTCGACGTCAAATGGAGCTGTCATGCGCCGATAGATATCGCCCATACATTGCATCTAAAATTCAAAAGTAAAGTTATTAAATAATAATAAACATTTCTAAGTTGAATAATTACACATAAAATACTTACTAGTGTACTTGTCTCCCTGTTAGTAGTTACATAACCCGTTGTAGGTCGACCATGTAACGGATTGCAAATCCGTCGTTTCCCGACATTTGCGTACCATTCACGGTACGCAGGAGTGTAGGTGGGATGATCAACGAACTCAAATGCGATACGACGATTGTGCCTCGCCGCCCATAGTGTCAATGGCCATCCAGAATTTTTTGCACCACTTGCATGGTGGCTAGCTTGTGATTCCGCTGCGGGAGGAATATGTTGCATTGCACCGAATTGACGACAAAATCTACCGGGGTAGTACATCTCAGAAATGTCACAATATATAAGCATGACATTAGATGTCCACAAATCTACTCCCGCGACGCAGAACCTGGGGAGGGCTTGTAATGCGTATGGGCGCCACACGAACTGGATCAATATTATTTGAAGTTAATTCAAAAACATATTTATTTTCTATTAAAATAAAATGATATTGTTAATTATAACCTCGTTCTCTCGGATCCCGTCCAACTGATCTCGATAAATACGTAGAGTATACCGAGAACTTTGTTCCCAATTGTGCCGACATGCCCACCTTCATAAAACTAAGTTATTATACCATGACCTACAAATATATTTAATATCCTAATACTTATTATGTAAAATTTCAAATTATACCTGCACCCATAGGGCATATCTTGTAGATTCTCATATGGCAAAACGTTTCGCGGCCGCACCATGGGCAATCTCTCCCACGCCCAAATCTGCAATAGAAGCAAGCATCCCCCAATATTTCTCTTGTTCGCTTTGGCGGCCTTGCACATGTTGTAATACAGGAACCCCAATACTGCTGAGCCCCAACTCCACCGTCGTGCTTCACCGAGCGGTCCCTGCAACAACTCTAAAAAGTACAATTTTATTTTGTTCCCGGTAGTGGAGGGGAACAATAACCCACCTAGTAGTTGCCAAATGATCGAACACCCTCGTGTATGTGATGAGTTCCTCATTTGTGCTGTGCTGATGTACCGGCCAACGCTGTAGGGCATTCATTCTTATTACAGATGTGTTTAAGTCGTTGTTGTTTGGCGTGAAACCGGCGAAGTCCGTGCACATTGGCATCCAAAGTGCTTTCGAGTTTGTCCTAGGTCCTGACAGTGGTTCTCCGTCGATGGGCAACCCCAACAACACTTCTACGTCATGTAAGGTGATGCCCACCTCACCAAAAGGCAAATGAAAAGCGTGTGTCTCTGGTCTCCATCGCTCAACCAACGCCGTAATAAGCGACCAGTCTAACTGCAACCTTCCGATGCAGTCGACGCCGTAAAAGCCGGAGGCCTTCAGCAACGCTACCACTCCTGGGTGACGCGGGCCGTCTTTGTACACCATTGAACAATATACATTACACCTCAACTTGTCATCCATGGATGTAGCATCATTCCAGACAAGGTCCGCTCGATGCGCGTAACGTGGCATCACCAACACAGACCGATCAACCGGGTCCATAAGTGGTATTTGTGCAGCCATTCGTATCTCAACTGACAATAAGAATCATATATTAGTGTTATATATGTGTGTGTATGTATATTAGAATGACGTGTTTTATTAAATGAAATTATAAATTACACATAAACTTTCAATGAAACTATATCAGTCTTATGTATTACATTATAATATATGTACGGTTGATAATGGGCTTATCCACTGAACAATATTACCACCGTGCCAGAAACTAGAAAAGGACTAGTTCTAGACGAGCTTGTGAAAATTGTACCAGTATAGTGCAATTATATTATATGTTCCCATACAAATTTTAGACTTGCCACTGAGTAATATTCTCACTGTGCCAGAAACTAGAAAAGGACTAGTTCTAGACATAACGTTTGCCAGAAACTAGAAAAGGACTAGTTCTAGACGAGCTTGTGAAAATCGTACCAGTATAGTGCAATTCTATTATATGTACAATTACAAATTTTAGACTTGTCACTGAGTAATATTCTCACTGTGCCAGAAACTAGAAAAGGACTAGTTCTAGACATAACATTTGCCAGAAACTAGAAAAGGACTAGTTCTAGACGAGCTTGTGAAAATCGTACCAGTATAGTGCAATTATATTATATGTACCGATACAAATTTTAGACTTGTCATTGAGTAATATTTTCACTGTGCCAGAAACTAGAAAAGGACTAGTTCTAGACATAACATTTGCCAGAAACTAGAAAAGGACTAGTCTAGACGAGCTTGTGAAAATTTTACCGGTATAGTGTAATTATAATTTATGTTCGCTTTTATGGCTCAATTATAATAAATGTTACGGAGTATGAACTATATTATATTACGTAGTATAATGTTATTTGGAAATAAGTAGTGATGACTAAATTAAAATGTTCAACTAACTAAACTAAATTTAAATTGTAATCGCAACGTAGTCTCAAATTACCATATACACTAATTTAGTACTCCCTTTGTCCTAGAAAATTCTTCACACTTTAAGTGTGGTTGTAGTTGTGTAAGAAAAAGGTCAAATTAATGTGAACCACACAAATTGTCCAAAAATGGTAAGTGGGAAGAATTTTTTGGGACGATCCAAAAAAAAAAGTGAGAAGAATTTTATGGGACAGTGGGAGTATTTAATACATTAGTAACAAATTTTAGTGAACCAATAATCAGAGTAATTGAAAAACAGTAAATGTGCTTACATTATCAACATAAATTAACTACTGTAAAGGAAATACTACAAATAATTATAAGTTGTGGGCTAATTATTTCTATTGTTATATATTTAGTATGACATATATCAACAATCTTAATAGCAATTAAGATTAATTACATATTAATATTAAGATTTTCGAAATATTCAGGCTGACATAACACAACCAGTACAAAAAATTAACGGTAAAGAGTAAATATATAATTAAAATTCTAACCTTTCTTTGAAAAACTCGGAGAATAGAATTAGCAAGAACACTCAATAGTTTTTTGTAACTAAATTTATTTTTATGGTAGTAGGCTGAATATGATGTTGAAGTGATTTAAATAGGTGAAGTTTGAGATTGGGAGTATGGATTTCCGTGTAAAACAATGGACAGTTGGGATGAGTTTGTTAAATCCTACGGTTGAAAAATGAGCTGAAGAAGCACGATCCGGGTAAACTTGGATTGGCCAATCCGGGAGCTTCATATTTCGGATTAGGCAAATCCGAATTTCTTTGCCTACTGACACACGGCTTTTCACTCCTGACATCCGATTTCTTTTTTTTTTGGTTTTGAACTTTTCGGATTCACCAAATCCGTTTTTCCTTGAAAATAAAACCCAAAGTCGGATTAGGAGAATCCGAAAATAGGGATGCTGACAGCTCTGCAAACCCTAGGAAAACCCTAGGAAAAGTCGGATTAGCCAACTCCGTTTCCCGTAAATTGGTAACCTAATGCTGACTTTCGTATTTTGGGAATGGAGGCATCAAAATCCCGTAAATCCATCCTTTCCTCGCTAAAGCTCATCAACTCATCTCAGCCTTGTACCAAAACTCACGTCTGGTAAGTTTAGTTGAACCTCTGTTTATAGCAGCTGTAATTGTAATTGGCTGATTTCGTGTATTGGGTTATAAGGAATGTTTTCATATTACCCAATTCAATTCTTTCATCCAGTGGTATTGAGTAAAATAAAAAATATAAAGAATAGATAACTTTTGTTTTGTGCGTACGTTTATTTTGGTCAAATCCTAGAATTTGCTATGCTGAGTTTTTGTTGTGGGTTTAGCCGTACGTTCAAATGATAAAAAAATGTTAGTAAGCCAGATAAGCTTTCAATAAGTCTTAGTAAGCCAGTGGCTTTTGCTATGCCAATAAGCCTTCAATAAGTCTTAGTTTTGAATTGCACTTTCGTAAGCCAGATAAAAAATGGTGAGTTGCATAATGATTTTCCAAGCTAGAGAAGCTTTATTTTTTTTTGGTCATTTAGTGGATCATGTTCGTTGTGGCTTACAGCAGGAAATTCAAATTGTAAGTGTTCGATATTTTTTATAGCTTGATTAATGATGGTGGCTTTAGTGGGTTGCTACGCATCAGTAGCACATTTTCTCTAGTAGATCATTGTATTTTGAAAATAAGATTCTTATTAGAATTATTTTATTTAATTAAAGAGTTTTAAGGAGAGCTTACCGGAAGACGTTATCAAGGTGCCACACGTGTTTGAGTAGTTTGAGTTCAGCTTCTATCAGGTAAGTTCACTACCACTTGTACATGTTTGTTCAACCAAATGAAAGAGAGAAGTCCGGTTAATTTTAGTAGATGATTTTAGACTATTTGCTATTATGTGTGCTTGGTGAATTATTTGATGAGTTATTTTAATTGTTGTATTACTTTACGTTTATTATCTGGCATAGTCAAGATTATGTCAGTACTTTATTTCAAGATGTTAAGATGTTTTATCCAAACGTCACCATAAAAAGAACTAATATTTAAAGTGAAAGATTAAGTGATATGTACTCGGGAACAAGTTCCCACAGAGTTATTACTTATCAGTTTCAGAGAGTCTGATATGTTTAGTGGGTCGCTCCCCTGAGCTATCGGATTGGCGCCTTTGAGTACATATCACGAGCCCACAGTTAAAATTAGCCACCAAGAGTTTTACAGAAAGTTTATGAGATCACTTTCAGAAAGTTTTACAAAAAGTTGTTTTTTGAGATCTCTTTCAGAAAGTTTTAGAAAGATGTTTTGAGAAAGAAATTTTGAGATCTCTCGAGTAGTTTTGAGAAATTATTTTAGAAAATATTTTCTTTTGGGATCTCTCTCAGAATTTATTTGAGGAGCTATTTGTTAGTTGTTTGTTTAGTGCATGTTTATAGCCTAAATTTATCTATTGATAAATTAGCATAAACTTCTCAGATATTTTGTGGATCCATAGTGACTTACTAAGCGTAAAGCTTATCAGTTTTCTTTTTTCGCATGTAGAGATACTAAGGGTAAGGCCAAGGCCTAGGAAGATGACGAGGTAGTGAAACACATGCCAAGATGAGTTAACGGGAACGACCTTGACGGCTTCTAGCTAGTTATTATTTTATTTCAGTATTTCAATGTTTACAATAAAAGGGATTATTATTTATTATTTATTTGGGGATTTGAAGTTTGAATAAATTCCTGGATCAAGGTGGTTATCACATATGCTGGTAATAATTAGATTTTATTGAGTTTGGAGTTATATTTTAGTTATACTTGAGATTTTATCAGGGTTATTTCTTAAACAAACGGCCATTATATTGCAGTTTTTTTAAAGTAGTAAGTTTATGTAGCGTTTCGTTTAACCCTGAGAGGGCGTTACGAATTTGGTATCAGAGCCTGGGTTGTCCCGTAACTTCATTTGTCACCGTACACGAGCTCATCATCTTCCAAGTAAGTATTTATAGTTAGTTTTAAATTTCTGTGCATGAGGAAGAAGAGTTTATTAGACAGAAAACATAAGTGAGAATGTTTTGCCTTTTTGTATGGTGTATGACACATAAATAAAAGTTTATATTTAGGTGCCTTAAGAAAATGAGGAGAACCCGTGGTCGTCCAGTTGGTAGCAGCAATGCGCGAGGAAATAATAATGAGCAAGGAAACAATCGCGAGCAGGATTTGGCAGGATTAGTAGCGCAACTTCAGAGGCAGTTGCAGAAGCAGCTACAAACCATCGATTGTTTGACCTTGAACAATCAAAGGGGCGGTGGTGAAGGAGGAAATGCTGGAAATAATCATGCTAGGAGAAACGGAGCACCGAGACAAGAACCTTTGATGATCACATGGAGGAAGATCAAGCTCGTGGATTTTGAGGGGGGTCTAGACCCTCTAGCTGCTCAGGGATGGCTCAAGACCGTGGAAGGCATTACTAATGGGTTGGAACTAGCAGATAATGACAAGGTTCGATGCGCATCTTATAGTCTCACCATGGATGCTCGAATATGGTGGAAGACTGTGGAAATAAGGTACAACATTGCGCAAATGACATGGGAGCAGTTCAAAGAGAAGTTCACCAACCAGTATTTCAATGCAAGTGTCACACGTAGGTACCGGGATGAGCATCAGAGTCTACGCCAGGGAACCATGGATGTTACAACCTTGGCGGCGAAATTTCAGAGGCTACTACGTATTTGTCCTACAGCTGCCCCGACAGAAAGAGATGAGGTGAAGATGTTCCTGACAGCTCTTAGGAAGGATGTAGCAATTCACTTGGAGAATGGCAATCAGACTCCAGCTACACTAGCTGACTGGGTTTTTATAGCAACTCAAAAGGAGTACTACATATCCAGCGATCCAGTACCCGCAACATGTGCCTTCACAGTCACAGAATCAGTCACAACGACACACGAAAAATTAGAAGAGTAACAAGAAGAGAAACTTTACGGGCAATAATGACAAAGGAGCTGGTCACCATCAGGGACACCAGAATAAACAGATGAAGTTCCCGCCGTGTGCTAAATGTGGTCGTAACCATCCAGGCCAATGCATATTGGGTTCCAGAGGTTGCTACTCTTGCGGCCTTGAGGGCCACATATCCAAAGAATGTGATATGCACTAATTAGTAGTGCATAAATGTTTGTTTTTATATTTGATTTATGTGGATTCTTTACCATATGTATGCAGTTGTAGACATTTATTTAACTGTGTTTGTAATTGTTTTTAGCTTCCATTTATAGTTGTAGAATAGTGGTAGAAGTTTTTAGCAAGAAAAAGGGGAGAAAAACTGAAGACAAAAAGGGTCAGGAGCACAAAACCCGGCCGGGTCTGATTCAACAACCGTAAGTGCCTGGAAAGTGCACTCACCCGGTCGGGTCCCCTACCTCACCCGGTCGGGTCTGACTTGACCCGGGACACTTTAACATGCCGAAGATCACCAGAACGTGGAGGATATTTGATTTTGACATGCACCCAGTCGGGTGGGCACTTACTCGGTTGGGTACCCGGCCAAAGGTGTTGTAAAACACCTATAAATAGCCCCATTTTCCTTCACTTTTAATCATCCCTTCTTCCATACTCTTAAGCTCAGTTTAGAATAGCATATCTTTATATTTTTCTAGCTATGTTTAGTCTCCAAATGAGGAGCTAGACTTCCAATTCTTGGTGTTGCTCTTGAATTTGTTGATTATTAAAGTTGTGAGTTATTTTCTTAAACTTCTTCCCTTGAATATTAATTATTAGTTCTCTCCTTAATACTATCTCTGTATTAATGTTGGGGAGTGTTGCTAAGATGACAATTAGCTAACATCTTGACATGAATTATAGTAGTATTTTCTTCCTCTATATTAATGTTGGGGAGTGTTGCTAAGATGACAATTAGTTAACATCTTGATATTAATTATAGTAGGATTCATTTTCTTTAATAATATTCTTCCTTGAATATTAATTAATTCCTATTCATATTTCATATTAATATTTGGAACATTACTTAAAGGATCAACTAGTTTTGTTTCATATATTAATCATTACTAGAAACGATCAACAAACCGATGATTATAATTAACTTCGGTTTATTAATGCACGGTCGTGGTTAATAAATTTAAGAGGGATTAATTTTGTTGGTTAAACCGAAACCGTTGTGTTGAGGTTATCAATCTCAATCGATTTCATCAAGGAGTTAGAAAGATTAAATGCTACTATTAAATCGGTATAAGGCGTTGTTCTATATTTGATTAATAGTAAGGGTTATTAATGAACGGTCGTTGTTAATAACTAACCTCGATGAAGTCGACATACTCCCCGATTGAGTATTCGAGAGGGAATAAGTTATAGATATAACAATGATCGACTAAAATACATCAACAAGTGGAAAGTAGCAATGCCAAGTCCTTTTTATCTTTGAATTAAATCTCATATAAGACGTTCATCTTAGTTTTTAATTTAATTAAATCATTCATCAGCAAAACCCCCCTTTATTTACTAAGTTTCATAAAAAGAGAATTATTCCTTTCCCTGTGGATACAAACTCTACTACGCTATACTACGTATAAGTGTTAGTATCGAAAATTATTTTGACGCACCGTGACAAAGTGTTCGTCAAATTTGGCGCCGTTGCCGGGGAGAGGCAATTAATTTTTTCTTTTTATTCTATTTCAAGAAAAATAAAAAAAATTAAATAAACAAAATATAAAGAGTTCTTAGATTTCTATTCTTCTGAGCTTTTATTGAGTGTATGGTTAAACACCGATCTATAAACCAAATCACCTACCAAACAAAGCCCGAAACAGAACAAGCCTTCGAGAGGTTTAGGAATTTATTTCCGAATACTTCTTCGGAGGAATCATCAAGTGCTAGTTCTCATACTAGCGACACTGAAGAGCCAATCACTATGGCTCTTGAAACGAGAACGTTGAGGGAGCTCACGGCTCCAAATCTTAACCAACAACCGTTATGTATCACCTTCCCTACTCTTGATGAAGGTGCTACATTTGAGCTCAAATCGGGGCTCATCCATCTACTTACTTCATTCTATGGTCTACGAGGCGAGGACCCAAACAAACATCTATCAGAATTCCATATTGTTTGCACAAGCATGTGCCCAAATGGAGTCATCGAGAAGCAGATCAAGTTGAGGGCCTTTCCGTTCTCCCTAAAAGATACCGCAAAAGATTGGCTATTCTATCTTCCTTCGGGAAGTATAGGTACATGGGCAGCCATGAAGAAAGCTTTCCTCGAAAGGTACTATCCTGCCTCTGTCTCCTCATCTCTCAAAAAGCAAATCAGTAATGTGGAGCATAAAGATGATGAATCGTTCTACGAATATTGGGAATGATTCAAGAAAATTTGTGCGAGCTGTCCATACCACGGCTATTCGGAGCAACACCTCATCCTATACTTCTATGATGGTCTTTGCAATGATGATAGGCGGATGATCAACGCCGCGTGTGGAGGAGGAATTGTAAACAAAACCCCTTCTCAAGCTAGGAATCTTATCTCGGAGTTGGCCGAGAATTGTAGACACTATGACCGGCGGTCATCAAAAAGAGTTATGGCGGCAGAATCTAACACCTCGTTGGAAAGTCAGGTGGCCGGCTTGACTTCTTTGGTTAAAGATTTTCTCTTAAATCCAAAAACAAAAGAAGTCAAGGTCTGCGGCATATGTTCAACGCAAGGGCATCCCACTGATTCTTGCCCAACACTACAAGAGGAGAATCCCGAACAAGTCAACGCATTGGGGTTCCAAGGTCAAAGGAGGTACGATCCGCATGGCAACACATACAATCCAGGATGGAGAGATCATCCAAATTTAAGGTATGGAAATCCTCAACAACCAAATTCTTCTTCCCAACAATACAACCAACCCTCCCAAGGCCAAACTTCAAGCTCAAATATGTCCACTGAAGACATGATTCGAGCACTTACCATGAGTGTATCAACGATACAACAAAGTGTGGCCCAATTTCAAGAAACGACTAAATCTAGCATTCAAAATTTGGAGAACCAAATGAGCCAAATTTCGAGTGCTGTGAGCCGGCTCGAGGCAAAAGATTCGGGTAGACTCCCCTCTCAAACGGAGCAAACCCCGAGACAACATGTTAATGCAATCATGTTGAGGAGTGGGACGACATTGAAAGAGGTGCATAGGGAAGAAGAGCAAGATAAAAAGGAGGTTGGCCTTGAAGAAGACTTTCAACCGGAAGAGAGGACCATAAAAGCAAAGTTTCCACCATTGTCCTCATATGAACCAGTACCCCCATTCCCCGAAGCACTGAAGGAAACAAGGAAGCTGGAGAAAGATGCTGACATGTATGAGACTTTCGCCAAATGTGAGGTAAACATTCCGCTCCTTAACTTAATTAAAAGAGTTCCCCGTTTTGCTAAATTTTTAAAAGAATTATGCACAATTAAAAGAAAAAGCAAATTAAAGGGAAAACAAAAGGTGGAGATTAGTGAACGTGTCTCGGCGATATTTCAAAAGAAACTCCCCGAAAAATGTAGCGATCCAGGCATGTTCACAATCCCATGCAAAATAGGGGACATTTTATTTCCGAGGGCCTTGTTGGATTTAGGGGGCTTCGATCAATGTTATTCCATATTTGTTATACAAGTCTCTAAAACTTGGCCCAATGAATGAAACTGGTGTGGTAATCCAATCGGCGGATAGGTCTAGCACATACCCCAAGGGCGTCGTAGAAGACGTACTCATAAAAGTTGAAATCTGATTTTCCCTATTGACTTCTACGTCCTTGAAATGGGAGATGACAATCAAACAACACCCATCCTCTTGGATAGACCTTTTCTAAAAACCGCAAAAACAAAAATAGACGTGTCTAATGGTTCATTAACTTTAGAGTTTGATGATCAAAAAGTAGAATTCAACATCTTTGATTCTACGAAAAAACAAATTAAAGACCAATCCCTTTGTTCTCTAAATGTTTTTGAACCACAAACACCAAATGTTTTCGTTGAAAAAAAAGCTGAGAAAATCACACTTTTTGAAAAAGAAGAACAAATTGAGCGTAGGGAATTGTTCAAATTTTCAAAAAGAGAATGGATCCCACCTGGGGTTGAAGTGATAACAAGGAAGAAATACCGGACTTACTGGAGAAGGCTGAAAAAGAAAGATGAAACACGGGATGTTCACGATCCCACATAAAAGAAAATAAAATAAAAATGACGTCGTGCCGCGACATTAAATCAAGCGTTTCTTGGGAGGCAACCCAATTTCTTCATTTTTTTTCGTTTGTGTGCTTTATTAAAAAAAATGGCCTGGGATTGAACTCGACCAGGTATAAAACCCTACCGGGTGACCTTCATATACCCGGCTGGGTGATTCTGTTAAAAACTCTCTGGATAGCGAAAAGTTAGGCCCGACCGGGTCTACTAAACTACCCGGCCAGGCATTTTGAAAAAAGAACTCACTAGATAAGCATGAGTTAGACCCGGCCGGGTCACATTACCCCACCCGATCGGGTCATCGGATTTTGATAGCATAAGGGGTCGGGTAGACCGCCTTTCTTCCCCATTTCACCTCCCCAATTCGAAAACCCTCCCCCATTTCCACCATTTTCGAACACCAGACCTTCAATTCTTCCCCATTTCTCCATCAAATCCATCCCTTAAACACATTTTCTTCATCTCCTCAACACCCTCTTCCATTTTTTACCCAAAAATCCTACCCAAATCCATCCCCAAAGGAAATCCGAAACCCTAACCCCCATACCCCAAAAGTTCCGATTTTTCCCCTAAAACTCCTAAGAAATCCCAATTTCTTCTCCTAATAATCATCCTCTCCACTCTCACAACCCCAAAATACCCCAAACCCACAAAAAATCCAAAGTTCCAAACCCCACCATACCCAAGTCTGAAAAAACAAAAAAAAATCAACTTCAATGGCTCCTAAAAAGTCCAAGGCATCTTCTTCAAGGGGTAACCAAGCTATTGAACCTGTTCCCGGTTTTGAGAGTGTGCAGTTTGTCACCGAGGGTAACAAAACGCGCTTCATAGGACAAACAAAATGGGAGGTAAGACAATCCCGTTTCATATGCATTCCTACATTAGTCTCACTTATGCTTGATGTCATTATGCGTGAGATTTTCACGAGCATTGGGATGCTTAGGATTTTTGAGATGCAATATGTCACCTACCCACATTTTGTGTATGAATTCTTTAGTTCATTTAACCAAATAACAAATACTGATGATCATGCCGAAAGTAGAATCACGTTTCGACTGTTGAATGAAAATCATTCATTGACCAAGCGGGAGTTTGCCCAACACTTTGGCCTCCCCTTGTTCAATGAAGCACGTGAGCATGACACTTTTGTGGGTGTAGAATTGTGGCAAAGAATGATAGGTCAGGTGGATGTGGAGCTCAGCCACCTTAGTGTGAATCGTGTCCAACATCCGGTCTTCCGAATTTTCTTAAAATTCTTATCAAACTGTTTTCTCGGAAGACCGAATAATCATCACACGAGGGTATGGGATGTTTGTATTCTTGGACAAGTTGTCTTACCAGGACCAGATCAAGTGGATGTTGCCACCATCCTATGGGACCATTTCAGAACAGTGGCAACTTCCACAAGAACTATTAGGGTAGGGGGGTTGATTACACATTTAGCCACACTCTATGGCTTTGTAGACCCAGGCTCCATTACCTCAGCACAGCTAGTTTGCACATCCTGGCTCCTGAAAAATACCAAAGATATTGTTTTTTCTCATAAAACACCCGGTGGGGTAAATATCTACAATTGGTTGATTGATCCACCTAATCCCATACATGTACAACTACCCTCATACGACCTCCCTTTGGACCTTCTGGATCACCAAATTGGTGATGGACACCATTATTGTCTCCCCGGGAGAATACCACTTCATTACCAACTAGAACAACCCCAACAAGAACAGCCTGCAGACGAACCACCCTTCATTCCTGAACAACCTCAACCACAACCCCATGCTCATCAATATTCCCCACTTGAGAAAGAAATGCTAAATAGCATGAATGCTCTTAACCTCAACTACACTCAACTTCGGGAGAAAGTCGTGTTGTATAGAAATGAGCAGAGGCAGAGTTTCGAAAGGATAGAAGAGCAAAGACGAGAAGATTGGCGCAGACATGAAGAGGACCAACGGAGAACCTTTAGTCCGATATACTCTTACGTGGCACACCAGGGTGCTTTTGCCTCTATGACCACTCCCCCTCCCGCACCCTCATGGTATGATCCCACTCAGTGGGGTTACTTTGGAGGATCGAGCTCCGGTGGTGGAGGCGGGGATGACGGACACGGAGGTGATAACATGGATGAGGATACACACTTCACAAGCTATCAAGGATATGGAGGATTCAATGATGGCGGAGATGCAGGCAGGCAGTAGGGACAGTGCCAGGTGCTAAGTGTGGGGGTGTGGACATTTTTCTGGTATGCTCACAATCCTACTCTTTTCATTCATATTTTCTTTAAAAAAAGTCTTGTTGAGTTGAAAACCCACAAAGGGCAACTCAAGCAAAAATAAAAGCATTAAAATAAGAGTGAGGTTGTGAGAAATAAAAAAAATGTGGGAAGCTGGGATGAAAACCTGAAAGGGCACCTAGGCAAAATGAGAGAATGAGAGGAAATATTTTTATTTTGCAGGATCCAGAAGGTGACAAACTTAAGAAAAAGAAATGGAGATAATAATGCAGTTGAAGACCCCTTCTTACTCTATTCACTGTTTGGGGATGCTTTGTAAAAAAATTTTGTTCTTAAAAATTCGTGGATTGTTATTTTATCATTTGGAGGACTGTAGGGACATGATCTATTTTACTCGAGACGAGTAAAAGTTCAAGTGTGGGGGTGTTTGATATGCACTAATTAGTAGTGCATAAATGTTTGTTTTTATATTTGATTTATGTGGATTCTTTACCATTTGTATGCAGTTGTAGACATTTGTTTAACTGTGTTTATAATTGTTTATAGCTTCCATTTATAGTTGTAGAATATTGGTAGAAGTTTTTAGCAAGAAAAAGGGGAGAAAAACTGAAGACAAAAAGGGCTAGGAGCACAAAACCCGGCCGGGTCAGACCTTGAACCCGGTCGGGTCTGATTCAACAACCGTAAGTGCCTGGAAAGTGCACTCACCCGGTCGGGTCCCCTACCTCACCCGGTCGGGTCTGACTTGACCCGGGACACTTTAACATGCCGAAGATCACCAGAACGTGGAGGATATTTGATTTTGACATTCACCCGGTCGGGTGGGCACTTTACCCGGTCGGGTACCCGGCCAAAGGTGTTGTAAAACACCTATAAATAGCCCCATTTCCTTCACTTTTAATCATCCCTTCTTTCATACTCTTAAGCTCAGTTTAGAATAGCATATCTTTATATTTTTCTAGCTATGTTAAGTCTCCAAATGAGGAGCTAGACTTCCAATTCTTGGTATTGCTCTTGAAGTTTGTTGATTATTAAAGTTGTGAGTTATTTTCTTAAACTTCTTCCCTTGAATATTAATTATTAGTTCTCTCCTTAATACTATCTCTATATTAATGTTGGGGAGTGTTGCTAAAATGACAATTAGCTAACATCTTGACATTAATTATAGTAGTATTTTCTTCCTCTATATTATTGTTGGGGAGTGTTGCTAAGATGACAATTAGTTAACATCTTGATATTAATTATAGTAGGATTCATTTTCTTTAATAATATTCTTCCTTGAATATTAATTAATTCCTATTCATGTTTCATATTAATATTTTGAACATTACTTAAAGGATCAACCAGTTTTGTTTCATATATTAATCATTGATGGTTTCACAAGTAAGTAATTTTGGTTTATTAATGCACGGTCGTGGTTAATAAACTTAAGAGGGATTAATTTTGTTGGTTAAACCGAAACCGTTGTGTTGAGGTTATCAATCTAATTGATTTCATCAAGGAGTTAGAAAGATTAAATGCTACTATTAAATCGGTATAAGGCGTTGTTCAATATTTGATTAATAGTAAGGGTTATTAATGAACGGTCGTTGTTAATAACTAACCTCGAAGAAGTGGATATACTCCCCGATTGAGTATTCGAGAGGGAATAAGTTATAGATATAACAATGATCGACTAATATACGTCAACAAGTGGAAAGTAGCAATGCCAAGTCCTTTTTATCATTGAATTAAATCTCATATAAGTCGTTCAGCTTAGTTTTTGATTTAATTAAATCATTCATCACCAAAACCCCACTTTATTTACTAAGTTTCATAAAAAGAGAATGATTCCTTTCCCTGTGGATACCAACTCTACTACGCTATACTACGTATAAGTGTTAGTATCGAAAATTATTTTGACGCACCGTGACAAAGTGTTCGTGAGAATGTCCAAGAAAGAATCAACAAGGCTATCAGTTTGTCCAGGCATCAGGGAATTCAGTACCTTCAGCGGCTGTCCATAATATGCATGCTTATCTAGAAGGACCATCCATCCAGCAAGGACGCCTTGAGGCACCACCAAAGGCCCCGGTTGCTAGAGTGTTCACAATCTCAAAAGAAGAGGCATCGATAAATCCTGGTGTTGTCACAGGTCAGATACTTGTTCTTAATAGATATGCTAATGTGCTATTTCACACTGGAGCCACACATTCCTTTGTATCTCTTGAGTTTGCTAGATCCTTAGCAGCACATCAAGATAAGTTAGATTATAAGTTCACCACAGCACTTCCGTCAAGGGAGATCATGTTGTCGACTCATTGGTTACGAGCAGTTCCAATGAGTATTGCAGGGAGGAAGTTATTTGTGGATCTGATCGTACTCGATATGAGAGATTATGACGTGATTCTCGACATGGATTTTTTGCAGAAGTATATTGCTTCAATTATATGTCGAAAAAGAATTGTTAGTTTTGCGTTTGCAGGGTTTGATCCTTTCTTGTTTCTTGGGGAGCCAAAAGGATCAGGGAAGGTGATGATTTCTGCATTGCAAGCAATGAAACTTATTCGGAGTGGATGTGAAGCTTTCTTAGCTCACATAGTAGACAAGAGCACTGGAGAACCCATTCAGTTATCTGAAGTTGCAATTGTGGAGGATTACAATGATGTATTCCCGGAAGACCTTCTAGGTTTACCACCGAGTAGAGAGATTGAGTTCGAGATTGAACTGCTGCCCGGTACTGCCCCAATATCAAGAGCACCATATCGAATGGCCCCAGCGGAGTTACAAGAACTCCACAAGCAATTGCATGAGTTGCTAGAGAAGGGTTTCATTCGGCCCAGTTACTCACTGTGGGGAGCTCCAGTATTGTTCGTGAAGAAGAAGGATGGCACAATGAGGTTGTGCATAGATTATAGAGAGATTAACAATGTTACTATCAAGAATAGGTATCCCCTGCCTAGAATTGATGACCTATTTGACCAGTTGAAGGGAGCGGTGATTTTCTCCAAGATTGACCTTCGTTCAGGGTATCATCAGCTAAGAATCAAAAAAGGAGACATCCCAAAAACAGCTTTCAGGTCACGGTATGGACACTATGAATTTGTGGTTATGCCTTTCGACCTAACTAATGCTCCAACGGCGTTCATGGATTTGATGAATAGAGTGTTCAGGGAGTTTCTTGACAAGTTTGTCATTATTTTCATTGATGATATTTTGATCTACTCAAGGTCCAAGGAAGAGCATTAAAAACACTTGAGAGAAGTACTGGACACACTGAGAAAACATAAGCTATATGCTAAGTTTTCAAAGTGTGAGTTCTGGCTTGATCATGTAGCATTCCTTGGCCACGTAGTTTCAAAGCAGGGAGTTTCGGTGGATCCCTCAAAAGTAGCGGCTGTCCGAGATTGGAGCAGACCGAAGAATGCGAGAGAAGTTTGAAGTTTCTTAGGCCGTGCGGGGTATTATAGGAAGTTTGTGGAAGGCTTCTCTGTCATAGCTCTTCCATTGTTTACCTTGACCCGTAAGGGTAAGAAATTTGAGTGGACTGATCGTTGTGAGAAGAGTTTCCAAGAGCTGAAAGATAGGTTGACATCTGCACCCGTTTTAGCACTCCCAGAAGGCAAGGAAGGGTTTGTTATCTACACAGACGCATCGAAGATGGGACTTGGAGCAGTTTTTATGCAGAATGAACGAGTAATTGCTTACGCGTCTCGGCAACTCAAGGATTATGAAGCGAATTATCATACCCATGACTTGGAGTTGGCAGCGGTGATACATGCGTTGAAGATTTGGAGACATTACTTGTATGGAGTTCAGTGCAAGATCTTCACTGATCATAAAAGTCTGAAATACATATTCACACATAAGGACCTCAACACGAGGCAAAGAAGGTGGCTTGAGCTAGTGAAAGACTATGATTGTGAGATCCTTTATCATCCAGGGAAAGCCAACAAAGTAGCAGATGCACTTAGTAGGAAGTCTTCTGCAACATTAATGTCCATGATGGTAATGGATCCAAGGCTGAGGAAGGAAGTTGAAGATTTTGAGTTAGAGATTGTAGATGGACGACTAACAACTATGATAGTGACTCCATCAATATTTGAGGACATGACTATGAAGCAAGAACTTGATCCCGAGTTAGTTAAGTTGAAGAAGTGTGTCAAGGAGGGAAAATGTCCCGAATTCCGTGTGGATGAGACTGGGAGACTATTACTCCAAAATAGGTTGTGCATCCCAGACATTGAGGGTTTGAGGAAACAAATTATGTAGGAGGCTCATGAGACACCATTCACTATGCATCCTGGTTCGACCAAGATGTACCACGACCTGAAGAAAAACTTTTGGTGGTCAGGGATGAAGAAAGATGTTGCAAAGTTCGTTTAGTCATGTTTGACATGTCAACAAGTTAAGGCTGAACATCAAAGACCAGGTGGAGAACTTCAGCCTATACAGATTCCGGAGTGGAAATGGGATGAGATATCAATGGACTTTATTATGGGTTTGCCGAAGACAACTGGAGGTTATGATGCTATATGGGTTATAGTGGACAGATTGACTAAATCTGCTCATTTTATCCCAATTTCAGCGAGTATTTCTTTGGATAAGTTGGCAAGAATGTATATACAGGAGATAGTGAGATTGTATGGTGTTCCGAAGAGTATAATTTCTTATAGAGATTCCAGATTTACGTCTCACTTTTGGAAGTGCGTACAACAGTCATTGGGCACGAAGTTGAAGTTTAGTACCGCTTTTCATCCTCAGACAGATGGTCAGACAGAGAGGACAAATCAGATTTTAGAGGAAATGTTACGGGCATGCGCTCTAGATTTTCAAGGAGGATGGGCAAAATACCTTAGTTTTGCAGAGTTTGCTTATAATAATAGTCATCAAGCAACCATCGGCATGGCCCCATATGAGGCGTTGTACGGGAGGATGTGTAGATCTCCCATATCATGGTATGAAACAGGAGAAAAGAAGAATCTAGAAGAGGAATTGCAAGGAAGGACTGAGTTGAAAGATGAGACATCAAAAGCTATTAAGACTATCAGACAAAGGATAGAATCTGCCCAGTGTAGACAAAAGTTATGCAGATGTTCGGAGGAGACCTCTAGAATTCGAAGTGGGGGATTTTGTTTTTGTTAAGATAGCCTCGATAAAGGGTGTGATGCAGTTTGGAAAGAAAGGAAAGCTTAGCCCCAGATTCACCGGACCATATGAGATCACTGGACGAGTTGGGAAGGTGGCTTATGAGCTCGCGCTACCTGAAGAGTTTTCTGGTATTCATAATGTCTTCCATGTTTCCTTGTTGAGGAAATACTTTGTTGATCCGGAGCATGTTTTGATATCCCCAATAGTAGAAGTGCAAAAAGATTTGTCATACGAGGAGAAGCCGGTACAAATTCTCTACCGTGAGGTTAGACATCTCTGGAATAAAGAGATAGCTCTAGTAAAAGTGTTGTGGCAAAATCAGAAAGTTGAAGAAGCTACTTGGGAGGTTGAGGATTGTTGGTCCCGTTTATAATGGGAACAATCTAGAGGGGGGGTGAATAGACTGTTCAGGATTTTCAAACTATTCTCTAAGTCAACACTGACTTATCAGAGATGGTCGGATTCTGGTGACAGAGAAGGTCAAGTTCTAATGGCAGAACTGGACCTGGCAGCAGATAAGAGTTATGTCCGGGTAGCCTCAGAAAACACTAAGGCAACTGCCTTTCTGATAACTCTTAAGGAAGATATGTTGAACACAGAGTCCAACCTTTTGAGTTAAACAGTTAGAATCTTAATGTGCCGAAATAAATGCGTAAAGTAAATGACACCTGGGATTTTTATAGTGGTTCAAGGAACAATGTGTTCCTCTAGTCCATTTTTCCACTAAGCTTGCAAAAATGATGGTCCCGGATAGAGGTAAAAGTCTAGAAGGGGGGGTGAATAGACTTTTAAAGTTTTTTCAACTTTAAAAACTGTTTCCTTCTAGATGAGTTGATCTATAATCTTTTGGGAGATTTATAGATGCACAGTGGAAGTCTTTAACCTCTTAGATAAATTGTGTAAAACACCTTTCTATGATGGATGAAGTGTGGGCTTTATTAGGTGAGCAGTTGGCTTGGCAGTTGGCTAGAAAGCAGGGAACTGCTGAGGCAACTGCTAGCGAAATACTCAGTGTATGATGATAGTGCACTCAGAATCTTTCTTACAGTGGGAGAAGCTTTCTGAGGATATAACAAGGTAGATTGATAATCACCCTTAATGAGAGTAGTGGTCTCAGCAGTTGGGTGGTAACTAGGAAACTGCTGAGGCACGTGCTAAAGTAAAAGTGAAGGTATGGGGAGATTGATTATGTGATGTTGCTCAGGATGATGTGGGCTTTCTGAAGATGTGCATTAGTCCAAGTAAGTGGGAGTTTTAATGGAGCAGTGGTTTCGGCAGTTGGGTGATAGTGAGGGAACTGCTGAGGCACCTGCTGGGTTACCACTTTGAATTACAGAGATCAGTTTAAACAGACTTCTTAGAGATAGAGTTCTGAAGGTCCAGTGAACTTGAGATGTTCAAAGGAAATACTTTTGTGTGAGCAGTGGACTCAGCAGTTGGGTAATTACCAAGGGACTGTTGAGGCAACTGCTATGCCTTAAGTAAGATTTCCTGAAATATAATGGAACAGACCTTATAGTTGTGATATTGTGAAGCTCTTGTATCTCAAAGAAAGTGAGTTATTAAGCAGTAGGATAAGCAGTAGGTCAATTAAGACTACTGCTTAGTATGCTGCTGGCAAACTACAATCTTTTATGAGAAGTGTTCAGTGTGTGCTTTGTTGACTGAAAATAAATCAACACACAGTATATCCTGGTTCAGAGGTGGTGTAATCCTCCTACATCCAGTCTCATCCTATTTCAAATGGATTTCACTAATGTATTAAGCCCAATACACTTAGTGCCAATCTAGCCTTGACAACACTTAGGCCTAGATTGAAGGTTTTTCACAATGAGTATAACACCACTCAAAGTTACTCAGTCCTTAGACTTTTCTCAAATAATCCAGTGGGGATTAAAAGGTACTCTATCTATCTCACCACACTGTAGGTTCCGAACAACTGTTCTCCTAAGTGTTTACAACAATATTTGATTTGATAACAAGAAAGTTCTAACCTCCAACTAGGATCTAAACTTCTAAGATTTAGCAACTAACACTTGTAGCTAAGAAGTTTAGAGAAGCAAGAGTCTAAGTAGAGAGTAAACTATAGAATAGCACTTTCTCTTTTGCTAGATATCTCGTAAATGCTCGATGTAATATTTCTCTACTTAGAATGCTCAAGCTTCGTCAGAAACTTTTGTTTCAGCCTATATTTATAGGCTTCTCCAGTTGATTAATCTCATCCGTTGGTTAGGATGGATTAATCCTGTTCGTTGAAGATTTGGCAAGGACGAATTGTACATTCGTCTTCTTGTGCTGGAGCCTTTAATGCGGCTGTCTTCAATAATCTTTTAGCCGCTGGAAGTGTGTGTCCCATGCTGTAGGTCCATGTACCTGTTTTTGCATTTAACGCAGGTTTATTTTTGTCTTCAATTATTTTGGCCGCTGAAGCATCTTCCTTGTGTGCATCCCAAGCTGTGGCCTTTAGTACTTGATTCGGTATTAAATACCGGTCAAGTTTGGTCTTCCAATCATTTACATTCAATGTATTTGATTTTTCGAGCTTCTTTTCTCTAAAGTGTGACATTTAATTAATCTTTGAGTCAAATAATATTTGTCGGTAGGATCTAAATATCCTATTAAGGTAAATAAAAATTACCTTATTGCATTTTAACTTTTCCGGTAATATTTAATTAGACTCAAAAATTGTACATTTTATTTTGTCACAGAATTTTGAATGCTAACATACGAATAATATTGAGACACAATGTACACGTGCTAAGTATAGTGACATCATCAAAATTTATCAAAATTGGGTACTAACAATTTCCCCCTTTTTGATGATGCCAAAACTATACAACACAAGAAACAAATATTTTTATCGATTTTCATTGAGATTTTGTACATTGTTCTAGTTTCTAAAGTACAATAGTTTATAGTCATTTTCGGACTTAATCTATTCTACTCTTGTTCTCCTGATTTCTTTTTTACCTCTTCTTTGGCTTTTGCTTCTTCTGCCTTTCTTCTTGTGATCTCCATTTCTTCTTTAAGTCTCTTGTTTTTTCTCCTTGTCTCTGCCCCCTTTATGGCTGCCAGTGACCTGTTGGAGGAGGGGCCTGCTTGTGTTGCTCTTTCCCCCTTTTTGGCATTAGTTGGGGTCTGGCTTTCTTGGAATAGGGCTTCTATTTCTGGATCAGACTCAGTTTCTTCTTATGTTCTTCTTGCAGGATCCAGACCATAGACCCTAATGGACAATACTTTAATGTAGTTTTGGATGTCCATGAGGTCTGTTCTTCTGTATTGAACAGAAGCAAACGCCTCTGTAAGGGTCGGACGATAGTAAAAGTCATAGCAAACCCGGTAGCTACTTGTACTAAAAAACACGTAAGCGTAATTCCCCCTAAACAATAAAAAATATTGACATGTGGAGGAACATATTTACTAGTTATATCATCTGCAATCGCCTGAATCTCCAGACGTTCTTCGAATCAATCATAGACTTTATTGAGATAGGGTAATTCCCCCCCCCCCCCCCCCCCCCCGGAGAACCGTATATGAGACTTTCATCTCGTACAACTCAACCAAAAATGTCCAAATACTCATTGCGCCTGCCAGACCAACACATAGATTATATTCAATAAAATGCAAAATCTATTATTTCTTATTGATTTTTTTGGCACTAATACAAACATATCAAGTTAGCTCAGTTGATTTATTTTGACGGGCTTTTTGAAGCTTCTCTTTACCTATCTTTTTTTTCTGGAATGATTCTTTTTTTATTTGTTTTGTTTATTTGATTGGATAGGAATTACCTTGTTAAGACCCTATAAATCGAAAAAAACCTAAGATTCCTATTTAGAACCACGATTAAAAAAATTGAAACGTAATCAAGGATTCCCTGAGTAAGAACCTTTTTAAATTAACTTTAACCATACTAAATAGATGGAGTTTTTATTTTGGTCATCCAAAAGGTTTTAAATAATCAAACCTTCTTGGTTTCAAATGTTTTTTGGAACCCGGGCACGAGCTCTTAATAGGAAGTCTGAATCATAGTTCAAATAGATCTCGTGTTTCAGATACTTGAATCCATATCTGACGAATAAAATAATCTCTAGTAAGTAAGATAACCAAATTTTATGGACTATGAATAGGATCCATTATAACAAGTCACACACTCATATTCCGGAAATGATAGAAATAAAGAAATAACACGATCGAACTACCACAATTACATAAAATAGAATGCATTCTAAATCCCAGTTAAAAGGGCGCCGCTTTGAATAAAAAAAGGGGGACTAGGTTTCAATTCATTGAAATTCCATCCAATAAAACGGAAGAATTATAAATCTCTAAAATAATAGATAGAAATATCGCGAATAAACCCATTGCCAAACCCATTAAAGGTGTTGTTCCCCACCTCGGAGCTACTTTACCGTATTCTGAATTCAATGGTTTTAATAAATTGCCGATAGTAGTTTGTCTTGGACGATATTGAGAACCTTTCTCACTAGTTTTTGTAACCTTAAATCCTCTTTTATTCAATTTTATTTATTGAGAGATCTGTTAACTTTGAATACCATTGCGTTATAAATAAATGATATTAGCATAGATCCTTTGGAGTATTTTAATTATATACTAATAAAAAAATGGAAACAACAATCCTAGTGACGATATTTCTATCCGGTTTACTGTTTAGTTTTACTGGGTATGCCTTCTATACCGCTTTTGGACAACCTTCTCAACGGCTAAGAGATCCATTTGAAGAACATGGAGATTAGTTGAAGTAATAAGCCTCCCCACGGTGAAGGGCTTATTACTTCAAGTTACTATAGCGAAAAATTATTTGATCTTTTTCATTGGTACTTTAGGGGGTTCTCGAAAAAAGATAGCGAAAAATATTATTCCTAGAGTCGAGACTAAGAGGAATATATAAACCAATGCTTCCATAAATTACATCGTAGTTTCCAATTATAGCTTTCCTACCTATTTTTGTTTTTTTATCCTATATCTTACCCTATATCTTACTTCGCTTCGGATAAAGAAAGAACGAAAGACAGATATCAAAATAATAGGATAAATGATATATCAGACAGCTTGTCATCTTGTCGTTGGATCTCCCAGTTTTTGGAATACTCCAAACTCTACTTGCACATCTAAATCTGGGTCAATCCCAGTAAAAACATCTCTGAAAAGGGTTCTAGCACCATGCCAAATGTGTCCGAAAAAAAGAGCAATGCAAATGAAGCGTGCCCAAAAGTAAACCAACCTCTTGGACTACTCCGAAAAACCCCATCAGATTTCAATGTAGCACGATCTAATTCAAAAATTTCACCCAATTGAGCGCGTCTAGCATATTTTTTCACCAATTGTATTTTTCAAGCTGCTGTAGCCTTTGGGTAGCTGCCTCCAAGTTTTGGCTTAGTTTCTGGAAGTTACTTCCTTGCTCGAGGGAAGCTTCTTGAGTGGCTTTGTGAAGGTCATTAAGGTGCTTGGCAACATCAGCTCGTGTCTTACCAATTGCCTCAGAGTGTTCAACATGCTTTGTGACCAACTTTTGTGAGAGATGGAAAATGGCGGGTAGCTCTTTGGTCTTTAAGTGTTGTAAGAACTCCTCATGTGCCTGTATTGTTAGAAGGGCCTGCTCAGGGTTAGAGGGAAGATTAGGAAGAGTAGGTACCTGAGCAGAGACCTCTGTTGTTGGTTGGGAGGCACCTGCTTGCCCGGAGGCAGCTGCTAGCTCTTGTTTTCTTAGTTCTTTGAGGGATTCTACGATTTGATTCTTTAGCTCTTCATCCCTGGCTTTCAGAGCTTCAAGCTCTTTGTGAATTGCCTCCATTTGAGCAGGTTGCTGGGAGAGTTAGATCTGTAGCTGTGCCTTTTGTTCGGAGTTGAACACTTGCTGAATCATGAGGTTGCTTTTGAGATGGCAATGAACTTCAGCAAACCTCATCTCCAATAGTTCATCAAAATGTTTCTTCATCTTGATTAGCCGTTTGTGTAACCTAACCTCAGCATTACTTATGAATTTTATGGTTGCCCTTCTTTCGTTGTTGAAGACCTCTGCCAGTGTAGGAGTGTCTTCTTCACCGTCATGCAGAATTTGATCTCTAATTTCATTTGATGTGGCAGGCTGCTCAGGTGCTGTATCTTGGTGGGGTTCCAGGTTGAGATCTATCAGTGCAGTCCCCTGCTGGATGGTGGCAACTAGCAGCGTTTGGGGAGCTTTAGAGGATTCTCCTCCTCCTTGGGTTTCCATTCTTGATTTCTCCATGACCCTCCTGGTTTCTTTATCACTTGAGGAGGAGGAGTGAATGATATGTTTACCTGTTGAGCGAGGTGGTCCCTTAGGAGCATTATCAGGATTATCATCATCATTATCCAGATCATCATCACTTGAATCTTCAATTGCATCCTTGGCAATGAGCTGCTTCCTTTTGATTGTATAGACCTGGTTGATTTTTAGTAACTTCGTTGCTTCTGCCATGTCATCAGTCCCAAGCCACTCCACCACAAACTCTTCTTCTTCGATGAAGTGTGCTATGGTCTCAACTTGATGGACGATTCTTGAGAGTTTCCATGATCTCCATGCCTTGACTCTGGCAAATTCTGCATCTAATTGCTCTAGAGGAGTCAGGACAGGTGAGGCCGCTGCTGGTGATTGAGAAACCTGCTCGTCTAGACGAGCCATCTGCTCACTGATTTGAGGGGTCTGCTCTGTTTCTAGAGGAGGCATCTACTCTTGTTCTAGGGGAGCCACCTGCTCTCCTAGTTGAGGTCCCTGCTCACCATGTTGAGTAAGTCTGGGAATAGGAATTGAGAGGGGAACCTCAGAGGTGTTGCTTGCGTTTGAGGAGTTTGAAGAGACCTCTGCTTCCTCTTGGATCATTGCTAAGGGAGAGGCAACTGCTGCTTGTATAGAGGAGGCTGCCTCCTCTATTTCCTCTTGGAGATTTCTGGTGACACTTCTTTGCCTTTTTGCTTGAGCTTCTTTACATCCGGATCTTGGTCTCTTGGCTAGTTTTGTCTTGATTCTGGTGAATTCAGTTTGGAGAGGCTTGTGGGATTGGAGAGTAACATCTTGCTTCTGTATTTCTGGGGCCCCTGCTTTAGAGGTTTGATGGAAAAACTTCCTCCAGTTGGTTGCTTCTTTGATGTCGCATACAATGCCCTTTTTCTTGAGAATTTCCCCAATTAAGAATCCATGACCTAGCAATGGTAGGCTTCCATCCTTTCCTCTTCCCTTGTGAGACTTGTTTACATACTTAATGATCTCGTTGTAGACATACCGTGACCAGTTGTGTGGGGAGCCAGAGATGATGGCTGCTAGTGGAAGTGCCCTTTGTGCATTCATTTCATCCAAGGCAGTTGTTCTGTTGTCAATGCATTTGTATAGGATGTCCATCAGAAGAGAATATTCTGGTACCAGCATGCCTTTCTTCACCTTGAGAGTGTTAAGGTGTTGAGCCTTTGGAAGGAACACCATTTCCTTGAAGCCTTGCTCGTCAAGGGTGATGTCATTAACGTCTCTAGCTTAATCCCCAGGTAGAGAAAGCAGTTCCTTTATCTCTTCTTCTTTTATCTCTACCTCGAACCCCATCACTACAGATTTTAGAGTCTCAGGTGTGGAGTTGATGTAGAACTCTGCTACTACCTCGGGGTAGAAGCAGGGGTATGTGTAGGTGGCCATTTTCATGAGTCCTGTTGTTTCTAGCTTTCTGAGAAGTTCCCTCATGAGATCCTTGTTCTCTGCTTTCTCAAGAATTTTTGGGGTGTTTAGGATGGACCCGGTGAATATGTTTTTGGTGATTTGGACCAGAGAGGCCATTTTGTATGTATAGAGATTGGGTTGATGGATGGTGAGTTGGAAGTGCGATGGACTTGCTTTTGAGAGCTTTAAAGAGTGTTTGAGAGCTTTAGAATCAGGTAGAAAGAGATTGCAAAGTGAAAAGTGTGAAGGAGGTGTACGGAGGGAGTATTTATAGGCTATCGGAAAACTAGCCATTGGAATGTAGCCGTTGGAGAATACGGCTGGTATTAATTGCCAATTTCTATGTTCACACTAGTAGCAGGGGGCTCATTCTTGAGTAGATATTTGATGATTTCTGAGAACAAGAGGTACCTCTTTGGAATCCTTGATATGAGGTGATCAAGATGATGTAAGCCATGAACTGAGATTCCATGTACATTTGTTTAAAAATTGAGCCAACTGCTGTCTTGAAGCAGTGACCTGCTCCTGAGGCAGTCACCTGCTGGCAGGCACCCGCGCGAATTTGAACTAGTGTATTTACCTCCATTGTTCTTACCTTATTCCAGGCTTGTCCTCCACTTTAAGAACGTATTGATGCACCTCTTTTCATTATGCAAGTAGCAGAGTTCTACATAGAGTAAAGTATGGAATAACACTTTCTCTTTTGCTAGATATCTCGTAAATGCTCGATGTAATATTTCTCTACTTAGAATGCTCAAGCTTTGTCAGAAACTTTCGTTTCAGCCTATATTTATAGGCTTCTCCAGTTGATTAATCTCATCCGTTGGTTAGGATGGATGAATCATGTTCGTTGAAGATTTGGCAAGGATGAATTGTACATTCGTCTTCTTGTGTTGGAGCCTTTAATGCGGCTGTCTTCAATAATCTTTTAGCCGCTGGAAGTGTGCGTCCCATGATGTAGGTCCATGTACTTGTTTTTGCATTTAACGCAGGTTTATTTTTGTCTTCAATTATTTTGGCCGCTGAAGCATCTTCCTTGTGTGAATCTCAAGTTATGGCCCTTAGTACTTGATTCGGTATTAAATACCGATCAAGTTTGGTCTTCCAATCATTTACATTCACTGTATTTGATTTTTCGAGCTTCTTTTCTCTAAAGTGTGACATTTAATTAATCTTTGAGTCAAATAATATTTGCCGGTAGGATCTAAATATCCTATTAAGGTAAATAAAAATTACCTTATTGCATTTTAACTTTTCTGGTAATATTTAATTAGACTCAAAAATTGTACATTTTATTTTGTCACAAAATTTTGAATGCTAACATACAAATAATATTGAGACACAATGTACACGTGCTAAGTATAGTGGCATCATCAAAATCTATCAAAATTGGGTACTAACAAAAAACAACAGTTTACAATGCCTTAGTCCCTAGAGCTTAAGAAGCACTCCTCGTCTTCTTCAAGCCTAGTTGCCACCCGGGATGCAGTCATGCTTCCTGATGGCTGGTCTCGTTTCACTGAGTCTCTTGGAAGTATCCCCACTTCACTTACTTCAGTTAGTTTGAGGGGTCCCTTCTTTTTCAAGAAGTGTTTGATTCAATATCAGTTTTCTCCAACGTAACTTTGTCACAAAAGATATGTAGTTGAGGCTTTTGAAGTGTTGAAGAACTGGAGGAACTTTGCTCTTTGTTGGAAGAGAGGACATGAAGTTGATATCTTTCCAACGGAGGATTTTCTTGTTGAAGTGAATGAATTTGAAATCTCAAGAAAGCTTGAATGCTGAATGTGTTGTTCGAGCAATTGTAGAGCAACAATAAATTGAATACTGATGCGAAATACTTATCTGGGAATGCTTCAGGGGGAGCGATTATGCGCGATTCAACTGGGAAGATGCTTGGGGCCACTGCGTTTCCTCTTCAAGCTTCTTCGTCCTTAGATGCTGAGATTCAGGCAATTGGTGTTGCAGTGCGTTGGGCGGTGGCAGAAGGCATTGGAAATTTTCTGGTGGAATCCGACTGCTACCTGGCGTTGGAGTATATCTCTGGAAGGGAGACGAGGAGATGGCTTGGTCTCATTCAGGAAATCACGCAGATAGGTTTTAGGAAAGAACTGGCTTTTGGGCATACTTATCGGGAGGGGAACTGGGCTGCTCATTATTTGGCTGATCTCCAGGCCCGGCAGATTATTTTTTACACTAGTCCGGCCCAATTACCGACTTTGGCAAAAAGAGCTTATTTGATGGATCTTTTTGGTATTCCCTCTTTCCGTTTTTAAATTCTTTTTTATTTTCTTTGCTTTGTTGTCTGGCTTCTCTGAGAGTTTTGGTTTGGTCCCCTCTCAGTTGTATCTTTTCTTTATTTAATAAAATCTGGCAACTGTCCCCCGGCTTTTGCCCCACTGATTTTGGTGGTTTGCCTTCCGGGGTAAAAAAAAAGCAATTGTAGAGCAAAATTTATCCGGTTATTCTTCGGAGTGTATCTTATATACTGGGAGCAGTCTTCCCGTTGGAGTGTAGAAGACAGCTTCATTAATTGCTTGTACTGTTGATTTGACCGGTTGGACCTTCGACTTGCTATTTTGGGGGCGAAAGGATGTCCGCATGGTCAATCATCAGCTTTAAATATATCTTCTTACGTACTGCATTAATTGAGCATTTAATGCGTGTACAGTACCATGTTCCCGTCGAGTGGCTCCTAGCCGTTAGGGTATATCCCGTTAGTTTCACGGCCGTTGGAAAGTGCCACCGAACTCTGCTAAGTAAAAGCAAGTCTGATGAGGCTCTTTGGTTCAAACTCTGATGACCGCCTCTGATGCCAAATCTGGTACCCAAATCTGGTAGCTTCTCTGATGAGCAACTCCGGGAGCAACTCTGACCAGAAGGATAAAAAGGGTCTCTGGCCAGTCGACTATGCTAATACATACAAAGGAAAAAATTCTAATACAGAATTGTTAATGGGGTACATTAAAATTCTAATTAACCTAGCATCATCAAAATCTAAATACATTTATTCCTTACAATTTCCCCCTTTTTGATGATGCCAAAACCCTTTAACTATTTCCAGAGAAGTGCCTTTCACCATAAAGAGATAAAGTAAAAAAAACTTTCATTTAAATCTTGGTGGGCAACTTAGCATAGGAAAATAGTAAGAGTACAGTACATTCAGATAGCAGAGAATAAAGAAAGTATCAGAGCATAAAAGAGTTATAAACACAGAGTGAAAATAGGAACAGATATTTGAAAGTGCCATGCAAATTAGAGGCAGAGGTGGTATCTTATTATCATAGAGTTAATAAAGATACATAGATAGATGGATTTAAGATTCTTCTTCATCTACCTGTTGTCCTGCTTCATCAATTCTCTTGAGTTCATCATTGACTTTGGCTCTAATGGAGGCTAAGTTCCTTGGATTCTGGTAATCTGACCAGTGAGGTTCAAGCTTGCAGTCCAAGTAGTTTCTTACTGCTTCTGAGATATTCTTGCCCGGTATGACCTTCATTTGCCACCACATATCAGCTTCTTGGATGGATCCTCCATGATTGATCTGGACAAGTCCATCACTGTCCATGAAAAGATTTTCTTGCTGAAGTGGGGTCATGAGCTTCTTTATCTGCTCAAATTGAGCTCTGTCAGGTCTGGACAGTCCACTCTTCATCCACTCATTAAAAGAGAAGTTGGATGACTTCTTCTTGGAGCTCTGAGTGTTGGCTTCAAGGGCGTACCAACTTCTGGTATCTCTCCTTATCATTTTTCAGTAAATCAGAAGCTCGCTCCTTGTGGTCATCACAGAGAGACTGTAGCTGCATGAATTTCTCATATGATTGATCAGCATACCATTGCAAAAATTCAATGGATTCAGTGATTTCTTTGAGCTTCTGGTTCTGCTTGTTCAGAGTCTGTGAGTGGGAATACAAAACAGAGTTGACACCGTCCACTTCTCGTGCAACTCCATCAATCTTGGCATTTGATGAGTCCATGAAGGCATTTAGGTTCTCTGACAGAGTTGCAACCTTCTCGGATATCTGTTGTAGCCCAAATTCAAGGTGGATGTTGGTGTGGGTGAGATGCTCATAGTGCTTGTTGGTCCCGGTTGTACTTGATACAGTCTAGATGGGGGTGAATAGACTGTATTGGTTTTTAACTTTTTCAAGCTAAGTACCAGATTTAACAGAATAGCCTGTTCTGTTGACAGAACAGACTGGCAGCGGATGGGGTTCTGGTAGGGATTCTGTCAGATTAGCCTCAGAGAAGCAAAGGCAGTAGGCCTTCTGTTAACTCACAAGACACATTCTGGTGAACACAGAGACCAAGTCTTTGGAGTTAATCAGTTCAAACTAAATGCAATAAGTAAATGCAGTAAGTAAATGACACCAGGGATTTTTATAGTGGTTCAAGGAACAACTTGTTCCTCTAATCCACTGTTCCACTAAGCTTGTAAAAACGTCCGTTTACAACGCCTTAGTACTATCACTTAAGAATCTCTCCACATCTTCTTCAAGTGTAGATGTCTCCTGGGATGCACTTCTTGGCTTCCTTTAAGACTGGTCCTTTCACTGAGCTTCCCGGAAGTATCACCACTTCACTGCTCCAGGTACTTGAACGTTCTTCTTGTGAAAGAACGTTCAAAAGATTTGTAGATGAAGTGCTTGAAGTGTTGAAGAACGAATGGAACTTTGCTTGTGTTGGAAGTAAGAATATTTCCAGCGTCTGCCTTCTCTTGTAGAAGATGATGAAGATTTATGCGTTTTTAGTGTTTTTAATGTTTTTGTATTTTCACTGTTATAGCAAAGTTATCCGGTTGTTCTTCGTAGTGTATCTTTTATACTGGGGTTGTCTTCCTGTTGGAGGAGAAGGAGGACAACTGCATTAAATGCGCGAATAGTTGACTTGACCAGTAGGACCCAGCAGAGTTGGTGGGTTACTATTTTGGGATAAAGCTATCCTGACATTGCGGCCAATCATCTGCATTTACTCTACAGAGTACGGGAGGCATTAAATGCACATTTAATGATCGTACTGTAGCTTTTTCGTTGAAGTCTTCTACCCGTTGAAGAAATCTTTCGTTGGTTTCACCGGTTGAAGTAGTATCAAGAAAATTCTCCAGGTGTCAGGCCTTCTGGTGTCTTCAGCAGAAAGTCTCTCAGAGAAGGTCTCGATCACTTCTGTTGAAATGTCAGTCACCAAAGGGTCTTCAGTCCTTCTGTCAAGAGAGAGGCCAACAGAGGACCTAAGGGCTTCTGTCATAGTGGAGTCCAACAGAGAGTCAGGAGGACTTCTGTCAAGAAACTATCATCAGAGGGCCAAACGGGCTTCTGTCTGGAGGTCTTCTGTCAGTCGACTATTCTAAAGAACTTTACAAGGAAAATTCTAATACATGAAATCTAAAGAAGGGGTACTCTAAAGTCCTAATTAATATAGCATAATCAAAATCTAATTACAATTATTCCTTACAATTTCCCCATTTTTGATGATGCCAAAACCCTTTAACTATTTCCAGAGAAGTGCCTTCACCATAAAAGAGTTAGAGTTTAAAACTTTCATTAAAATCTTGGTGGGCAACTTGGCATAGGAAAATAGTAAGAGTACTGTACATTCAGATAGCAGTTAAGATGGAAAGAAAACAAACACACGATCACAATCAGGGAAAAGAGACAGATATGAAGGAATTGCCTTACAAAGTGAGAGGCAGAGATGTTCTTTTATAGACCGTGAGATTATTGGGTGTTCTATTACAGATTTTCCCTTTCAATATCCGTTCTAGTCTTATTATCCAATTCCTTCAGTCTCTTCAGCTCAGCATTGACTTCTTCTCTAATTCCACTCAGATTTCCAGGAGATTGATAGGATGCCCAGATTGGAGAGAGTTTGCAATTTAGATAGTTCAGTACTCCTTCATGAACATCTTTCCCTGGTATCACACGCTTATGGTACCAATATTCAGCTTCTTCCAAGGAACCACCATGCTTAACTCTTATATGACCATCTCTGTCAAGATAGAGGTTCTGTCTCTGAGTGGGGGTCAATTTCTGTTGGATTTCTTCAAATTGAGCTCTGTCGATTTTCTGACATCCACCAAGTCTCCATTCTGTTAAGCTTAGGGCCTTCCTCTTCTTGGTTGAATGTCTGTGAGGGGAGGAAACTCTAGGAATCACAGCTTCTTTATTCTTCTGTAGAGAGGCTCGAAAGTAGGGAGCATGATCCACAACAGTAGAGGGGCCAGCTGGAAGTAGTTTCTTGTTTGGCTGGGGGTCCTCTTCCCCCTTTTTGGCATCATCCAGGTCAGAGATCATCATTGCTATCTTTTGAAACTCTGTTGCCTAGGATGTGGCAATTTGCTCAAGGGTTTCTGGAAGGGTCTGTGTAACAGAGGTGAGGCCTTCTATCAGACCCTGTTGCTTCTAGAGAGCTGAGGCAATATCCTTGGAACTTGCTTCAAGAAGAACCAATTTCTGGTATCTTTCTTTGTCATCTGAAAACAGAGTTCTGGTTTGATCGCGGTGAACTTTGCAAAGTTCCTCAATGTCTAGCAACTGCTCCTTAGTCTTGGTGTCAGCCCATTGAATCTCTTCAAGATATTCAGAGATTGTTTCAATTGCTTTACCTTGAGCCATCAAGGTTTGGTGAAAGGTGAATAGGGTCTTATGAATACCTTCAACCTCTGTGGTGAGAGCGTCAGTCTTGGCAGTAGATGAGGTCATGAAGTTGTTGAGGGATTCTGTTAGTGTAGCAAAGCGAGATGAGATGAAATCCATACCAGAGTTGAGGTTGTCATTGACATGAGATATAAGCTCAAAATGCTTGTCATTGATTTGTATGAGCTTGTTCATTCCATCCAACATTTGACCACCGAACTCTTCTGCAGCTTCAACGAATTGATTAAAGGGAGTTTGGGGTTCTGTTTCCACAAACTCTGGCATTCCCAGTCCTCTTGACCTGGGCATAGGAGGCCTTCTGGTCTGTTGCAGAGAGGGATGCTGTGGAGAAGGTTCTCTGGTAGGAGTTTGTCTTCTCTTGGAGGTGAGATCTCCAGCTAGGGAGGATGGAAGGAATCCATCATTGTCACTATCAGAGGAGAGGACATGATGTAGAGGCTGTCTCTTTGGAGTGGATGCGGCAGAATGCTGAGAAGACAGGGGAATGTTGGTATCCTTGGGTGCAGATTTCTGTGGGGAAGGGATTGGTGTTGTTGATTTATGATTAGAGGGGGTTATCTGGTGTTGGGGTGTTGGTTGGGGAGAAGGGGTTTTCTGTTGTGGGGGAGATGGTGGAGGTGAAGGAGATCGGTTTCTGTTGGAGGGTGTTGGTTTACAAGGGGAAGAAGGTTTGGATTTAGTAGAAGGGGTTTTCTGCTTGATACGTGAGTTTTCCTTGGAGATAGTTTTCTCCTTGGAGGGAGTTTTAAGAGGTGAGGTTGGAGGGGTTTTCTGTTGAGGGGTGGTCTTCTGTGAAGGTGAGGGGGATTTCTGTTTGAGTGGTGATTCGGGTGGAGTGGTAAAGGGAGTTGGGATTTTAGGTGAGGGGTTCTTTGGGGATGAGAGAGGGGTAATTAACTGTTGGGAAGATGGAGGAGGTGTAGGAATTTTTACCTCAATAATTCCTGATTGAGTCCTTCTCCATTCTGCAATCAGTTGTGCAAGAACAGCTTCAGAGTCTGAAGGTCCTCCTCCTTGGCCTTTCTGCTGATTGCGAGGGTCAAGAGATTCCTTCATGGTTTGTTCCATGGCCGAGGCATCAAAAGCTTCTCTCTCTCTCAGTGAGAGGTGCAGTGGGTTCATCTGTAGGTATGGTGGAAGTAGTGGATTTCCCTTTGTATTCTTTCTTCTTCTCTGCTAGGACAGAGAGAAGAAAGTCTTTGTCAAGGCACTGCTCAACGTCTTCTGTGCCTGCCCATTTCAGGATCTCAATTTCCTCAGCAGCAAAAGCTGGGAATAATCTTATCAGCTCTGGGAGAGGTCCCACTCTCCATTTCCTCCATGCCAGAACCCTGATGAATTGTTGATCCAGGGTTGGAGTACTTTCTTCCTGAGGTACTGAGGTTTCAGGAGTTCTGCTTAATTTTTGGTGTTCTGGTGAAGGAACCAGCAGGAGTTGATTTGGTATTTCTGCAGAAGGAGATTTGTGAGATTCCCCCTGAGTAGCAACATCCAGTACTACTACATCCTCTTCCGAGTCACTTGACTCAAAGACAATCCTCTTGCCTTGCCAGGCATTTCTGTTTACTGGTGTAGAGGTGACAGAATCCTCAAGTTCGTCTTGACTTGCAGGTGCCAATACTCTGGCCTTCTTGGCGACTGGAGATACAGAGGGTGTGTATTTTGTTGGTGATGGGGAGGGCTGCTTCCTCTTTATGACAACCTTCTTTGCCACCAACTTGTGGACTTTTGCAGGGGCATGTTTCTTCTTGATAATCTGCTTTACAGGTTTCCTGATCAGGGGTTCTTCATCCTCAGATTCTGTGGGGGTGGAGGGTTTCTGTTGCTTTTTGGCAGCCTTTTTAGGCTTAACTGCCTTTTGTTGGAGTTTCTCCCGGTTAAACTCCAAGGTTCTCAACCTTTTCTGCTCAGCTTTGAGGGCAACCTTTCTGTCACCAGAGGTGTTGAGGAAGAGCAACTTGGTGTAGTCTGCCTCAATAGGGTTTCTCAGCCCTATTCTTGCCTTCATCATCAATTCAGAGAGCAGAAGTCCACCCAAGGATCTCCTTCATGCTTGTAACAATGTTGTTGACGAGGGTTTTTACTTCCTCCTTAGTGAAATCGTTGATGTTTGTTAGTACCCAATTTTGATAGATTTTGATGATGCCACTATACTTAGCACGTGTACATTGTATCTCAATATTGTTCGTATGTTAGCATTCAAAATTATGTGACAAAATAAAATGTACAATTTTTTAGTCAATTTGAATATTACTGGAAAAATTAAAATGCAATAAGGTAATTTTTATTTACCTTAATAGGATATTTAGATCCTACCGGTATATATTATTTTAGCTCAAAAGTTAACTGTATATCACATTATTAAAGAAAAGAAGCTCGAAAATTATATACATTGAATGTATATGATTGAAGACAAAATATGACCGACATTTAATGCCAAAAACGTACTGAGGTCCTAAGCAGTGTATGCCCACAGTGGACTATCTCCTGAAGTGAAGTTTGGGCGGCTGAATAATGCAAGACAAGGAAATCACCGGGAAATCAGCTCCAGCACAAGAAGACAATTATACAAGTTGTCCTTGTCAATTTTCAACGAACAAGATCTATCCATCCTAACCAACGGATGAGATTAATCAACTGGAGTAGCCTATAAATATAGGCTGAAACGAAAGTTTCTAACCAAGGTTTCAGCATCCAAAGAGAGAAATTCTATCACGAGCATTCACGAGATATCTAGCAAAAGAGAAAGTGCTATTCTAAACTTTACTCCCTGCTCGGACTCATGCTTCACTAAACTTCCAGTTTACAAGCTTTTCATTGCTAAATCATAGAAGTTTAGTTCCTAGTTGGAGGTTAGAACTTTCTTGTAACAAATCACATATTGTTGTAAACACTTAGGAGAACAGTTGTTCGGATCCTACAGTGTAAGTTGATCCCCACTGGTTCATTAGAGAAAAGTCTAAGGACTGAGAAACTTTGAGTGGTGCTATACTCATCGTGAAAAACCTTCAATCTAGGCCTAAGTGTTGTAAAGGCTAGATTGGCACTAAGTGTATTGGGCTTAATACTTTAGTGAAATCCATCTGAAAGAGGGTGGGACTGGACGTAGGAGGATTACACACCACCTCTGAACCAGGATATACTGTGTGTTGATTTACTTTCATTCAACAAAGCACACACTTAGCACCTCTTACAAAAAGATTGCAGTTTGCCAGCAGAATCCTAAGCAGTTGTCTTAACTGACTCAACTGCTTATCCTACTGCTTAATTACTTACTTTCTTTGAGATCATTTTCATACAAGAGAAGTGCACCAATATCACCAAAAGGCCTATTCTAATATTTCCAGAAACTCATAGCAGGTACCTCAGCAGTTCCCTGGAATCCACCCATGTGTTGAGCCCTCTGCTCATGTATACTTGCTTCTTTTCAACATCTCAAACATCACCAGATTGTCACTACATCATCAAGAAGATTGCTTAACCCAATAAGCTTTTGACCCAAGCAGATGCCTCAGCAGCTCTCTCACAATCACCCAACTGCCGAGTCCACTGCTTCAGTAAAAAGGCCTTACCATACTCATCAATCGACTATCCTTACCTTCATCATACACTCTGCATTTCCTGAGCAGATGCCTCAGCAGTTCCCAGCTCTTAGCCACCTGCTAAGCCAACTGCTAGCATTCTAAGCCAAATACTCTCCAAGTTAGAAAGTGGCTAAACACTCATTACATAAAGGGTAAAGACTTCCGTTGTGCATCTATAAATCTCTCAAAAGTTTATAGATTAACTCTTTTAGAGGGAAAACTTTTAAAAGTCGAAAAAGATTTAAAAGTCTATTCACCCCCCTCTAGACTTTTACCCTATCCGGGACCATCAAGTGGTATCAGAGCGGAGTGTTCCTAGAGTCATTTATTGACTATTTTGAACTAAAGATCCAAAGCCAATTCCCCTCCCAAACACTTTCTAAACAATGGACAGCCAACTAGCCAAGAATCTCTTGTTCAACTTAAACAAATTTGATGATTGGAGAATCAAGATGAAAGCACATCTCAGTGCTTTACATGATGAAATGTTTGTGGTAATTACTGATAGACCTATCAGAATAATGAAGGTCAGCACATCCAAAGCTGATGACCAGGAGGATATATACATTCCTAAACCAAAATTGGAATGGACATCCGAGGATAGGAAGAGGAATAATCTTGACAACATTGCCAAAGATATTCTCTTTAAATCTGTTGATGAGTCCATATTTCCCAGAATTAGGAAATGTGAAAACTGCAAAAGCAGTATGGGATGAGCTCACAAAGATCGGAGCTGGTGATCAACAAGAAAAGGACAACAAACTGACCATAGCCCTCAAGAAATTTGAGGACTTCAAAATGTTGTCAAATGAGTCTATTCATGAGATGAAATCCAGGTTCCTAAAGATTATAACAGAGGTCTCAGACCTAGGGAAAGATCTATCCCAAAAGGAGATTTCCCTCAAAGTCTTAAGAGGTCTGCCATCTAAGTGGGACATGAAGGTAACTGCTATGAGAGATAGTAGAGATCTCAGAACTTTGTCAACTGACAAACTCTTCAGTGATCTCAAGGCCTATGAATTTGAAATGAAGGAGATCAAAGAAGAGAAGGAAGATGAGTCCAAGACACTAGCTCTAGTGTCTGAGCCAAGCACTTCAAAATCCGCTGAAAAATCCCTCAATAATCTCCTCACTGACGAGCAGTTCGCTATGTTTGTGAGAAAATTTAAAAGATTTATGAAGAAGGAGGGAACTGCTCCAAAGAAAGAATACAACCAGCCACCTAGAAGACAAGGGAGACCTCAACCCATCGAGGAGACTATCATGTGCTACAACTGTAGACAACCAGGGCATTACAAAAATGAATGCCCTCTGCCCTTAGCCCAAAAATATCAAGGGCAACAGGGGACTGCTAAAAAAGGTGGTTACAAAAACTTCAAAGGCAAAAGGCAAGCCTTTGTAAGTGAAAAGAAAAGGGAGGAACTCCAAACTGATGATGAAAGCAGCTCAAGTGATGAGAGCTCCTCATCAGATAGCTCAGAAGAAGCACTTCTCTACCTAGGATCATGGCAGGTGACTGAAGAGAGTAGTAGGTGGCTGAACAAGCCTTCCACCAGTGGAAGAAAAGATGATGAAAGCTGCTCCCCCAAATGATTAATGGCCAACGACCACTACAACGATGTTGAGGTAACATCCTGCTCCTCCTATAGCTCTAGTGATTCTGGACCAAACAATATAACACTGGAATCTTTATTACAAGATTTCCAAAAAGTCCAAAATCACCATGTTCTCTTGAATGCTGAAAATGATAGACTGAAACAAGACATTAAGGCCATCCATTCTAAATTACTAGATGCCTTAAGAAAAAATGATGTCTTAGAAAAGGAGAACAAAGAGCTGAGAAACTCCAGCACAAATAGTAAAAACTCTCACCCTACTGCTGAAGTTACTCTAAATAGGAAGAAAAGAGGTCTTGGTTACTCATCCCCCACTAGAGTCACTCAAAACTGTACATCCACAAGCCACAAATCATACACAAGAAAGCTAACCTACCAAAAAAACCCATCTCCCAAATGTTCCCAAAAGAAGGAACCAACCTGCTCCCAAACCAAAATCCAAACACCTGTATAAATCAACATCCCCTCACCATCTAAACCAAAGAACCTGTTCGCAGCCAATCAATAAGACCAACCACAGCCAAAATACCAAGCAGACTCCTCAAATCAATAATCCACTTCCCACTTCAAGAAGGAAAAGGATTAACAAGTACATAGCCATTCCTTTTGATTACAACACCTCAAATGGCTATAGACCAATCCGCTTAGAACTCAATGGTTCTAGATGGGCATGGATGCCCAAACTTGTACAAGGGAAGTCGCCCACTAACTTGTGGGCTACTGCTCAACATTAATTTATACAGGAAGGTGCTGGAGCAGTTGAAACACAAACATGGTACATAGATTCAGGCTGCTCCAGGCACATGACGGGCAGCAGACGGCTCCTGTCAAACTATACAGTAAGGGAAGGACCCAAAGTAACATTTGGGAATGTGGAAAAACAAGGAGAAACCAAAGGAGCTGGAGACTTATCAATTAATGGATTTACAATCCAAAACATATCCTATGTTAAGGGTTTAAAGTTCAATCTCATAAGCACAAGCCAGCTCTGTGACAATGGCTATAATGTTACATTCTCCAAAGACATCTGCTTGATTAGAGATGTCAAAAATGACAAAATTGTGCTAACTGGTAGAAGGAAGAAGGACATGTACATTGTTGATTGGAGCTCTGCAAAGGAAGGAATCTGCTTAGTGACAAAGGAAGATTCAAACTTAAGTTGGGAATGGCACAACAAATTAAGTCATCTAAACTTCAAAACAATCAACAAACTGTCCAGAAAAGGTTTGGTGAAAGGACTCCCTGAAATCAACTTCAAAAAGGACCACCTCTGTGATGCTTGTCAAAAAGGGAAACAAACCAAGGTATCATTCAAATCAAAAGAAGTGGAATCAACAACTAGGCCCTTAAGCCTACTACACCTTGACTTGTTTGGACCAGTTAAACCAACAAGCTTAAGTGGAAGAAGGTACACCCTGGTTGTAGTTGATGATTATTCTAGATACACTTGGACCATATTCTTAAAGAAGAAGAATGAAACAAAGAAGAAACTGGCTGAATTGATGAGGCTAATTCAAAATGAGAAAAGTCTCTCAATCCAGAAGATCAGGTCAGATAGAGGTACTGAATTTCTCAACTCCATCATAATTCAGTACTGTGAAGAAAATGGAATCCATCATCAAACCTCAGCAGCAAGAACACCTCAACAAAATGGTGTTGCTGAAAGAAGGAACAGGACACTCAAGGAAGCAGGAAGGACAATTTTAGAAGCAGCTGGATTACCCAAAAGATTTTGGGCAGAAGCAATCAACACGGTTTGCTACACTCAAAATAGAAGTCTTATTCATAAGATTCACAAGAAGACACCATATGAGCTATGGAAAGAAAGGAAGCCTAATGTTAGTCATTTCCATGTGTTTGGATCCAAATGCTTTATCCTAAACAATGGAAAAGACTATCTCAAGCCATTTGATCCCAAATCTGATGAAGGGATCTTCCTGGGCTACTCAACAACTAGCAAGGCATTCCGGATTCTCAACAAAAGAACTCTGGTGGTAGAAGAATCAATCCATGTGGTATTTGAAAACCACCCCACTGCTCAAGTAAAAGATGAAGGTGAGTCATCCAAATCAAGGGACACTGGAAAGGCTCCAAGTTGCCTTCCAAATAATAGTGTTAAAAAGGATGGAAAGGCAGTTGACTCAAACGGCATCCCACTGCCAGCAGTTGACTCAAATGGCAGCATACTGCCAGCTCAACTGTCAGCCCACTGCCAGCAGGTGACTCACCAAAAGACAACCTTCCAAGCACTCATGACATTCCCAACCTTCCTATTCTACCAGATGATAGTGAAGAAGAAGAGGATGAGGATGATACTCAAATTCTAACCAAAACAAAAACTTCTGACATCAGATGGATGAATAAACATCCTCCTCACCGAGTAATTGGAGACATTAATACTGGGGTTCGTACCAGATCAGCAATTCAGATAGAAGCACTATTCTCATGCTTCATCTCTCAAATTGAACCCAAGAAAGTTGAAGAAGCCCTACTTGACTCAGAGTGGATATAAGCCATGCAAGAGGAACTCAATCAGTTTGAGAGAAACAATGTATGGGAGCTTGTACCCAGACCCTATCATCAACATGTGATAGGAACTAAATGCGTATTCAAGAACAAAATGGATGAGGAAGGCACCATAGTCAAGAATAAGGCAAGATTGGTAGCCAAAGGCTACTGCCAGGAAGAAGGTATAGATTTTGATGAAACCTTTGCTCCTGTTGCCAGACTGGAAGCTATAAGAATCTTCTTGGCCTATGCTGCTCATAAGCAATTCACAATCTATCAAATGGATGTGAAAAGTGCCTTCTTAAATGGTCTACTAGAAGAGGAGGTCTATGTGGAGCAACTTCCTGGTTTTGAAATCAATAGAGAAAAGGATCAAGTCTACAAATTACACAAGGCTCTTTATGGACTCAAGCAAGCCCCAAGAGCATGGTATGACACTCTCTCTGAATACTTAGTGAATAACGGATTCACTAAGGGAAAAGTAGACAAAACTCTGTTTAAAATAGAAGAAGGTCCCCACATACTGCTTGTTCAAATCTATGTTGATGACATAATTTTTGGAAGCTCAAATCAAGCACTATGTGAAAAAATTTCAACTCTCATGCAAAGCAAATTTGAAATGAGCATGATGGGAGAGTTGAACTATTTTCTGGGACTACAAGTAAAGCAAACTCTTCAAGGTATCTTCATCAACCAAGCCAAATATACAAGAGATCTCATGAAAAAGTTCAAAGTTGAGAACAAGTCTACAGTCAAGATACCCATGAATACATCACAAGGTCTAAGTCAAGATGAAGATGGCAAGGATATTGATCCTAAACTTTATAGGGGTTTGATTGGATCCTTATTATATCTCACCACTAGTAGGCCAGACATATCCTACTCAGGTGGTGTATGTGCAAGATTTCAATCAGAACCTAAGGAAAGCCATCTTCTAGCTGCAAAGAAGATTTTGAGGTATCTAAAAGGTAATCCTAACTCTGGATTATGCTACCCAACAAATGGAGGTTTTGAACTCTATGGCTACTCAGACTCAGACTTTGCCAGATGCAAAATTGATAGAAAAAGTACCTCAGGTACTTGTCAATTAATTGGTGGAAGACTTGTCTCTTGGTTCAGCAAGAAACAAAACTCAATTGCTACTAGCACTGCTGAAGCTGAATACATAGCTGCAGGCAGCTGCTGTGCACAAATACTATGGATGAAACAGCAATTGAGGGATTATGTAGAAGAAACAAAGGAGATTAGCATACTGTGTGATAACACCAGTGCTATTGCTATCACTCATAGTCCGGTATTTCATTCAAGAACCAAACATATTGAGATCAGGCATCACTTTATCAGAGAGCATGTTGAGAAGAAAACCATCAAGCTTGAGTACATCCCCACATATAAGCAGTTGGCTGACATCTTCACCAAGCCATTGAATGAAGCTAGATTCAACCAACTAAGGCAAGAGCTTGGAATGTTAGATGATCTAGATCAAGTGAAGGAATAATAATGCATCAACTCAGGGGGAATTTGATTCCAAAAATAAGGGGGAATTCCTAGCCACCTGCTGAGGGGGAATTTCTGTAAAGTACTCAGGAGTAGCCACCTGCTAAAGGTAGGCTACTTAAAACATCAAAGGAATGAAGCATCAAGGTCCAAATAAATCACTATCAGGATATCAAGATCAAAAGGAGTCAAAATTCACAAAATTGGCTCAACAATTGACTGCATCCTAGCAAGCAGTGGGCGCAGCAGGCGACTGACTACTAGCCCACTGCTACTTGTAAAAAGAAAAGAAAATACACATTTTCTCAAAAAGGAGGAAAAGAACTAGAAAATGAAGGAAGGCGAATGGAGGTAAAAACACTGGCTCAAGATTTCGCGCAAGTGACTGCCAGCAGGTGACTGCCTCAGGAGCAGGGCACTGCTTCAGGCCAGCAGTTGGCTCAATTTCTGACAAATGGACAAGAAATCTCAACAAGTGACATACATCATCTTGATCCCCTAATATCAAGGATTCCAACAAGGTACCTCTTGTTCTCAGAAATCATCAAAATTTTACCCAAAATTGAGCCCCCTGCTAACAGTGTGAACACCGTTAATGCTGAAAAGGCCAGCCGTATTCTCCAACGGCTATATTCCAACGGCTAGTTCCCGATAGCCTATAAATACTCCCTCCGTACAAACTCTTGACACTTTTTACTTTGCAATCTCTTTATACCTATTCTAAAGCTCTCAAACTTTTCTTAACATTCTTAAAAGCTCTCTTATACACTACCACCGCAAATCCTTCCCTTCCCCCATCTACACAAAAATGGCCTCCCTCATTCAAATCGCCAAATCCATATCCACCGGGTCTATTCTAAACACTCCCAAAATCATTGAGAAAGCAGAAAACCCTGACAAAATGAGGGATCTTCTGGGAAAGCTAGAGACAACGGGGCTAATGAAAATGGCAACTTACCCCTATGCATACTTCTACCCAGAAGTAGTGGCCGAATTCTACCTGAATTCTCAACCAGGTACTCTTAAATCAGTCATCAAAGGAAGGCCGGTAGAAATCAAAGAAGGAGACATAAGAATTTTGCTCTCCCTACCTGGAGATGAATCCCCAAATGTTGATGATATCACCATTGATGAGGCAGCCTTCAAAGAGATTGTGTTCCTTCCAAAGGCTCAACACCTCAACACTCTTAAAGTAAAGAAAAGCATGATGGTTCAAGAATATTCTCTGCTCCTGGACATCCTCTACAAGTGCATTGACAACCGAACTACCGCCCTAGATGAAATCAACGCACAAAGGGCACCCGCTCTGGCCGCAATTATCTCAGGCTGCTCACCTCACAACTGGTCAAAGTATGTTTTCAAAGAACTTATGAGATACGTAGACAAATCTCACAAGGATAGAAGGGATGATGGAACCCTTCCACTGGTGGGATATGGGTTCTTAATTGGGGAAATACTCAAGAGGAAGGGAACCATAGGAGAGATTAAAGAAGCAACCAACTGGAGAAAATTTCTCCATCAAACTTCAAAAGCAGGGGCTCCGATTATCCAAAAGCAAGATGACACTCTTCCATCTCATGAGCCTCTTCAAATCACACTTGACAAGATCAAAACAAAGACTGCAAAGAGAATTCGGTCTGGGTGCAAGGCAATTCAATCAAAGAAGCAGAGAACAGCAACAAGAAACCTCCAAGAAGAATTGGAGCAGGCAGCCTCATCTATGCAAGCAGCAGTAGCCTCCCCCTTAGCCATGATTCAAGAAGAAGAAGCAGCCTCACTTCTAGCACCTAGTCAAGAAGAAGCAGTCGCCTCCCTTCTTGCCTTGGTTAACAAAGAAGCAGTAGCCTCACCTCTCTCCATTATCAATGAAGAAGCAGAGTCCTCTAACTCCTCCTATGCCAGCAACAGCTCTGCCGTCCCCCTCTCAATACTTATTCCCAGGATAACTCAACAGGGAAAGCAGGTGGCTCCTGAAGAAATGGAGCAGGCCACTCAAATCAACGAGCAGGCGGCTCACCTAGAAGAGCTGGGGACTCATCAAACAGAGCAGATGGCTCCTCTAGACGAGCAGGCGCCTCAATCACCAGCAGTGGCCTCACTTGTCCTGACTCCTCTAGAGCGATTAGATGCTGAATTCGCCAGGGTCAAGGCATGGAGAGCTTGGAAGCTATCACAAATCCTCCATCAAGCTGAAACCCTCTCACTCTTTATAGAGGAAGAGGACTTTGTGGTAGAATGGCTTGGAACAAATGATATGGCAGAAGCAACCAAGTTCCTCAAAATCAACCAAGTATATGCCCTGAAGAAAAAGGAGCTGAATGCCAAAGATGAAATTGAATATTCAAGTGATGATGATGATGATGATGCTGACAATGCACCAAAGGGTCCTCCCAGTTCAAGAGGTAAACAAATCATTCACTCCTCCTCTTCCAGTGATCAAGAACTAAGAAGAGTCATGGAGAAATCAAGAATGGAAACCCAAGGAGGAGGAGAATCCTCTAAAGCTCCTCCAAAGCTGCTAGTTGCCACCATCCAGCAGGGGAATGCACTGTTAGATCTCAACTTGGAACCCCACCAAGATACAGCACCTGAGCAGCCTGCCACATCAAATGAGATCAAGGATCAAATTCAGCATGATGGTGAAGAAGACACTCCTACACTGGCAGAGGTCTTCATCAACGAAAGATGAGCAACCATAAAATTCATAAGTAATGCTGAGGTTCGCCTGCACAAGAGACTAATCAAAATGAAGAAGCATTTTGATGAGCTGCTAGAAATGAGATTCGCTGAAGTACACTGCCACCTAAAGAGCAACTTGATGATACAACAAGTATTCAACTCAGAGCAAAAAGCACAGCTCAACATCCAACTCTCAAACCAACCAGCTAAAATGGAGGCGATTCGCAAAGAGCTTGAAGCCTTGAAAGCCAGGGATGAAGAGCTAGAAGATCAAATCGTAGAATCCCTCAAAGAACTAAGAAAACAAGAACCAGCAGTTGCCTCCGGTCAAGCAGGTTCCTCCCAGCCAACAGCAGAGGTCTCTGCTCAGGTACCTGCTCTTCCTAATATTCCCCCCAACCTTGAGCAGGCCCTTCTAACAATACAGGCACATGAGGAGTTCATCCAACACCTCAAGACCAAGGAGCTTCCTGCCATTCTCCATCTCTCACAAAAGTTGGTCACAAAACAAGTTGAACACTCTGAGGCAATTGGTCAAACACGAACTGATGTTGCCAAACACCTCACTGACCTTCACCAAGCCACACAAGAGGCATTCCTAAAGCATGGAAGTGACCTTCAAAGACTGGGCCAGAATTTGGAGACAACTAACCAAAGGGTTCAAAGGCTTGAAAATGAAGTCAGAAATGAAGTAAGAACAGATCTGCTGGACGTCAACAACTACATCAAAGCCTTGTCCATCAAGGTCTATGACCTGGATCCAACAAGAAGAATGCAAGAAGAGCCTGAATCTGATTCAGAAATCGAAGCACTGTTTGATGAAAGCAAGACCCCTGCTCATGATGCCAAAAAGGGGGAAGGTTCAACACAAGCAGGCCCCTCCCTCAAGAGATCAATAGCAACAAAGAAAGCAACAGAAACAAGAAGGAAGAACCAGGTCTACAGAGAAGAAGCTGAGATAAGAAGAAGGAAGGCAGGAGAAGCAAAGGCAAAGGAGGAAGCCAAGAAGAAGTCACAAGAAGACAAAGAAGAATAGAATAGATCGAAGTCCGAAATAGACTATAAACTATTGTACCTTAGAAGCTAGAACAATGTACAAAACTGAAATGAAAAATCTATAAAAATATTTTATTCTTGTGTTGTATAGTTTTGGCATCATCAAAAAGGGGGAAATTGTTAGTACCCAATTTTGATAGGTTTTGATGATACCACTATACTTAGCACGTGTACATTGTATCTCAATATTGTTCGTATGTTAGCATTCAAAATTATGTGACAAAATAAAATGTACAATTTTTTAGTCAATTTGAATATTACCGGAAAAATTAAAATGCAATAAGGTAATATTTATTTACCTTAATAGGATATTTAGATCCTACCGGTATATATTATTTTAGCTCAAAAGTTAACTGTATATCACATTATTAAAGAAAAGAAGCTCGAAAATTATATACATTGAATGTATATGATTGAAGACAAAATAGGACCGGCATTTAATGCCAAAAACGTACTGGGGTCCTAAGTATACAAGGAAATCAATGCCAAAATATGACCCACATGGGACTATCTCCTGAAGAGAAGTTTGGGCGGCTGAATAATGCAAGACAAGGAAATCACCGAGAAATCAGCTCCAGCACAAGAAGAAAATTATACAAGTTGTCCTTGTCAATTTTCAACGAACAAGATCTATCCATCCTAACCAACGGATGAGATTAATCAACTGGAGTAGACTATAAATATAGGCTGAAACGAAAGTTTCTAACCAAGCTTTGAGCATCCAAAGAGAGAAATTCTATCACGAGCATTCACGAGATATCTAGCAAAAGAGAAAGTGCTATTCTAAACATTACTCTCTTCTCGGACTCATGCTTCACTAAACTTCCAGTTTACAAGCTTTTCATTGCTAAATCATAGAAGTTTAGTTCCTAGTTGGAGGTTAGAACTTTCTTGTAACAAATCACATATTGTTGTAAACACTTAGGAGAACAGTTGTTCGGATCCTACAGTGTAAGTAGATAGATATAGTACCTTTTGATCCCCACTGATTCATTAGAGAAAAGTCTAAGGACTGAGTAACTTTGAGTGGTGCTATACTCATCGTGAAAAACCTTCAATCTAGGCCTAAGTGTTGTAAAGACTAGATTGGCACTAAGTGTATTGGGCTTAATACTTTAGTGAAATCCATCTGAAAGAGGGTGGGACTGGACATAGGAGGATTACACCACCTCTGAACCAGGATATACCGTGTGTTGATTTACTTTCATTCAACAAAGCACACACTTAGCACCTCTTACAAAAAGATTGAAGTTTGCCAGCAGAATCCTAAGCAGTTGTCTTAACCGACTCAACTGCTTATCCTACTGCTTAATTACTTACTTTCTTTGAGATCATTTTCATACAAGAGCAGTGTTCCAATATCACCAAAAGGCCTATTCTAATATTTCCAGATACTCATAGCAGGTGCCTCAGCAGGTGCCTGGAATCCACCCAACTGCTGAGCCCTCTGCTCATGTATACTTGCTTCTTGTCAACATCTCAAACATCACCAGATTGTCACTACATCATCAAGAAGTTTGCTTAACCCAATAAGCTTTTGACCCAAGCAGGTGCCTCAGCAGTTTCCTCACAATCACCCAACTGTCGAGTCCACTGCTTCAGTAAAAAGCTATAGTTTCTTTTCACTTAAGCATACTTACTAAAAGGCCTTACCATACTCATCAATCAACTATCCTTACCTTCATCATACACTCTGCATTTCCTGAGCAGTTGCCTCAGCAGTTCCCTGCTCTTAGCCACCTGCTAAGCCAACTGCTAGCATTCTAAGCCAAATACTCTCCAAGTTAGAAAGTGGCTAAACACTCATTACATATAGGGTAAAGACTTCCGTTGTGCATCTATAAATCTCTCAAAAGTTTATAGATTAACTCTTTTAGAGGGAAAACTTTTAAAAGTCGAAAAAGATTTAAAAGTCTATTCACCCCCCCCCCCTTTAGACTTTTACCCTATCCGGAACTATCAATGTTCAAGAAGTTCATTCTCAGATGGTGAGAGGCTTTGAGAATAAAGTTGCAGTAGCGGTTTAGGTTGAAGAAGATGGGTATAAATGGTTTTGGGTTAGTGGACGTTTGAGATTATTGTGGGTTTCGAGGTAGTATTTAATAAAATGCGGGCGGAAAAACGTTTCCGTTAAAGGAGTAATAATCAGGGGTAAAGAAGTAAAAGACCTGTTCAAGTAATTAGGTCTTGCCCGTTCCTCGAAAAATGACTAAGTCCACAACCACTTCTGATGAACTTCTGATAAGAGTTTCTGTACCAGAAAAGGGGTACTCTGATGGGTGGAACTCTGGTGATCAGAGAAGGAGGTATTCTGATAAAGATTCTCTGGTCCAGAGTCAGCAGTTCTCGTTCAAGGCAACTCTGATTCAAGCATCTCTCGAAAGATCATCCATCATTCCCAATTCTTCCCTTAGCTTGTTAAATCTTGCCTCAGGTAAAGGCTTGGTTAGAATGCCTGCTACCTGATCTTCGGTTGGTACATGCTCCATACAAATGTGCTTCTTCTCTACTGGATTCTGGGTGATTCCAATGGCACTGGTGTTGTCACAGAGAAACTTGATCTCCTTTGCTTGAATGCCATAATCTTTCAGTTGTTGCTTCATCCATAGAAGTTGAGCACAATAGCTTCCAGCAGCAATATATTCAGCTTCTGTTGTACTTGTTGAGATAGAGTTCTGTTTCTTGCTAAACCAGGAGACAAGTCTCCCACCTAGCAGTTGGCAGTGATCAGAGGTGCTCTTTATGTCTAACCTGCAACCTGCAAAGTCTGAGTCAGAGTAACTAATTAGTTCAAAGGTACCTCCCTTTGGATACCATAGGCCTACATTTGGATTTCCTTTGATGTATCTGATGATTCTTTTTGCAGCACTTAGATGGCTTTCCTTGGGCTTTGATTGGTATCTGGCAAAGATTCCAACAGAGAATGATATATCTGGTCTGCTTGCAGTTAGATAGAGAAGAGATCCAATGATTCCTCTGTATGATGTTGCATCCACATCTTTTCCTTCATCATCAGGACCAATTCATTGAGAAGTGTTCAAGGGAATCTTCACTGAGGATTTGCCTTCTACTCCAAACTTTTTGATCAGGTCTCTGGTGTACTTCCCTTGATTGATGAAAATTCCTTCTGGAACTTGTTTTACTTGTAATCCAAGGAAGTAGCTCAGTTCTCCATCATACTCATTTCAAATTGACTCTGCATAACTTGAGAAAATTTCTTACATAATTCTGCATTAGTACTTCCAAATATAATATCATCAACATATATTTGTACTAACAGAATATGATTAGCAACAGAGATTTGAAATAGAGTTTTGTCAACCTTTCCCTTAGTAAACTCATGGTTCACTAAGAATAGAGATAATGTGTCATACCACGCTCTGGGAGCTTGCTTAAGACCATAGAGGGCCTTTCTTCAAGATCTCCATTCAGAAATGCACTCTTGACATCCATCTGATAGACTTTGATGTTGTTGTGAGCAGCATAGGCTAGGATGATTCTGATGGCTTCAAGTCTGGAAACAGGTGCAAAGGTCTCATTAAAATCAATTCCTTCTTCTTGGCAGTATCCCTTAGCTACCAGCCTTGCTTTATTCCTTACAATGTTGCCTTCTTCATCTGCTTTGTTCTTGAATACCCACTTGGTTCCAATGACATTCTGGTGCTTTGGTCTAGGAACAAGTTCTCATACTTTGTTCCTTTCAAATTGGGTAAGTTCTTCTTGCATTGCATTGATCCAGTCTGAGTCTGCAAGAGCTTCTTCTATAGTCATAGGTTCCATTTGAGATATATAGCAGGCACACATCGCTTCTCTTCTGGTTGTAGCAGATCTGGTCTGTACTCCACTTATGATCTGTCCAATCACTTGGTTGGGAGGATGATCTCTTAGCCAAGTTAGATCAGGTTCTGATAAGGGTTGTCTAGGTCTTTCTTGTTCATCTTCTGATTCTTCATCACTATCTTTGTCTAGCAGGATGGAATTCTGAATGTGAGTTGGTATAGCAGAGTTGGTGATCAACTCTGGTGTGACCATTTCTGATGTGACCAGTTCTGGTGTGACCACTTCTGGTGTTTCTTCAAGATTCAATTCCTTCAGGTTTTCTATTAGTTCTTTGACATACTTGTGATCATCGAACTTGACTTGAGTAGATTCTTCAACAAGTAGAGTCCTTTTGTTAAGTATTCTATAAGCTTTGCTTGTGCTTGAGTAGCCTAAGAACATTCATTCATCAGCTTTCTCTTGGAATACTTTGAGATGTTCCTTGCCATTGTTGAGTACATAGCATTTACATCCAAATGCATGAAAATAGTTGATGTTGGGTTTTCTTCCTTTCCAGAGTTCATAGGGGGTCTTCTGGTGAACTTTGTGGATCATACTCCGGTTTTGGGTGTAGCAAGCAGTGTTGATTGCTTCAGCCCAGTATATGAGAGGTAGACCTGATTCAGCAATCACGGTCCTTGCAGCTTCTTTCAATGTTCTATTTCTTCTTTCTGCAACTTCATTCTGTTGAGGAGTTCTGGCTGCAGAGAGTTGGTGCGTAGTTCCATTCTGGTCACAGAAATCCTGTATGACTCTGTTGATGAACTCTGTTCCTTTGTCTGATCTGATGATCTTGACTTTCTGGTTATGTTCATTTTGAAGTAGCTTCAACAGAGATGGTAGTCTCTGTAGAGTTTCATTCTTTTTCTTCAAAAATATTGTCCAAGTGTATCTTGAGTAGTCATCCACAATGACTAGAGTATACCTTTTGCCACCAACACTTGGAGTTTCTATCAGTCCAAATAAATCCATGTGGATCATATTTAAAGGACTTGTAGAAAGATTTCCAGCAATGGGTTTGAAGGAGTTCTTCACTTGTTTTCCTTTTTGGCATGCACTGCACAGATTCTCCTTCTTGTACACAGTGTTGGGCAGTCCATCAACAATGTGATCCCTTGCTAGCTTGTGGATTGTTTTGAAATTCAAGTGACTCACCTTCTTGTGCCATTCCCAGCTAAGCTTTGAATCTCCTTTGGCTATCAGGCAAATTCCCTCTTTTGCAGTAGACCAATCAACAACATATATGTTTCTTTTCCTGGTAGCTGTTAGAACCATTTCCTTAGTTGTCTCATGCTTGACAGAACAGCCTTCTTTGGAAAATTCAACTGTGTAGCCTTTGTCACAGAATTGGCTAGCACTTAGCAAGTTGAATTTCAGGCCTTTAACACATGAGACATCTTCAATTATTATCTGGTTCTTGATCAGCTTGTCTCTTCCTTTTGTTTGACCTTCTTTGTCATTACCTCCAAAGGTAACTCTAGGTCCTTTGCATCTCTGGAACTATGTTAGGCAACTCTTGTCACCTGTCATGTGCCTGGAGCATCCTCTATCAACATACCAATCTTGCTCAGAGATAGCTCCAGCACACAGTTCCTGCAAAATTAAAAAGAAGATTTAGGTACCCAAGCTATGTTGGGTCCTAGGGGGTCATGCAGTCTTGGCAGCCGGTACCACTTTGGTCTCATCAAGTGAAACCTTGGTGGGTTGTACCCATTGTCCACCTGGTAGTCATAGTAAACAGAAGTGTGATTCACTTTGGGCAGATGCTTGTGAGGATCATGCTTCCTGTTTACGTACTTCTGCATAGCCTTTTTGGTTGGGTAGAAGTCCCATATACTATCAAGAGCAGAGGGGCGGTTAGCTTTGGGGTTCTGAAGTTGACCAGCCAACCTCTTCTGCCTGAAGTTAACTTTCTCTTGATATTTGCCTCTCTGGTGATCATCTCTGGTGCGGTAGTCATGAGAATGTCTGGTAGAGTTTCGTCTTTGATTTCTGTTATTTTGAAAACCTTTTCTGTTGTTAGGTTTTCTGCCAGGTCCATTAGTTTTTATAACTTGTTTTGGCTGAACCTTTATCTTTTCCTTTTCTGGTCTGACTTTCTCATGTACCACCTTGGTACCAGATACACCAGCTTGGCAAATAGGATTAGAAATCAGTGGCACTATGACCTTAGCTGCCTTAGCAACTCTGGTGCTAGGCATTACAGAAGGCTCACCTGATCCTGTTGAACCATAACCAAGACCAAAACCAACGCCAATCTGTTGGTCAAGTAGTAACCTTTCCATTGAAGACTGGGCCTTCTTGTAGGTATTATACTTGATCTCAACTGACTCTATTTCTCTTATTCTCTTATGTAAGGAATAAATGTAATTAGATTTTTATGATGCTAGGTTGATTAGAATTTGAAAGTACCCCTATAGAAATTTTGTATTAGAATTTGTCTTTGTAAGTACTAGCATAGTCGACATGCCAGAAACCCTCTTGGTCTTCCTTATCAGAATATCTACCAGAGTCGCTCCCAGAGTTGCTCTCCAGAGAAGCTATCAGAGTTGGATACCAGAGTTGGCATCAGAAGCAGTCATCAGAGTTCTGATCAGAAAACCTCATCAGACCTGCTCTTACCTAACAAAACTCGAAGGCACTTACCAACGGTCGTTAAACTAACGGGAAATCCTCTAACAGCTAAGAACCATTCGACGGGAACATGGTACTGTACACGCATTAAATGCTCAATTAATGATGTACGTACGAAGATATATTTAAAGCTGATGATTGACCATGCGAGTATCTTCGCGCCCCCAAAATAGCAAGCTGAAGGTCCAACCGGTCAAGTCAACAGTACAAGCATTTAATGAAGCTGTCTTCTACACTCCAACGGGAAGACTGCTCCCAGTATAAAAGATACACTTTGAAGAACTACCAGGATAACTTTCGCTACACAACCTTGCTAAAATCATTTACTCTGAACTGAATACCTTCAAGCTTTCTTGAGATCAAAGACTCTCTTACCACAACAAGAAAAGCTCAAGTTGGAAGATATATTTTTTTATCCTTCATCCAACTAACAAGTAGCAAAGTTCCTCAGTTCTTCAACACTTCGAAAATTTCATCTACACATCTTTTGTGAAGAAGCAACGTTAGAGAAAACTGATCTTGAATCAAACACTTCTTGAAAAAGAAGGAGCGTCTCAAACTAACTGGAGTGAGTGAAGTGGTGATACTTCCAAGAGACTCAGTGAAACGAGACCAACCATTAGGAAGCAGGACTGCATCCCGGGTGGCAACTAGGCTTGAAGAAGACGTGGAGAGCTTCTTAAGTTCTAGGGACTAAGGCGTTGTAAACTGTTGTTTTTGCAAGCTTAGTGGAACAGTGGACTAGAGGAACAAGTTGTTCCTTGAACCACTATAAAAATCCCCGGTGTCATTTACTTTACTCATTTATTTCTGCACTTAAGAACTTGACTGTTTAACTCAAAAGGTTGGACTCTGTGTTCGGCAGATCTCCCAACCGCATTTCTTTAAATGATACCTCGAAACCATAAATAATATCAAACGTCCACTACCCCAAAATCATTTATACCCACCTTCTTCAACCGAAACCGCTAGTGCTATTCATCTCTCTAAACGTACAACCTTCAAACTCCTAAATCTCCAGAATCCTTCAGAATTCTCTCAGACAATGAACTTCATCAACATCAACGACCTCACTAAGGAGGAAGCTAAGGTCATTGTTGCCAACGTGGTAACTGGCATGAAGGTGGATATGTCTGCACTGTCTCTACTTGCAGAAAACCAGAAGAGAATGAAGGTGGAACAGTGGACTAGAGGAACAAGTTGTTCCTTGAACCACTATAAAAATCCCCGGTGTCATTTACTTTACTCATTTATTTCTGCACTTAAGAACTTGACTGTTTAACTCAAAAGGTTGGACTCTGTGTTCAGCAGATCTCCCTCAAGAGTTATCAGAAAGGCATTTGCCTTAGTGTTTTCTGAGGCTACCCGGACAGAAACCAATCCGCTGCCAGGTCTTGTTCTGCCATCAGAACTTGACCTTCTCTATCACCAGAATTCGACCATCTCTGATAAGTCAGTAGTGACTTAGAGAAAAGTTTGAAAAATCCTGAACAATCTAATCACCCCCACCCCCTCTAGACTGTTCCCATTACAAACGGGACCAACATCTTAAGAAGAGAAACATTTTCAGCTTCCATCTGATCTCTTTCCTTAATGAGAAGATTGATTTTGGTCTCAATCTCCTTTCTTAAGTCAAGAATCTCAATTTTCAGCTTACTGTTTTGTTCTTTGACAGAGGAATAAGTGGCTTGGATGGCTTGAAACTCTTCCCAAAATTCTGACATTGAATCAGAATCAAAAGCTTTGCCTACCGAGGAAAAACTAGAGTTAGAAGTAGAGGATACCTCATCATCATATTGACCCATGAGTCATACGTCTTCAGTCTCTGTATCCAGGCAACAGAATGCCTCATCGGACTCTGATTCTGAGCTTGACATTGTCTCAGAGAGGGGATCCTTCTCTGGTTGCTCAGTGATGAGTGCCTTCCCCCTTCTATGCTCGTACTTCTTTTCTCCTCCCTGGCCTTGCCTTTTGGAGACTATTGGGTGTGGACAGTTGGCATTGAAGTGCCCTGGTTGTCTGCAGTTGTAGTAGAGAAGCTCTCCACTACTTTATGATGGTTTGGACTTCTGATATGGCTTTCTGCTAGAAGATGGACTTCTCCCAACCTTGGGCTTCATGAATTTCCTGAACTTCCTGGCAAAAGCAGCCATATATTCGTCAGTTAAAAGTATAGAGGGGTCAAAGTTATTTACCTGTGAGGTGCTGGCTGTGAGGGCAGTAGTTGTTCTGTCCCCAGCTTCTTCTTTTTTCTTCTTCATTCATCTCGAACTCATAAGACTTGAGATCAGAGATGAGTTTCTCAGTGCTGTAGGTTCTGAGATCCTTGTTGTCTCTCATGGCAGTGACCTTCATCTTCCAGAGTGAAGGTAGACCTCTGAGAACCTTTAAGTTGATCTCCTTGGGAGTAAGATCCTTCCCAAGTTCTGAAATCTCAGCAGTGAGGGTGAGCAGGCGTGCATACATCTCAGCTATGCATTCTTTGGGGAGAAGTTTGAAGTCTTCAAACTTCTTCATGGCAATTGTGAGCTTGTTGTCTTTCTCCTGCTCATCACCAGCTCCTATCAGGGTAAGAGTATCCCAGATAGCCTTGGCAGAGGTGCACTTCTTGATCCTTGTGAAGTACTTGTCATCAATGGCCTTGTACAAAATGTCCTTGGCTATGTTGTTAAGGTTGCACTTCCTTCTTTCCTCATTTGACCACTCATGGCGAAGCTTAGTGATCATTTGGGGTTGACCACTGCCAGCTGTGTATTCAGGATTCACCTTGGTGAACTCAGTGAAAGGACCTGCATCTAGGACTTCCCACATTTCATCGTGTAGTGCGCAGAGATGGGCCTTCATGCGTATCTTCTAGTCATCAAACTTGGTAACTGAAAACATCAGATTCTTTGAAAGAGTGTTATCCATAATAAGAGATTAAAGGAGGCTAAAACAAGTGGATCTCTGTTCAGCGAGTAACCTAAAAGATTACAAGAACGAGGAGGATTTCATACCACTTGTTGGTCCCGTTTATAATGGGAACAGTCTAGAGGTGGGAGGGGGGGTGAATAGACTGCTCAGGATTTTTCAAACAATTCTCTAAGTCAACACTGACTTATCAAAGATGGTCAGATTCTGGTGACAGAGAAGGTCAAGTTCTGATGGCAGAACTGGACTTGGCAGCGGATAAGAGTTCTGTCCGGGTAGCCTCATAAAACACTAAGGCAAATGTCTTTCTGATAACTCTTAAGGAAGATCTGTTGAACACAGAGTCCAACCTTTTGAGTTAAACAGCTAGAATCTTAATGTGCGGAAACAAATGCGTAAAGTAAATGACACTGGGGATTTTTATAGTGGTTCAAGGAACAACGTGTTCCTCTAGTCCACTCTTCCACTAAGTTTGCAAAAATAACAGTTTACAATGCCTTAGTCCCTAGAGCTTAAGAAGCACTCCTCATCTTCTTCAAGCCTAGTTGCCACCCGGGATGCAGTCCTGCTTCCTGATGGCTGGTCTCGTTTCACTGAGTCTCTTGGAAGTATCCCCACTTCACTTACTCCAGTTAGTTTGAGATGTCTCTTTTTTTTCAAGAAGTGTTTGATTCAATATCAGTTTTCTCCAACGTAACTTCGTCACAAAAGATATGTAGTTGAGGCTTTTGAAGTGTTGAAGAACTGGAGGAACTTTGCTCTTTGTTGGAAGAGAGGATATGAAGTTGATATCTTTCCAACGGAGGCTTTTCTTGTTGAAGTGAATGAATTTGAAATCACAAGAAAGCTTGAATGCTGAATGTGTTGTTCGAGCAATTGTAGAGCAAAAGTTATCCGGTTGTTCTTCGATGTGTATCTTATATATTGGGAACAGTCTTCCCGTTGGAGTGTAGAAGATAGCTTCATTAATTGCTTGTACTGTTGATTTGACCGGTTGGACCTTCGACTTGCTATTTTGGGGGCGAAAGGATGTCCGCATGGTCAATCATCAGATTTAAATATATCTTCGTACGTACTGCATTAATTGAGCATTTAATGCGTGTACAGTACCATGTTCCCGTTGAGTTGCTCCTAGCCGTTAGGGTATTTCCCGTTAGTTTCACGGCCGTTGGAAAGTGCCACCGAACTCTGCTAAGTAAATGCAAGTCTGATGAGGCTCTCTGGTTCAAACTCTGATGATCGCCTCTGATGCCAAATCTGGTAGCTTCTCTGATGAGCAACTCTGGGAGCAACTCTGATCAGAAGGATAAAAAGGGTCTCTGGCCAGACGACTATGGTAATACTTACAAAGGAAAAAATTCTAATACAGAATTGGTAATGGGGTACTTTAAAATTCTAATTAACCTAGCATCATCAAAATCTAAATACATTTATTCCTTACAAGGATGACATGAGACGTCGTTATCCCGAGTTGTTCTAAGTTTCGAGGACGAAACTTTTATATAGTGGGAGGGGTTGTAACACCCCGATTTTTATGAGCTAGTTATATTAATCAATATTATTTATTTTAGTATGTTAAATAAGTTTCTTCTATGACTGATGTGATTTATTGTTTGATCACGTGTTGTCCTGGCAGGTAACGTTGACCGGTAAGCTCTAATAATTTTAAGTGAAGAAATAAGTAATGTTTTAAAGCTTAATCGGTTTATTTTGAAACAGAGAATACTTTTAATGTTGGATTTTTTTTTAGAATATTAGGAGCCCAACTCAAGGTTAGCCCAAATAAGTCTCTTTTATACTAAATCCCTAGGGAAGTTACGACTCTTTCTTTCATAAGAGCCGAATACTACTCTAATTGATTTCTCCATCCTGGTAGTTCGTATTTTCCTCCCAAAATATTTTCGTCTAAGCCGCTGAAGCTCATCAACTCATCTCAGCCTTGTACCAAAACTCACGTCTGGTAAGTTTAGTTGAAGCTCTGTTTATAGCAGCTGCAATTGTAATTGACTGATTTCGTACTTTATATATTCAAATAATTTGATAACATATTATATATTCTTTTTTATTTTCAAATAATTTCCTTTTAATTTGTCATTTCTTACGGTTTAATGTATCAACAGTACTTTCTAGAGCACTTCAATTGTAAAATCAAAGTTAATTTTTCATTGTCTAAACTTAGAATGTAATAGATTTGAATGTCGTCATGTATTTATTAAGGAATTTTTTCGAATAAAAATAGCCACAGAGCCCTATACTAGTGAAAAAAATCGCTACGCTGCACTAGTGGAAAAATCGCTTTGTACGACGTGTATAGCAAATTAGCTACGGCTAAGGAGCTATGGAATGCTTTGGACCACAAATATAAAAGCGAGGATGTCGGCGCAAAGAAATTTGTTGTTGGTCGATTCCTTGACTTTAAAATGGTGGATTCGAAGACGGTCTTGAGTCAAGTTGAGGAGATGCAAATGATCTTCAACGAAATTCGAGATGAAGGAATGACAGTTAGTGACTCTTTCCAAGTGGCATCAATTATCCATTTATTGCCGCCGGCTTGGAAGGATTTCAAGAACTACCTTAAGCATAAGCGAAAGGAAATGAACTTGGAGCAATTGATCCTCCGTCTGCGGATTGAAGAGGATAACCAGAAGAACGATGGGAAACTCCCAATTGTTCATGGCGCCCAAGGCAAACGTGGTGGAGCATGCAAAAAGCTCCAAAACCAAGAATAATGGGAAGAGCAAGCTCGGTCCCAAGGGAGGCGTTTCCAAGACAAAGTTCAACGGAAAATGCTTCAACTGCAATAAAAACGGACACAAGTCCGCGGATTGCAAGGCACCCAAGAAGAAGAGGGACTCTCAAGTCAACTTGGTGCAAGGTGGGCAAAAGGATGAAGACATCATCCTAGCGGCTGTGGTTACGGAAGTCAACCTCGTTGGATCCAATTCCAAGGAGTGGTTTGTGGACACCGGTGCAACCCGGCACATTTGCTCAAACCAGGAGTTATTCACAACTTTTGAGCCATCAAATGGTGAGAAAGTGTGGATGGGTAACTCGGCTCATTCCGCGGTTGAAGGCGTGGGCAAGGTGGTCCTGAAGATGACTTCGGGCAAGGAGCTGACTCTAAACCAAGTTTTGTTCGTTCCGGAAATACGCAAAAACCTGATTTCCGGTTCGTTGTTGAACAAACATGGCTTTCGCATGGTTTTTGAGTCGGACAAATTAGTTTTGTCTAAGTCGGGAATGTATGTGGGCAAGGGGTATGCATGTGACGGGCTGTTTAAGCTCAATGTAATGACTATTATTATTAATAATAATAAAATCCCTTCTGTTTACTTGCTTGAGTCTTCCAATGTGTGGCATGGTAGACTAGGACATGTTAATTTTAATTCTATACGTAGATTAATTAACATGGAGCACATTCCTAAATTCACAATTGATGTGAAGCAAAAATGTGGAGTTTGTGTAGAGGCAAAACTAGCGAAAACGTCTTTCAAACCAGTTGAAAGAAAAACGGAACCACTTGAATTAATTCATAGTGACGTTTGTGATTTTAAATCAATACAAACACGTGGCGGTAATAAATATTTTATTACCTTTATCGATGATAGCACTCGCTATTGCTACGTTTATTTATTAAAAAATAAACACGAAGCAATCGATAAATTCATTCTTTATAAGAATGAAGTGGAAAATCAACTTAATCGACGGATTGTGGAAAGGCAGACGGCCTTCCTATCAATATTTAAAAGTGTGGGGGTGTCTTGCTAAGGTGCTTGTACCAACACCTAAGAAAATAAAAATAGGTCCAAAAACGGTGGACTGTATTTTTATTGGATATGCACAAAATAGTAGTGCTTATCGGTTTTTAGTGTACGATTCGAATAATCCGGATGTACATAAAAACACAATAATTGAATCAAGGAATGCTTCATTCTTTGAAGATGTATTTCCATGCAAGTCCAACGAAGGGCCTAACACGTCAAAACGAACATTTGACGTAGCTATGGAAAATACTAGCGAGGGATCCGGAGAAGAACCCGAACCCAGACGTAGCAAACGTGCTAGAGTCGAAAAATCCTTCGGACCGGATTTTCTCACCTACCTGGTAGAATTTGAATCGGATATTCTAACATGTATGGTAGAAAATGAACCGGATTTTCTAACATGTTTGGTAGAAAATGAGCCACGGACTTATACGGAAGCCGTGACGTCTACTGAAGGTCCTATGTGGAAAGAAGCCATCAAAAGTGAGGTGGAATTATTTGAGTGGGGGTCCACTTCCGATTTGGGTCGGGTCAAGGTGGTTTCGGATTTTCCTTGTTAAGGGCTACAATTCGATATATGGTACGCTCAAAACGGATAACGGGTGAATGAGAAATTGATTCTCGAAGTTCGCTCGTTGAAATGGAAAAACTGGGAAAATGATGAGTTTCTAGTGTGTTTTATCCCACACCGAAAAACTCAAAGGATTTTCACCCCCTTATAAAGGGAAGCCTCTTTTAAGGAGTTAAGATTCCTAAAGGGAAAGGCTCTCTCTTACGCGCAGGGGGGGGTGCCGATCAAATCCCGAAACGGAGAAGAAAAACCGCGACTCGTGTGCGCGGGCGACCTGCGGACACGAATGCCGTCCAAAAATCCATCTCTCAAGAGAAGAAAAACCGCGACTCAAGGGGTCTTCTGTCGCGCACTTCTTCCATTAACACCCCATTTAACACACAACAAATCCTCTTATAAATAGCTGGCAGGTGCTTTGCAACAAACACACGGTTTGACAACGCACAACACTTTCCTCACGTTTTCTTGAGCTAAAAACTCTTCCAGCTACTCCCAAAATTCCTTCTGTGTTCATACTTGGTTCTCGTTCGCTGGAACTCTTGTTTGTGTGCTCAAACATTAGTTCGTAGTCATCGTATCCTGGGAAATGATTGTTGCAACGCTCCTAGCACCGTGGGAGGCAACAAATACGTTTTAAGGAAATCGTGCGTAGCACGAGCTTTGGCTAATTCTGCTTCATCTCCTTTCTTGTTTTTCTCTAGTCATTTTATTTAATTAATTTATTTTAATTAATTTTCTTTATTTTCCGAAACACACCCAACAACTCTAAGTACTAGTAGTGAAATTACTGGCCGAAAGCGGGGGCACTTGCCCCCCTAGGCCCCTCCCTAGGTCCTCCACTGGTTACATACATACAGGGGCGGATCTAGCATTCACGTTCAGGTGGGGCCAAAATTTAATTAAATAACGTATATTATAAAAAAATGTCAAAATGTAGTATAGTATAATAATATCTTAGAAGTCAAAATGTAAATTATAGAAATGTCAAAGAATAAATTGAATATTACAGAACCGACAATACAATTATATTAAAAGTCATAGATATCGAACCGAAGTTTTATCGGTTACCCAAATGTTTAGTGCCAATTTTTAGGTTAGTTTCTCGGAAACAAGATAAACCGATTTTTTACTCTAAAATCTATACTCTATGTAAAGAAAACTTATTTTCACCTACGAAATCCAATGTATTCAACTAATTAATTTTTCGGTCAATATTCAATAGCCCAATGAATTAAACTAATTAATTTTTAGGACAATATTCAAAAAGCTCAATCAATTGAACTAATTGGTTTTTCAGACTAATAAAGCCCAATCAGTTGGACTACTTAATTTTTGCATCCTAGTATTCAAAAGTTAAAATTATGCTGCTCCAGCTAGGAATCGAACACATAACCTCTACATTACCAATCACGCCTCTACCATCACACCAACGTAACTTTTGTTTACAATAGGACGTTTGTTCTAATTATACCATTTCTTCCCAGTACATATATAATATATATATACTAGTAATTTCTTTTTTTTTGAGGTGGGGCCTAGGCCCTCCCTGGCCCTATGCCAGATCCGCCCCTGCATACATACACACACACACCCATATATATATACATTAACAAACATGAATGATAGAATTATCACATTTAATCATACATAGTATATGATAACTAATCATTAACTTTATTATGTTATAAATATAAATAATGATAAAATTTAGGTATATATATATATAAACGTATATAGTTTTATCTTAATTTACAACTTCATTTCTTTATGTCTATGGCTAAAGTTAAAGTATGTATATCGCTTAGAAAATTAAAATTAAAAAATAAAGTAATGTTCGGCGAATTTAGACAACCTAGGCGGCCGATTAGGCGCTCTAGGCGAAGATATACGCGCCATAGATGGCCGACTGAATCACCTAGACAGTAAACCAATTAGTCGAAGCGCCTAGACAAAAATCGGGGCGCCCGGCCACCGTCTAGCCTAGGCAGGGACTAGTCCAGCGCCTAGAACGATTTTTAGAACAAAGATGGTGGTTGTACCCGGGAAATTTAAAAAAATTTGTGTTACCGGCAACAACCTGTCACAGATTTTGTCAGGTATTTTGTGTGACAAAATTTGTCAGGGATTTCGTCCGTGGCAAGTATTTTTGTATAAGGGCAAAAAGTTCTATGACGAAATCCGTGACATATTAAAGTTATTGTATGACTGAATAATTAATAAAGTTATATACTTGATGATTGAATTGGAATTTAATTAGTGTTATGTGACATATAAACTTTTTTATTGTAATTTGACATCTAAAATTGAACTACAAGATTATTACAAAAACCAATTCACCAAGTAACTAAACATTAATTTATACTAATATTATCAATTTTCAAGGTTTTGGTACTAAATAATTAATAATGTCTTCGTAAAAGGTCTAAATTGTCAAATATTTTCCCGTCTCAAAATAGCTTCTAACATTGAACTGGCAAACTAATTAATCAAGTAATCAAAAATTTATAACGTGATTAATGTCGTAGAATGTTGATGAATTTTACTGCACAACTTATTCTGAGAGAAACTAAAAAAGGATAGAAAATGAGGAAACAATGTTTACACCAAAAAAGGAAAACGGGAAGGAAATTATGAGGTAGATGAAGTAATACTTCTGCATGACTAGTCTGCTCATCTTTATCACCAGAAAATCTATTTTCAATATTATTTGGTATTACATCTTATGTATTAACATTTGATTCATTCATCTACAAAACATTGCATTTTAAGTGATTACTACGTATATTTTATCTATCATTTAATTTAAGAACAGTATACTCCGCCATGATATCATTTTTTTGGTATCATGCCTGTCCCAAGCCAGGATAAAGGAGGAGGGTGCTGTGGTAGGCGTGTGACGGCCAACAGTATCACTTAGTCACATCAAATGACATGAATCGAAATTGCCGACCCCAATATCTTTTGGGACTAAGGCTTGGATGTTGTTGTTAATTTAAGAACACTTTGATTCGATTTCATATGCATCTTATTTCTACGGATAGATTGGTTTGAATTATTCAAGTAATCTCAATATGATTCTTCTTGTAATAAAAAATTTGTTTGGGGCAATCTAAAAATTTCATTTGGGACAACTTAATAATTTGATTGGAGGCAAACTACATTTTTTCAAAAAATAAAATACCGCTTGATACACTGCTCTGTTCTTCCGGATACCATGACACTAGAGGGGTTTGGAAACGTGTCAAAGGGGTTTCTATAAGTGATCTGAGTTCATGACAATATACATACATTTCAATTTTATCATGTGATTGATACGAACATAATTTTTAATGATGGTTCTTGATTGATTGATCATAATTTATTTCCATTCAGAAAACTTGGGAATAAGGATTTCCCATTATGAATTCTGCTATCCAAGGAAGATATTTGGATTTAGATTCAAAACATATGAGTAGGGGTTCTAACCGCAGAAGTGTATATTGAACAGTCACGGCTGGCACCGTACAGCCGGTGACAAATTTGTAATTTTGGTGAAAATCATTTTCTCTTAAATGAGCATTTATGCAATTCTGATGAGCATCGAGTGAATTCTTTTGAGTACTAGGAGTCTAACAATGAGCACCAGAGATGTCTCTTCATATTCTAATTCAATTTCTTTTCTTATTTTTTCATTTATAAAAAATTCTTAAGTTATGTTTATAATCAATTTCAATATGTGAATCTAATGTAGTATTATACGTTTGAAATGTGAAACATTTTAAAATGAGCATGTAGCATTACCAAATGAGTATACATAACTTACAATATGAGTATAAAAAATTCAAAAGCTCATTTGTGTATGCTCATTCATTTTGGACGTTGTACTCATTTGAGTTTAACATAAGACTCATTTTCAATGTGCTCAATATTAATTTGTGTGAGTTCATTTCTTTTAGCCGTATACTCATTTGAGTTTAATATAAAACTCATTTGAGATTAATAGCAACAAGGATTCCTCATCAATGAATTAGACTCCCTTTGTCTCCTAAAAAGAGAAAAAGATAAAGAGTGGAAAGAAAGACAGAGGAGGAGAGTTAACTACGTCTGAGCCGGAGTCTCTACGTTTTTGCCGAAGGAGAATGGGCGAGTGATGAATGGCGGCCACGAGCAGCGACCTAAAGGAAAAGGGGGTGAACGTCGGCGATAGTGAGCCTGTGCGAAGTCAGATCGAAGAAGCAAGAGAAATCGGAGCAGCCTGGTGCAAAGCTTTGTGCGAAGCCGGTGCGTAGAATCCTGGTGCAAAGGCTGGGTTAAGAAGCACAGAAGCCCAATAAAGTCCGGCTGTACCGTGCGCATGGTACAACCGGCCGTAGAATATATTTTACCTCTAACCGCGGGGATAGTGGGAAAATTGGAAATTTTATGGATTCATTGGTGAAAATTGATGAACACAATTTTGATGCTGCATAGAATCATTTTATACGTACTAGGGTACTTATGCTGGATACTGGAAACCCCTTAAAAGGTGTATGAAATTACATAAATTTTTTTTATGTCTAATTAAGGACTCGGAGACCTCAAGTTGTTTTGAGGTTACAATAAGCAAGATATGTGGAATCAGTGGCGGAACCAGAAGGATATTTGAGCGGGGGCTGAGAAACTCACCAAATCACTCGGTCACGCGTCAATCGGGATCCGGTGGGTCAACCTGATCAAAGTCGGGAAGATCGAATAAACTTTTATATAAAACTTTATAGTACTCCGTAATAAACATATATTATAGTCTCAAAAAAAAATATTTATTCTTCACTACTATAATAAAATAATTTACCTTAGGAAGTAACATTTTGTTATTTATGATTATTTAATAATGTTATTTGATATTCTTCGAAAATACTACGGATTTGAAAATTTCACTGTATTGTTGAATAAGCTAAAAATACTTGAGCATTTCATAATATTTAATGTTGAAATATATTCACACATTCAAATAATTAAAATGATAAAAGTTTTGGCCTAAAACAATGAATTTATAGCATGGTGGTAAAATGCAAATTGCTAAATAGAAAATTAATTAAAGAAAAAGCATTACGACACATTTTGTCAATTCTGAAATCGGTAATCCTTAAAGTGTGAGGCTGAACCTTTATAGCTATATAGAAATATACAACATATTAATACTCCATTAATTTCAACTTCGTAGGTAACCCAAATCTTAACAATGAGAAATAGAATAACTAGTGTGAAATAATGGGAAAAAATGCTCCAATATGAGCCCTGACATATATATTTATAATAGAAGAGTTGCCAAAATACAAAGTATTTCTAAATATATATTTGGTAGTTTCCTAAATTAAATATATATATTAGGCACATTCCTAAATACATTAGGCTATTACACCCCCTCAAAATGTGCGGGAGATACAACGCACATGTTGTCCTTTAATTTAAAAAATGATATTGCAAACTGATAAGTCCGTATTTAGACACACATTTGATGCGTGTTGGGATCGACTTGTGATGGTTTTCCTAGTTTTAAGGTGTTACAAGTCTCAATTTTAGCTCAAGTTATGTTTACCAGGCGTTGGTTCGAGTTTTATGTCTTCTGGAGTCAAAATCAGGGAATTTGAGCCCAACACCGGACCTTGAGAAGCAATCGGGACGAGTTAAGAAGCCTTAGAACGAGATTGATTTGAGAGCTTTGAAGGTCGCAACGATGTTTAGGATGAAGATTTGAGGACAAAAGAGTTGAATCGGTTACGAGATCAAAAGAAGACGTATATAGTGATGGTGGAAATTCGGCCGGATAAACCTGCAAAAACGTTAGAAAATAAAATAGCTCGAGTCGCGTAAACGCTATCCTCAAGAAAGTATTTCCGACTAGCGAAAATCTTTCCCCAAGATAAAACGAGCTCTTCGGTGTAAGCCGGTAATATAATAATGAGAGTAAATTAAAATTAATCCAGCAGAGAAATGTTGTGTGAGGGAGTTTTTAGCTCGTAGGTTCTAACATATGAATTTTTTAGGCTAATTATTCTCACTCTCTAGCTCCATGAAAACATGTATATATACATATATGCCCAGCCACCAAAATGAACGTTGTTTTGCTATACTATGCTCTAAATAATAATAATAATAATAATAATAATAATAATAATAAAAAAGAAAGTTAAAAGAAGGTAACGGTTTAAACTTTAAAGCCTCAGCCACTAAGATAATAATATTATGGTAGTAATAAAGACTCCAAACGTTGGAGCATTAGGCCTTTAACGTTGAGCACTCAAATGACCAAAACACTTTAACGTTGAGCACAAATAGACATTAATGCATTCATTGATTAAAAATTCATTATTAAACTATGAATTTTCACAATGAACGTTTCCCAAAGTAAACGAATATTTAACGTTCTTAACGTTATTATTTGGAAGAACAGTATCAACATTAAAAATATTTTGTAATACTATACGAAAATATCTATTTTATAATATTGATATATAAAGTAATATTACGGAGTATTAGATAATACGAGATAATTTATTCATTTGAAATACTCTCAATTTTTCCAATAATCCCTCACATATTTCAAATGAATATTTTTAGATGTTAAAAATATAGTTTAGAAAATTTCTGCTGGATTAAAGGAATGAGACTTTAAGTTTGGTGTCCGTAGACTATGAACCAGACCGAGACGATTAAGTCTTAATAAACCGAGCTTTTGGTGAAACGTATAGTTTCTTGAACCAATAAGCTACTATTGGTAAATAAGGATCTTAACGGTCATGTCTCACCCCGCACAATTTCTCGTTAACGTCGTTGTGCGCCGTAAGGCCATGCGCGTGCTTGGTGTTGTCATGAGTGCTCTAGAAGTTTTGTCAGGCTTCATGGAGGCGGCCCCACCTCACACTCATATAGGTGATATAATCAAGTGTGTACCTCTTTTGCACACCACCCTAAAATTCAGGGCTATGATAATCATTAAGAGCTTTTAGCTCACCCTCACACAGAATGCGGTTTCTAGCCTATATCTCACATCATGGAAATGGGCAAATTTAGTTAGGCTAGCAGAACTAAATGGAAGACTTGTTATTACCCATATGAACTTGCTTCATGGGATCTCCAATCACACAAGTTGAGTTCTCATCCCCATTTGTTTCGGTTATCATTTTTCGTCCTAGGGATTTTGTCAAAGGAGTAGCTAATTCCTTCTGACTTCACAAAATTGATGGAAATAATGCCATTCTCAAACATCATTGCACCACTTTTAAGGGTGAATGAATATCCACTATTTTAATTAATCTCATGTGAGTATACTCAGATGTTATCGTTGTATCTCGGCAATACAACGGATAACTCTCATCAATAAATTATAACATCGATGTGACCCTCTAGTACATCGGATAATTCTCAATAAAATATATACCATCATTGTATCATTATAGTACAATGGATAATTCTCATATAACATCATTGTACCACTCTAGGACAATGGATATTTCTCAATAAAACATATCATCGTTGTATCAATAGATTACAACGGATAATCTAAAAAAACCATAATTAATGGTACCTCTCAAATATCTCAATAACCGCCTCAACGCAATCCAATGATCCCCACTTGGGTTATTAGTATAATTGGCTCAATCTTCCGGCAACACAAACTATGTTGGGCCTAATATAATTTATAAAATGTAATAAACATCTAATTAATTTGGGAATACTCATATTGAGTCTCGGGATCACCTCTATTTTTTTAAGTGCATATGAAAGTCATAAGGGATACTCACGGGTGTGACATTAAAATGTCCAAACCTCTTTAGAAGTTTATCAGCATAATGCTTTTGAGATAGTATAACACCATCATCCTTCCTCGTGACTTTCATATATACACAAAATCAATTTTGTTACCCCCCAAGTCTTTCACTTTAAAATTTAACATATCATCCACATACAAGCAAATTATAATGCACACACCATTTTTACATTTAGTGTATACACACTCTGTGTTCTTGACCACTAACCACATGACCTTCCGGTTGCACCATATAAATTTCTTCATCTAGCTCACCATTTAAAAGCACAATTTTAACATCCACTTGATGATTTTTTGGTCAATTTCAGTTTGTATGGCATTAAGCCAAAATGTTTTTTTTTTTGCTTTTAATTTGCTTTTTGAAAAAATAGCTTGTGAATAAGTCAAAAATTAATCATTAATATGATATGTATAAAAAACATTTCCAAAGGATTTTTCCATCCTTGGCCTCGTACTTCTTCTCAAAAGAGAAGGTTCATCATTAAAAAAAATATTTTCTTTTAATGGATCACTATCACTAGACGGTTCATCATTAAAGGTTTCATTTCCTTGTAATGGATTATACTCACTATATGACGCAACGGTCTTGTGTTTAATTTTCAAAGGAAACACATTCTCAAAAAATTCAGCATTTTATGTTTCAACAGTGTATGAATAAATAATCATACATGCATCATTTAGTGTGTACACATTCTCCAAAAACAGTCACATTAACATCAACAATAAAATAGCTTAAAGTATTGCACATTAGCACTTATTTCTTCAAATTAAGAAAATTATGTATGTGGTCCACTGTTTCAGTTTATGCAAAAGTAGCCCAAAGTTATAAAGCTCATTTTCACTCAATGGGATAGGTAATAAAAATAAAGCTAAGCACCCCCATAATTTTAAATATTTAAAAACAGGTGCATAACCCTTCTAGAATTCATAGAGAGATAATTTATATCTCAACTTTTATTTGTACAAAATGTCTTTATCAAATAAAAACTCGCCTTTTAAATTTAAATACGATAAACTTTAGTTTATCTCGAAAAATCACCAATAAATGTGACAAAGAACTTTTACCACATCTAATTACAGTGTAGATGCTCTAATAAAATTTATATAAATTCATCAAATATATCAAAATTTTCTAGAAGTGCTCCCATATCACTAAATATCAATCTTAGGATATTTAGAAGTTTCATATATCAACCAAAAATAAAGATAAACTTAAAATGACATGTAAAACCTCAAATCTATTATATCACATAACACAATAATTAACCAACCCTTAGTACGCAAAAACATCATCATGCAACTTTCAAAAATTATAAGTACAAAAAGTTCATTCTTACAATAGCCATTTCCCAAAAGAACACCATTTTTGGTCATAACAAAATTGTCACAACCAAAAGAAACTTTAACCCCAACTTTTCCCAAGAGAGAAACGGAAACCAAATTAGTCTGAATCTCGGGCACATGAAGGATATCATTTAGTGATAAAGTTTTTCCCGATGTGAGTTTTAGAAGAACTTTCCCTTTTCCATGCACCTTAACGGTTTTAGAGTCCGCTAGGTACACGAGCACTTCACCATCTCCTATAATAGTATAGGAGGTAAAAACATTTTTGTTTTTAAAAATATGCTTGGTAGCCTCGGAGTCTACCACCCACTCATTCACATCATTAGTTTTACAACTTTGAGAAACAACCTCAATAAAATTATCATCACTACAAACCAAGTTTAAACTTGATTTTAGTGGGTTGTTGTTTTCCATAGTTCCATTTTACCACTAAATAAAAGAATTACATTTTTCTTAAAAATTGGTGTTAACGCATGGCTTATTGTAAGTAGGAAAATAATGAGAGTAAGCATTATACGTAGAGATATATCCAAATACCAGTCTAAATCGCACCACACATGCAAAAATATCATAGCCGCGATGAGTGCGACGGCAACACCGGCCTTGAGAGATCACATATGCAGACATATCCGATGCCAGATACTTTCTTGAGATTGATGGTGGAAATTCGGCCGGATAAACCTGCAAAAAACGTTAGAAAATAAAATAGCTCGAGTCGCGTAAACGCTGTCCTCAAGAAAGTATTTCCGACTAGCGAAAATCTTTCCCCAAGATAAAACGAGCTCTTCGGCGTAAGCCGGTAACAGAATAATGAGAGTAAATTAAAATTAATCGAGCAGAGAAATGTTGTGTGAGGGAGTTTTTAGCTCGTAGGTTCTAACATATGAATTTTTTAGGCTAATTAATCTCACTCTCTAGCTCCATGAAAACATGTATATATACATATATGCCCAGCCACCAAAATGAACGTTGTTTTGCTATACTATGCTCTAAATAATAATAATAAAGAAAATTAAAAGAAGGTAACGGTTTAAACTTTAAAGCCTCGGCCACTAAGATAATAATATTATGGTAGTAATAAATACTCCAAACGTTGGAGCATTAGGCCTTTAACGTTGAGCACTCAAATGACCAAAACACTTTAACGTTGAGCACAAATAGACATTAATGCATTCATTGATTAAAAATTCATTATTAAACTATGAATTTTCACAATGAACGTTTCCCAAAGTAAACGAATATTTAACATTCTTAACGTTATTATTTGGAAGCACAGCATCAACATTAAAAATATTTTGTAATACTATACGAAAATATCTAATTTATATTATTGATATATAAAGTAATATTACGGATGATTTAACGTTATTATTTGGAAGCACAGCATCAACATTAGATAATACGAGATGATTTATTCATTTGAAATACTCTCAATTTTTCCAACATATAGCTTGAAAGCGGCGCTCAGGATGACCTTCTGTCAATCGATCAAGCATACCTTTTTGTAAAAACATCCAATGAACACGATTCAAGTTGAATATGAAAGCCAACTTCAAGGGCTACAAATAATATGAAGATATCATTACGAGAATCTGAGAGGAAGAAGGTGAAAACAGACGATGAAGTCGGATGATTGCTGTTGAGATTTCAGAATGAGACCTTCCACCATTTTGATCATATCTTTTGATTAGGATCGATTCGGGAGCATACGGGAGCGTTTGTAAGAAGAAACGAAGGAAAAAAAGAAGAAAAGGTCACACACGGTTGTGCCCAGCATTCAGGCACGCCGTGCGTGCCTATGAGATGACCAGGCGACGGAAAAGGGCCAGGCACGGTCATGCCTGGGAGATAGGCACGCCGTGCCTGTAGTGTAACGAAGCAGCAGTTCCCTGGATGTCAGGCACGATCGTGCCTGGAAATGGACGCACGTTGTGCCTGTAGTACAAAGAGGTACCAACCCGCTGGAGGCCAGACACAGTCGTGCTTGGCAGGGACGCACGCCGTGCCTGGACGCGAAAAGTCGGATTTGCTCCGGAGGCACTGTCACAGACACGGTCGTGCCTGGCGCCGTGCCTAACGCCGAAACCCTAATTCTACTCGAATTTTGCCTCTTTTTCTTTAAATAAGGCCTCTATGCTCCCATTTACGGGTTGCGAAACTTGGAGAGAGGCCTAGGCTCGAGTTTAGACTACTTTTCCGCTATTTTGCTCAAGATCCTGGGATTATTTGTAAGTTTCATCTTATTAATTAATGACAATTATTTCTATTCATCCCAATTCTACTGATTGTTCAATTATGTGTCGGGAGTAGTTTTAATTAGGGATTTTAGATTGATGAAGGGGTTAATTACGATGTATGGCTATACTAATATCTTAGCGAGCGATTAAGTGTGTGTGAAGGTGTCTTAGAATAAACTAGATCTCTCTTAATTTATTCTACAAGCAATTGTAATTCTAGCTGCAGTTCTAGGTTACAAAGATATCAGTTAATTCATTCAAACACAAATTAAACACATCCATGCAATTAATCCATCATGAGTAGCGATTAAGGGGCCGTAAGCTCGCTCGTCTTGCAATAATTTAGGAACATGTCGCATGAGAGATCAACCTGGTTCCCTAAATTATTGTACTCTACATCGCGAGAGCGGTTAGAACTTAGTAATAATTAGCTAGGCTCAATTAATTAAATTAATTTCATGTAATTAAGCCTGATAAACCAAAAATCTGGTTACTCCAGAATCAATCTCTGTTTCCCTTCGTCGTTAATTAGAGAGAAACCAATCTTTATTTATTCGTTAATTTGCAATTTAATTTTCCAAACCAATCAAAATCTTGCGCGAGTGCATTTATTTTATTTCTTTTTAATCGCTGAATATAGTTAATTCTTAATTCCCTTTTACCGTTCCTGTGGAGACGATACTCGTACTTTCACCACTATTCTACTATCAATTTGAGTGCGAGAAAACTAACATCAATAGGCGGAGGAGGGTAAGGTACAACGCAGTAAATGCGAGGAGTAAAGATAGGCTTACATTGAACTCGCAGGAAGGTTGAGCGCGGAGGAAGGTAGAGCGAGATAAAAGTGGAGGAAGGTGAACGAGTAAATATGCATTGTAGCTCCGGGGTTTCTAAAATGCGAAAACGTCTAAATGTCGTTTTTCTATTGCAGAAGGAAAAGGCGAGACATGTCTTGTTTTTTCCCTTTTATTTGAAGAACAATTAGGTAAACAAGTTTTCTATTTTTCCTATCTCCAGTTTCCAAATTTTTGCAAAAAAAGAAAGTATTTCTGTTAGTAAACATGCCCTTAATTTTCCTCTTTTGCGGTAAATGTTAAGAATTTAAAAAACAAAAATAAAACAAAAGAAGCTACCTCGATGACTTGATTGTCAAGCACGAAATTTAATTTGTAGAGGAGAATCCGACTAAGTACGAGCAGACAACGATCGATTTAAGGACCGCCCCACTCGGACTTTCAAAATTTTCTATTATATATGTAATACTTTCATAAAATTTTTATGCTTTAATTAACTATATATGTGTTCGCCCCCTATCCTTATCTTTTAGCATCTAAAATATTTTACATAACTTAAACAAATACTACATCCATCCCAAAAAACTTTGTCATTTCAAAAAAATTAAACATTGATTTTGATTAGTATAATATTATGGAAAATATAAATTTTATACTTTTATGAAAGTACTTTTAACAAAGAACATTCTCATATAATTTTTATATTATAAATAATTTTCAATAAAAAGATATAGTCGGTCAAAGTTTTTAAAATGGCAAAGTATTTTGGGACGGAGGTAGTACACAATAGAACAAATCATTGTTCAAAACTTTCGGATACTTATTACAGAAAAATTCCTAATTTTGTAATGTTTAACCTATCAGCCACACTAGTTAAACAGTTTTTAAATCATGTGAATTGAATCCAAAATATAAATGTATGTTGATGACACGTAACATTAAATTACACAATCGATTGCCTTCTTAATTTCTAAAAAAAAATATTGCATATGTAATAAACTTTAACTTATTTTAGCATTAATACAAATATAATATGCACCATATATATGAATCTGCAATATAATATTATTCTAAAAATAACAATCTCATACATAAAATTGTAATATTAAGAAAACTTTTCGTGACTCATGAATACCCTCCCTGATAGACAAAAATTACAATTCAAATATCAATCATTTATTCCGATAAGATTCATGTGATTTAAACAATATAAATCGCTGAAAATAGGAGCAAAAACGATTTGAAATTCCAAAATAGGAGTATCATGTTTTTTTATTCCGTGAATAGGAGTAATCTGCCAAGTTTGGAAAAAATGCCATTTTTAAAGCCTAGTCTAGTAATGCCAAATTTGGCAGAAATTTACTCATGTTCAAGGAATAAAAAACATGATTGTCCTATTTTGGATTTTCAAAACTTTTTTACTCCTATTTTGTCACGCCCCAGACCGCATCTAAGCGCGTGTACAACCGCCGTGTGATCAAGTGACGTCACTCGCAAGTCAACCTCACTTAATCACACAAGGCGTTCATGAACATCGTTCACACCATACTCAGTAAGTAAACATACATAACAACATCACATCATAGATTGAATGAATAGCGGAAAATATTCAATGGTCAATCATATGCCACATATGGCAAAACGTAGGCTCACAAACCTAAAACAAAGTAATATTACAAAAATATCCATGAACATAGTTTATGATTTAAATTAAAATAATAAAGGAAGCACGAACCACGTCTTCCTCTAGATTCTTTCCACCCGTGCAAAGGTGTAAACAACAGGCTCTAGCCTCAACCTGAATTGGTGGAGCCCCCCGAAGGGGTCAGTACAAGTACCGAGCGAGTAGAAAGCTAAATGTAGAGTAACTATCGTTTCAAGTATAAGACCCAAACATAGGACGATATATACACTTATACTTCTTTACCTCAAGTTACAAGATACATATCAGTACTTATATACACTTGGAAATACCCGACCCGTAGGTCATTGTTTATTTGGGAAAAATAATAGTAGTCAATGTCCTTGACTTAAAACCCCAACCCACCCATAGAACTATGAGTGTATAGGACTCCTCCTGTCCGAATCAAATAATCATAAGGACACTGCCCGCTCCTGAATTACTAAACAGTGATTTATGAGTTTTGAGGATACACGCTCGATCCTTGGGTACTCCACCCTATATAACTGAGTTTTGAGGATATACGCCTGATCCCTGGGTACTCAACCTTATATAACCGAGTTTTGAGGATACCGCCCGATGCTTGGGTACTCCACCCGACATAACCGAGGTTTGAGGATACCTCCCGATCCTTGGGTACTCCACCCGACCTATGATCTACCACAATCATACTAGATAGGGTCTATATCATAATCAATAAACAAGACTAATCCAAGTCTTAAGGCCTAAGCAAAATCATCCATGCAATTCATGCATTAAATCAACATATAGGAAATAAAAAGCCAAACCGGCGCCGATTCAACCTGACCGGCGCGGGTTCATAGTCAATTCATATGAACCGGGCCAAACCCGCTCAAACCGGTGCCGGTTCTATGCATGACCGGTGCCAGTTGCCCCTGGACAACTGGTCAACTCTCAGTTGACCCGCTATTTCAAATCCAATATGTGTCAAACTTAATCACAACATGTATTAAGTTATGAACAACCATATTATACACCAGTTATCTTCAAACATATCACATATGTTTTTATAAACATTTTCATATCACAAATCATGCATATCTCAATAGTTCATTTCATACAAGCCTAATCACTTTGGCTAATCACATGTTTAACCCCATTCAAACATTATTATGAACACATATAACGTTTACTAGGTAATCTCATGCTTAACCCAAAAGTTACAAGACATTAAGCCATCCACTGACCTCAAATGAGCGTTAAGAAGTTCTACTCTTCTTAGTTGAACTCGAAACTCTGGCGAACCCCGACAAAACTCCGGCGAACTCTAGAAACCCTTTAGTCAAGTTCCTTAATCCTTCTCATTGTTCCTAACTTTTTCCTTCTTTAATCCTCCTCTTTGGACCAACCTTGATTGTGCTCGACTTGCAACAATGGAGATGGAGTTTACAGAGCTTCTTCCTCCTCTTTTGGTGATTTAGGCGAGGTACAATAATGAGGAAAGGGGGAGGGGTTTCCTTTTTGTCTCATAGGTCAAATGAGTGTGAGAGGGGCCCCTTGGGTGTCAAGATGGTCTCCCCCATCCTTTCAAATGTGTTCAGCCAGTCCTTTTCACTAAATCAAGCTCCCCTTGTTTGACAAATTCGTGGGGTGGCCCCCACTCATGTGGGAGGTCATCCCAATAAGTCCCGAACTGTACAATCGCCCCCGAAAGTTGTATTTCTCGGACTGTTTTAATTATATTTTATTTTATCGGGCCGAATAAAATATATCACGCATTCTCAACCCATATGGGCCCTTAGAATGAATATACATTCCTCAACTTTAATTTAAAGTCTCCGAAATCCATTTCGGACTGTTATCCGATAAATTACCAATACCGGTAAATGGGCCTCATTTGACCAACGGGTCAACCCTATGCCCTTCCTATGGCCCAACTACGATATATACCATCATATCAATATTATTTAGACCCGGATGAATATAATATGTGGTCCCGGGATTTTCGGATGGTCCCCGCTCCCGATGTGGGCCCCACGTGTATTCCACTATTCACGCGAAAGTAATAACAAAAATTTACAACCTCGTAAATTCATAAATCATTATTCGAGGTTTATTACATCATTTACTAAAAAGTAAATACACTTGGGGACGGTGTTACATATTTAGGGAATTCTTCCTTTAAAGAAAGCATAAGTTATTTAAGAAGTATTGGTGAATGTATACCTTTCAAACTTTATATATTCAAATAATTTGATAAAATATTATATATTCTTTTTTATTTTCAAATAATTTCCCTTTAATTTGTCATTTCTTACGGTTTAATGTATCAACAGTACTTTCTAGAGCACTTCAATTGTAAAATCAAAGTTAATTTTTCATTGTCTAAACTTAGAATGTAATAGATTTGAATGTCGTCATGTATTTATTAAGGGATTTTTTCGAATCAAAAATAGCCAGAGAGCCCTATACTAGTGAAAAAAATCGCTACGCTGCACTAGTGGAAAAAAATTCGCGCCGCTAGACTAGCGAAATAATTTTCACCCCTACACTAACGAAGGAGTCTCGCCCCCTTGAACCGAAATTCTAGATCCGTCCCTGCAAGCAAAAAGACTATTTTGAAGAAATAAGAGTGACTAGGTACTAAATAAATTTCCACAATAATGATCGAGCAACTGTATTAATTTATTAATTCAATTCAAGTATTAATGTTTAATTAGGAAGGGATACATGGAGGGGTGGGGGTGGGGGTGGGGGTGGGGCCAATTCAAAAGCTAGCCATGCCATGGAATGGTACGGCAACCAAGTACAAACAAAGGAAAGTGAAAACGCACAATATCACGCAACAATAACTGAATAGCCGCAGACTACTAATTAATTAATTCTCACGACATAAGTATGATGTAATTAATTAATGTAGTACGGTAAGTAGGTTTTTTAAGGTAATTTGTATAGGAATAGGAATGTGACAAGGCCTAGGATTGTGTGAGTTGGAATTGTAAAATGAATTGATCCCGCGGCATCAGATGATTTCGATTGAGATGCTCCCACGCAAGTTTGCGCTTGGTAAGAGCAGTCGCATACTCTTTGCGCAGATGCTCCCTGCAATATTGCCTCACAATTTGCTGCGGTAACCACTGCTCCTGTAATATTGACAGCGGTCAGCTGTGTTTGACATGCGGTCTTACAGTCGGTTACGTCGCCGCATGGCGTGTCAGAATGATATAGAGGGCAGGTATTGAGATTACTTTGGCCGTCAACTGCAAACAAATTACACAACAATATAATTTCAATAGTCGAGTCACTAACATTACAAGTGTCATTCACACAACAATATTACAAGTCTAAAATTGCAAGGAATAACTCTTTTGACACATGCTATTAACATATGGTTGGACATATGAAAGACATAAAGGTTGAAATTCTGTCGGAGTATATTTTTATAATGTAATCATCTCAAATCAACATTTTCATCACTTACCGATTTGATCATTGCAAATTATTCATTATTTGCAAATTTGCGTGTGTTCATTATTCATCCCGTAATTGTAGTCATTTGCAAATTTGGTTCTGTAACTAGTAAATCTTAGCGATTTAAGGACTTTCACTCCGAAAAGTACACTTTCCGACAAAAATAACCGCCGTCGACGTATTCTCTACTAAAAGTATACTTTTCTGTGGAAAAAGTTCTCAAGTTGCAAAGATTTATTAGTTACTGGACCGCATTTGCAAGTGAGTAATGTAACCGGACTAATAACGATAACATTCAAAAGTTACGGTACTAAAATTGCAAATCTATTTATGTAGTATTACCCTGTCCCGACTTAAATATTTCATTGCAAAGTAGCCCGATTGTTTAGACAATAATTAAATAAGGTACATTGAGCATATATTCAGAGAATTAATTTTGATATGTATATACCGTACTGAGGTCATTGATTATAACTATAAATGTTATAAGTCCATTATATTTGATTTTTGACGACTAATTTGTCATTTATGAGAGCTTATTATTTTATAAAAATAGAAATGAGAAAGTTTTAGCTAACACGTCCAAAAAAAGGCAAATGTGAAACCTAACCTAAGATAAAAGCTTAATTTACATATACCTGAAATCAGAAGAGCAATTAGGAGGACACGGAAGAATATGGTTTTGGAAAGCTGCCTCATTTTTGCAATTCTTATGTTTCACTCAAAATATTTGGTGCACTACACTTCTATGCATTCAATTAGATGCGTCTGATATTTATATTGGCAGAATTAAAATGATCAAAAGGTGTATTTGCCTGTGTTTTCGCTTTTCCGGCATATGTATGAAGGAATTCAAAAAGAAACAAAAAAGCAATAAAGAGAAGGGGGGAATTCCCAACAAAATTGATTAAAAAGGCGTGTTATCCGCGATAACTCGCCGGTATCACCGGTATGTATGAATAGTTCGTATTTCTTGATTTATGTTTCATACTAGAAATAATTACATAAATATGACCAAAATAAAGATGATTTACAAAAATATGACTAATGACTAGAGTAGTAATGAAATCATAGTAATTCATGTTCAAGTTTTGAGCTTAAGTTACCACAACACCACATTGTAGTAATGAATAGTCATATTTATGTAAATATGACTTATTTTAGTAATATTCTTGTAAAAAACCCTTCATATTATTATAATTTATCTGAAATTTATTAATTATGTAATATGAAAATTGATAAATTGTGTGAATTTTTGGAGGATAGCTAAATTTTAATTTTCTAGAAAAGTGACATTGTTTCGTATCGGTATGACATGATACCATTCCGTTTGAAAATGAAACTGTACCGAACGGGCTTAGGTCTAAGATCAAACCGAATTGAACTATTTGAATAGTCACGGTACGGGTACAGATTCAAAAAAATACTGGATCGGACAGTGCCCACCCCTAAGTAAAAACATCCCAAGTAATCAAATGGAGTATATCAACATAAGGCCCCAATGAAGACATAGTCGTCTTCAACTTACAAATTAGAATATATAGTCAAAATGAGAAGGTATATTATCAAAAACTTGTCTTAGAGTCCGTTTGGTAATACAAAAATTATATCAGCTATCGTCTTTAACCTTACTTTTTCATATAATTACACTATTCAGCGCGCGAAATCAAAAGTCAAATGTTTGATGAAAAAGTTGATCGATAAACCTAATAAGCTAGAAAATGGGGTTACCAAATAGGTTCTTAATTAGGTAGTATATTATTTCTAACTTCATTGAGTACGTATCTAGAAACTTATACTACGGGTATCACTTTCTATAAAGTGTTGGCGTAATACCTTTTGACCCTTGATATGTGGTGCGATTCAGAACCGACGCGATAACTCAACAAAGACAAAGTCTTATTCACAAATTAAAAAATGCTGCTGTAAATGAGAAGGTACAATATCAAATTAAAACACTTACTGAAATCATTTATGATCTCATCATCTCATACATTATGTTATGTTTAGAGCAGGGGTGGGCAAAAGACCCGGTCCCGTTGGTCCGTCCCGGAACGTTCCGCTTCCGTTCCGAAATTGTCCCGTTAAATTCGGGATAAACTATTTTTGTCCCGTCCCCGTTCCGAACCGTTTCAAAACAAAACGGGACCAGGACATATAAAATATGTCCCGTTCCGTCCCGTTATCCCGAATTCAAAATTGTATATAGTTGTGGGTAAGTGTGTCTACCATCAATTCAAATACTAATAAATATTAATTAGGTATTAGTTATCTAATATGTAAAACACCTAAAGGAGTCTAAATTATCAAGTATGAACTATCTTCTACATACTAAAAAGAAACTCATGTATACTCCACATGTTTCACTTCTAATAATATTGTTTGTCTTTTTTATTTTTGCAATTTCTTAGTTGTATTGTGTGTGTTGGAGTTATTGTTGTTGTTACAGTTTGTTTCATGCAACTATCCTATTAATCTAGTATTTTTTGTGTTTCATTTATCACAGATTTTTTTATGTGTTGCATTTTTAGTGTTGTAGTTTCTTGTCATGAAGTTTGTTTTTGGAGCTGTATTTTTTTCGCTGCAAATTTTTTGGGATGTCCCGACCCGTCCCGTTCTGTTCCGGTACCAGTTTAAAAGGGACAGTAGCGGGACAACGTCTTGTCCCGTCCCGTTCTGTCCTGTTATCCTAAATCGGGTTCGGTATCGGGATAGTCTAATTCCTGTCCCGTCCCGTGCCCACCCCTAGTTTAGAGTTTGTTTGGTAAACACTACAATTGAATGAATCGGATGAATTTGCTAAAATTGATGAAATTCTGGCTGAAATGTCTAAATTACGAACAAAATGCTTAAAATATACTTCCTCCGTTCTCTTTTAATTTCAACAGTCCACTTTTCATGGTTGCCAATGCACAAGTTTGACCATTAATATCTTTCATTTTCTATTACTCCCTCCGTTCCTAAATAAACTTCCAACTTTCCTTTTTCGTTCGTTCCAATTAAAACTTCCACTTTTCCTTTTTGGTAAAGAATTTGTGGTTCACAACATTTCTTACACATTTCTCTCTCCTCTGCACAACTCTCCACCACACAATATCCACTATCTTAAACTTTGTGCCAAATCAATGTGGAAGTTAAAATGGGAACGGAGGTAGTACTAAAAAAATAAAAATTCTGATTTCGAAATTTTAAAATGAGAAAAACTTAATACGGAGTAATATTTTAAAAATATAATTTATAATACATTAATAAATGAAATTGTTAGGATATTGATGTAACGTACCTCGAAAGTACAGCAGCGGAAGTTTAAAATATTCCCAAACAGATCTTTCATGATTATGACAAAACAACGAATATGACAATAATAACAGATCTGAATTAGAACTTACAGATCTTCCAGCCTAGCGGTGATAATCCTTGACCTTAGGTCGTATCCACGTGATTTCTCCTCTCTGAAAGAACAGTTAGATCTCCCTAATTAAGAGAAAGGCTAGGAAATCTCTTTGCGGGGAAATAAACTGGTAATACTGAATCTAAAACTTGTCTTTTGAATATGAAGGAGGAGGGTGTATTTATACTAGTTCTAAACTAGTTTCCCAATCACAATGAAAGTCTTCCCAATAAATGAGTTCTAGTCTAACTATAACTAATACCATTTATTAATTAAATAAAGATATAATTAATAAATAATAATAATAAAAAACATCCGTACATTGAAAAGAGAATGGGTGCAGCCGCCACTCTCATTCTCTTGATAGACCTTTTATTATTATTATTTATTTAATATTTTCTTGAATATTCTTTAATTCTAAAATGCATCCAACAAAATATCAACTTTATTATTTAATTATAAATACATCTTAATTAAGTATAATAAATCTAATTTATTCCACTTAAATAGTTCTATCAAATAGAACTCTCCTTCAACTTCATAAGTTAAATATGTTTAATCTAATTAATATTTAATCCATTTTCAGTATTACAAATTAAATATTATTTAATCCAATTAATAATATTTAATTCCTTCTAACAATTCAATCGGAAGGTATAATCACTTGTTGTGTGACCCATAGGGCCTTATATATTAAGCACTAATCAAATTAAGGTCTTAGCAGAATCCCTAGACGATTTACCAGACAATCTTAATATATAAGAACGTTTGCGAGGACTATTCAAACTCCCTGTAATATAGAGCTCATAGTGATACGGTCCTTTCATTCAACGAACATTCAACTGAGTCTAGAACATGATATTATGTCTATTCCAATAACTCAGTCTCTGTCTCTCAATCTTTCTAGATGATCCATAACGATCATATTTGTTGGAGATATTTAATTGTAAATCAAGTTGGTCATAGATTAGCTTTATATTTAATCATTGTATTTAATTAGTGCATGAATTAGATAGCAATCGGGCCAAGTGTTAGGCCCATATAAACAGGCTAAAAGCCTGGTACGCCTAACCTAAACCTCGCTTATAAAAAGGGAGCCGAGGTTTAGGAATATGTTAACGTCGTACTTATTATTCATAGCCTTACGCGCATATCTTTCTGTTGTACGAGTTCACGGTCTATCAAAGAAGGTTTTACGTTGATTCATTCTGTGTTCATCCTTACGTTTAATCTTCGTTGTTAGATCGTTATTCATTGCTGTTACAGAAACAGGGACTAACATTTGGTATCAGAGCCGAGGCGTGAAACAGGTTGGATCTGTCTGCGATTTTTTGGATCTAACGAAGAACTGCTCTGTTTTTTCTTCTGTTTTTCTACATGTAGAGATTTGCTCCTGTAATCTCGTTTGTGAACGAAATTTTGTAAAAAACATACTGTTGGATTCGCCTTTCAAAACCGATCCAGCAGCATACCTCTTTTTTCGTTTTCTGCAATTTTTATATTTCGAAGATCTCTACATTGAGATCTCGAAATCCTTATTTTTCACTGTTGCAGAAACGTTTTTGGCTTGAAACTGATACAGGAGAATCTCGACTTTCAGGGCTATTCAGAACAGGTTTCAGATTTTCAAAAATCAATGTTTTCGTTTTGCAGGATCTCGACATTTAGGGACTCGATTTCTTCTTCTCGACTTTTGAGATCTCGAGATTTGCATCTCGACATCTTGATCTCGAGATATGCATCTCGACATCTTGATCTCGAGATTTGCATCTCGACATCTTGATCTCGAGATTTGCATCTCGACATCTTGATCTCGAGATTTGCATCTCGAAATCTTGATTTTGAGATTTGCATCTCGACATCTTGATCTCGAGATTGGAATCTCGAAATCATGATCTCGAGATTTGAATCTCGAAATCAAGATCTCGAGATTTGAATCTCGAAATCATGATCTCGAGATTTGAATCTCGACATCATGATCTCGAGATTTGAATCTCGATATCAAGATCTCGAGATTTGTGATCTCGAGATTTGGAATTTCGAGTTTAGGAATTTCGAGTTTTGGGATTTCGACATTTGGGATCTCGATGTTTTAGATCTCGACATTCTGAAGATTTCGAGATTTTCAAAATTTCTCGATGTTTTGAATCTTTCAAAGTTTGCAGTTTCTTGGAAATCATAATTCGAATCTTGACATCCTTTGCAGTTCATCGAAGCTTTACATTATTAGGATCTCTGAATGATTCCCTGCTTATAAATGTTTCAGGAGTTTTCGATGTTCTGATGTTTTTCAAACAGAAAGTTTTCGAGATTATGAGGTTTTCGAAACTCCAAAGTTTTCGATGTTCAAACATTTTGAAATTCTGCAGATTTCGATATTCTGAGGTTTGTTTTGCAGGTGGATTTCGCCATTATTCTTCGAGGCAACCTCGAGATTGTAATCTCGAGATTAAAACCTCGAGATTAGGATTTCGAAGTATTGCCTTAGAATTTTGTTTAAAATCCACCTGCTCTCGATATTCATCATCGAGAACCTCAGCTTCGAAGAAATTCCTCAAAAACTCAAAATTAGAGATTTTCTGCGACACCGCACTATTTTGGCCATAACGTTTGACTCGGTGATCCGATTTGAGCAAACTTTTTTTTGTTGGAAAGCTAACGAAAAGATCTACATTAATTCTCGGGATATGCCCCAGAACCCTTTCTCACGCGCCCTCACTCGCAGTCTTTGAGGGTCAAAACGTTAGTTTTCCGACAAACATTGTAAATCACCGATGTCTAGGTCAAAACTTAGGCAAATCTGTTCAAATTCTTTCAATGTCAACCCTGAGGTCAAAGCTTTTCTAAACTTCAATGTAAAGGTCTGAAAATCGTAGATAATTCAATCAACCTCGCGTCAACGGTCATCTTACAACAATCAACAATCAACTGCTGAAGCCTCCCCTGACTCATCAACATTATGTGATCATCAATATGCTGAAATTCTACATGGTGAGCTCAGGAAACCGTCATGTGTGGTACATGTTCAGATTGCTCCACACACATGGCGGGTATGATAAGCTGTGAGCAATCAAACCTTGCACATTCTGAGGGGGAGTTTCAGTTTTCTCCTCCTGGCGCCTTACACCGACAAAGCAAGAAATCTCTCAAAGGATGCAACATTTTAGAGGGAGTGTTCAATGTTATCCTCCCCGGTGCCTAACAATGACAAAGCATATCGAGTGCTCCAGTTGAGGGGGAGTACAGAGAGAAAATGAGAAAGTAATGAGAGAACATGTCCCTATGGCTTAGTAAACCCAACTAAGTCTACCCAAGGGACAAAGCCGAGCGTAAATGCGTGAGTGAGCGAGTGAGTGAGTGAACATTATGAGCATTAGGAAGCAGAAGGCTCAAGTGAGAAGGAAACAATTATCAATGATGAGTCTGCTACCTCAATTGCCTGCTATGAATTGACCATTTGCTCCTAGCCACTAAAATACTCTGGACTATCCCCATAGGTTCAGGACTGAATTTATTCAGATCCCGGGTAGAAGTCGCTGCATTTTGTCCAAACGGCGCATGCACAACCCTACCCTAGACCACTCACTTGTCTCCCAACAGACAGGTGTTTAATCATAGTTCACGGGGAACCGCATCTCTCATTACTGTCTCCTTCCGAGGCAAGTAATACTGACTACAGTGGCCTCAGCCCCATGCCACTGAACTTTCATTGATCACGTCGTGTCTAGTTACTCACTCCCAAATGTTTTGAAATTTTCTAGGACACAGACGCACTTTTAGAGTCAGTTGCAGGTCTTCATGACCCGCGAGAACTTCCATAGGGCTCATCTATTACAGATGTAGACCAATAATTGGAAGGAAGTCCTGCTGTTGCAACATAAGAATCACCAACATTTTCAGGCCATTGCTAAAGAGTTTATCTCTATAGTGATGATAACGGGCGTCTTCACGACCCCGGGGGGCTACGTTATCTTCTTTAGATTCTGCTTGTTTTTCCTGTTTTTATTTCCGCAGAATAAAAGAATAAAAGCATGACGTCCCGATTCATCGGATCGTCATTAGGGGGAGAGTGGTCCACATGCTGTTAACACTGAACAAATCATTCTGGGACACTTCACTCCTCCATCACAAAAATCAACACCTTCTCTACTATCTCCGCAACTCAAATCAAATGGTCAGCTACACTCACAAATCCACAATCATTATGTTCCGTTGTGCCACTGACAAGTTCTCCTCAAATGCATTCAATCCAAATAGTCAAAAAGACTACATTGTGGAGGAGACAGAGGTCAAATACTCGTGTCCTGAAGATGAATTCCATGGGCGTCTCCTATTCTCCAAAGAATATTCATTCTAGAGGCGTCACCGGACTTCATCCAAGCTGATCAAGAGCAACTTCTAAAGATCAAATTGTCAAGAAGACATCAAAGGGGAGATTCCAAGGATTTCTTCAGATAGCCTTCCTCAGAAATCAAGTTCAAAGACAAAGGAAGCTCAATAACAACAAAGACAAAGATATCTGCGCTGCAATGCTGATTCAACACGATTGATCACCAAGGGGGGAGATTGTTGGGAATATTTTATGGTGTTCAATATAGTTAGTTATCTTTGTATTTGTGTAGTTATTAATTAAACGTGTAATACGGGCCACAAATGTGTATCAGCCCGTGGGCTTCCTTGTAACCCGTAAGTTAGCCAACTTCTCCTATAAAAGGAGGCTAACTTACGGGAACCCTAACTAATCGTAAGAGGCTAACAGACGCAGAGGCAAGATAGAGATATATTAGGGTTGCCGCTGCTCTCCTTCTCCAGGAAGAGTAGCGGCAGGTTCATACGGTATACCAGATTCGGTTCTTATCTTGTCGATTTCTTCCTATCTGCTTCTTTATCATTGTTATGGTTGTATGATTGTTAGTATGGGACTAACAATTGGTATCAGAGCCGATCGAGAACCGATCAGAAGAACTTCTGCAGAATACTCTGTTTTTTGTTTACGTTGTTCTTACTGTCGATTTTTTGCTCTGTAATTTTGTTTCTTGTTCAAAAATTGTAAAAGTTACACCTTTAGAATCGCCTTTTCAAAGCGATCAAGGGGTATACTTCAGATTGTGTTTTTCGCATATTCAGATTTCGAGATATCTCGAGTAGGGGTTGTCGACATCTTGCTTCTTCACAGGTTCTGCTTCGTTTTTCGAGCTGAAAACTTTACCCGAGGATCTCGACATTCTACTCTACAGGAAACTACCTTCAGATTTTGTTTATCTGATTTTTACAGGTTGCAGGATTTCGACATTGAGGATTTCGACATCTAGGATTTCGAGATCTTGATTTCGAGTTAAGGTTTCGACATCTGGTCTCGACATTTGACTTCTCAGAATTAAGATTTCGAGTTTTAACTTCTCGACATTTCAAATCTCGAGATCAGCTTCTCGAAATTTGAAATCTCGAGATCCCTAATCTCGAGATCCTTAATTTCGAGCTCAAATCTCGATACCGGGCCTCCTTTATCGAAATCTGAGATTTCGATATTCAGATCTCGACATCTGATTTTTCGACTTTCTGCCTCTGAAAATCTTTTGATCAATTTTCTCGAACGGTCAGTTTAGTACAACAATGGCTTCAGAATATTATGCACAAGGGAACAGCAATACCCCTCCTAGCCTCAGGAAGGGAGAATATCAAATGTGGAGGAACATATTCCTTAATTTCCTCGAGCACAAAGAGAACTCCGCTGCAATGCTTGAATCATTGCTTGAAGGACCAGCTGAACTCTTGGTTTCAGTTGGTGGAGATCCAGAAAATAATCCTCCTATTTTTCCAGAAATAAGGAGGAAAGTGCCATCTGAATACACAGAAGCTGACAAGCTCAGACTTCGTGGTGACCTCATGGCCAAAACATACCTTCTTCAAGCAATCCCAAATGAAGTTTATGTTCTCATAGACAACATGCAAAAAGCTAAGGAAATGTGGGATGAGATAGAAAAGCTGCTACAAGGCACAAGCATCAGCCTCAAAACCAAGAAGACTACGATTCTTATCGCCTATGACTCCTTCAAAGCAGGTCCAGGAGAACCATTGAATGAGACTTACAACAGACTTGTTCAATTGGTAAATGAACTCAGAAAAATCAAAGTATTCAGGTCCAATCTGGAACTGAATATTAGATTCTTATCTAGCCTGCATCCTGCATGGGAAAAAACAGTGAAGGATGTCAGATCTCGGATAGATTTGGACGAAATTGACCTCTGCACACTCTATGAACATCTGAAGCAATTCGCCAACGAGGTTGCCTATGCTGAGGATCATCACACCACAAACCCCTTAGCTCTTGTAATGGAGGCTCAGCCAAGAAGGACAACCACTTCACTAAAGAAGAAAAAGAAGAAGGTGGTGGTTGAATCAGATGATGATGATAGTGATGATGACAAATCTGATCTAGAGGCTGAGCTGGCAGACTTACAGAAGAAGATGACACTGCTTGCCAAAAGATTTGCTAAGAAGAACAGCTCCTCCAACAAGCTGAGAACTTCCTCCTCAAACTACAAGCAGAAGAACCATGATCAAGGATCTTCTAGGAAGGCATCATCAGCAGAAGAAGCTCCAAAATGCTACAATTGCGGTAAGCCTTGACATGTTATCAAAGACTGCCGCCTTCCAAAGAAGAAAGATGTTAACTTCTACAAGCAGAAGATGCTGTGGAATAAGCAGAAAATGCTGATGGTGCAGAAAGAAGAAGAAACCTCTGCCATGATTGCTGAGAATGAGAACTGGGCAGAAGATTCTTCTGAGGAGGAGGAGGAGGAAGAAGACAACTATGCCCTTATGGCACGCGTGGAGGAAGATGAAAGAAAGGGTGATGTTGCGATCCCCGAAAGCGAGTGCTCAACAAGCTCTGTAAGTACCTCACATACTCCTTTAAATAATCAAATGCAGTCCTTACTTGAGAAGGACAATCTAATCAAAGAACTAAAGGAGAGACTAGACAATAATCACAGGGTACTGAAACAGAATCTAGACCAAAAGTCTTTCTTAAGTGTTCAACTTGAAATTGCAAAAGATCAAGTCAAAAAGGTGTCCTCAGATTTTGAAAGCTTTGAACTTAAGATAGCTGAATTAACTAGGAAATTTGAGGATAGTGAACGGGAAAAAAACACAGCAAAGGCTGAATGCGATTTTTTGCATAACAAGAGAAGAACGCTTTTAAATAAAGTAAAAGAACTAAAGGATCTAGCTGCTAGAAGAGGTCAATCTGAACAAACAGTTTTTCTGCTTAACAGCAAACAAAAGGATGACCGATTTTACAATGCTAAAACAGGACTGGGCATAACCAACCCACGTAATCTAAAGAAAGTTAATTGTCTTCAAATCTATAACAAAGATTACATGGGACTAGGGTTTGGCGAGAAAATGTATTTTCGAAGTGATGAAGACAATGCTAAAGCAGAAGAAGAAAAGAGAAAGAATCCAAAATCTGCGATTTCTTGTGATTATCCCTCTGTAAATGAAAAACAACTTTCAGAAGAAAAACCTACTTCCTGCTTTAGTGAATGCCTTGACCCTTATGCTAAAGATATTCCTCACATAGGACACCCTCTAGACCCTCCCCCAAGAGTAGGTATTGCTAAAACTGGTGAGGAACCCTGTATATTTCCCATGGCTCAAAAGTTTAAAAACCTACAGAAAACTCTTGATAACGAGAGAGAGAGAGATTTGAAACTGAAGAGAAAGGTTTTGAGTGCAACTGGCAGGAACTTCTTCAAAAGTTCAATGATTTGAGTGAGCAGTTTCATGCTAAAACAGATGCTTCTACTAAGCCTGACAGGTCACACACCTCACCTGAGAAAAACAATGTTTTAAAAGGTTCGTCCACTCATCTCTCTTCTCCTTTGTTTACAGGAAATGAAGTGAAGAAGGAAGGAGAAGAGAAGAATGAGTGGAGGAAAAAGAGGAAGGAAATCGCAGAAGGCAAAAAGAAAGTTTTTGAGAATAATTCCAGCCCTAGATCTAGTTCTATTTTTTACTCCAAAGTTAATTGTAATTCTGTCTCTACTAAACAAACTTCTAGTAGTTCAGTCTTGAGTCCCAAGCTGAACATTTCTGAGACATCTTCTAGACAACGTTCTATTCATAATACAAGTGTTGCTTATGGTTATTCTGTTCCAGATCCCCATAATTATGAATGTGATGTGAATGCTGTTAAATCAAAGCCTCTCAGAAAGCTCAAACCTGAAAAAGAAACCAAGAAAGGAACTTCTAAGGGAACGTTTTGTATTCCTGATATGAAATATGCCCTTAGAGTTCATTCTAGGAAACATCTTAATCGGCTTTCTAAGGAGGAGATTTTCAAAACCAAACTTAAGAAACAACCGTTCAATCACAAAGCACCTGTCTACTCTCCTCCTAAACCTAAAATGGAAAGGTGGGTCCCCAAGATAAGACCCGTCAAAACTGAAACTGAGAGGTGGGTCCCCAAAATGAGACCTACCAAAACTGAAACAGATAGGTGGGTCCCCAAACGAAGACCCATCCAAACTAAAACTGAAAGATGGGTCCCCAATCGAAGACCCATCAAAACTGAAACTGAAAGGTGGGACCCCAAATTTAGACCCACCAGAACTAAAATGGAAAGGTGGGTTCACAACATCAGACCCACCAAAATGGAAACTGCTAGGTGGACTCCAAAAACCAGACACACTGCAAAAGCAGATCAGGCTATTGGAAAGCCAACCAAAGATAGATCTTTTGTAGAAAGAGCTGCTGACCTTGGATCACAGCTCAAAGCAAGATTTAAAAAGGTGTTTCTTGATAATAAGGAAGGACCCACTCCAAGTTGGGTACCTAAACCTGTTTGATTGTTTTGCAGGACGGTCATGTGTGGCACTTAGACTCAGGATGCTCAACCCACATGACCGGAATAAAGCACCTTTTGAGCAACTACACCAACTGCTACGGAGGCAATGTCAGATTCGGGAATGACGCCTCATCTCCTATCCTTGGGTATGGGGACGTCGTCTGTGCCAGTGTCACAATAAAAGATGTTTCATTTGTCAAAGGGCTCAAACACAACTTACTGAGCATTGGACAATTCTGTGACAGCGGGATGGAAGTGAGGTTCTTTGCAAAACAATGTTGTGTTCTTGACAACACAGGGAATACATTATTAACGTGTTACAGAACATCAAATCTGTACACTATTGATCTGAAAAGCGTCCAATCCACCACTTCCATCTGTCTGTTGTCCAAAGCTTCAACTGAACAGAACAACCTATGGCACAGACGTCTCTCCCATCTGAACTTCAAACATCTATCAACATTGTCCTCCAAGAAACTTGTCAAGGGGCTTCCTCTGCTAAAGTCTTCCGCTGAAAATCATTGTAGTGCCTGCAAAATGGGCAAAATAACGCGAAGCTCCCACAAGTCAAAAACCGAACCTTCATCTACACATCAGTTGCAGCTAATACACATGGATCTGTGTGGACCTATGAGAGTACAAAGCATCAACGGTCGCAAATACACTCTGGTGATAGTTGATGACTTCTCTAGGTATACATGGACAAAATTTCTCCGTTCAAAAGACGAGGCTGCAGAAAACATTATGACCTTTATCAGAACAATCCAGAAACTGCTACAGCACAGTTTTCGAATCGTTAGAACTGACAATGGTACCGAGTTCAAAAATCAAACTCTAACTGAGTTCTATGAATCACTCGGTATCACTCAGCAATTTGCAGCAGCTAAAACTCCCCAACAGAACGGAGTTGTTGAGAGAAAGAACAGAACCCTTGTTGAAGCAGCACGTACCATGCTAATCCAATCCAGACTGCCTCACTTCATGTGGGCAGAGGCAATCAATAATGCGTGCTTCACTCAGAACAGAACATCAATCCACAAACGCTTCGACAAGACTCCATATGAGATCCTATTCAACAAAACTTCTGACATCTCCTTCTTCAAGGTTTTTGGCTGCAAGTGCTTCATACTCAATGATCGGACAGAGAGAAGTAAGCTGGATCCCAAAGCCAGAGAAGGCGTATTCATTGGCTACTCACTGCAATCCAAAGCTTACAGAGTCTATCTCAGAGACAAGCGTACTGTCATCGAGAGTGTAAATGTTACATTCTATGAAATGGCAGACTTTGCAATCGAACATCTGCAGACCGATCCATCAACTGCTGTACCAGTAGCTTCTGATAAAGCTGAACCAAACACCGAACACGACGATGTGATTCTCGACTCTCTCTTCAGAAACTTCTACGAGAACTCACAACCTCCACCTCCTGCATACACTCCAGAGACAACATCAACTCCAACAGCAGAGATTCCGCTCCTCACAGGACCAGACGATGTACCATCCACACCCTTAACCCCTCAAACCAATCCCAGAGGTGTGGATGATCACGGCTTTGCTTCAAGTCCAGAATCATCTCCACTACACACCACACCTGCTCCAGAGCCTTCAACCTCATATCAGGACTCAGATCAACCAATAATTACTCCAACTCCTCTAGCTCATGAGAGGAAGTGGACGAGAGCACATCCTGTTGAACAGATAATAGGTGATCCGAGTCAAGGTGTACGAACAAGATCAGCGACGATGAATGAATGCCACTTCGCATGCTTCTTGAGCCAGTCTGAACCATCAAAAGTATCTGATGCTCTACTTGATCCAGATTGGGTGATTGCCATTCAAGATGAACTCAATCAGTTTGACAGACTGGATGTGTGGTCACTGGTACCCAGGCCTCAGAGAAAGACTATCATTGGCACGAAGTGGGTATTCAAAAATAAAAGAGATGAAGAAGGCACAATCGTAAGAAACAAGGCAAGGCTGGTCGCAAAGGGATATAATCAACAGGAGGGCATAGACTACGATGAAACGTTTGCGCCCGTAGCTAGAATTGAAGCAATCCGCCTCTTTCTTGCATACGCGGCGCACAAAAACTTCACCGTCTTTCAAATGGACGTGAAAACAGCTTTTCTGAATGGAACTTTAGAAGAAGAAGTCTATGTAGCTCAACCTGAAGGATTTGTAGATCCAAAATTCCCAGACCATGTCTACAAGCTCAAGAAAGCTCTCTATGGGTTGAAACAGGCACCCAGAGCTTGGTACGATGCCTTGACTGAATTTTTGATCGATTCAGGTTTCTCAAAAGGAAAGATCGATACTACTTTGTTTATCAAGCGACAGAAGTCTGACATCATCCTGATTCAGATCTATGTTGATGACATCATCTTTGCCTCTTCAAATCCGCGCCTGTGCCAACACTTTGAGAAACTGATGAAAACCAAGTTCGAGATGAGCATGATGGGTGAACTTAACTTCTTCTTAGGCCTGCAAGTAAGACGATGGCATTTTCATCAATCAGTCCAAATACATTCTGGATATGCTAAAGAGATTCAACATAGAAGGCAAATCTTCCATGACGACCCCCATGTCCCCAAACAACAAACTGGACTCAGACCCCTCCGGGAAGCCAGTTGATGCTACAAACTACAGGGCCATCATTGGATCTTTGCTATATCTCACGTCAAGCAGGCCTGACATTGTCTTCTCCACATGCTTATGTGCACGCTTTCAGGCGAATCCGAAGGAATCCCATCTGACCGCTGTTCGAAGAATTCTGAGACACCTCAAAGGCACTGTGAATCTAGGCCTTTGGTATCCCAAGCACTCAGGTTTTGACCTAGTCGGATACTCTGACGCTGATTTTGCTGGTTGCCGGATGGACCGCAAAAGTACATCGGGAGCTGTCCAGTTCTTGGGCGATAAGTTGGTCTGCTGGTCTTCCAAGAAACAGAACTGTGTGTCAACATCTACGGCCGAGGCAGAATACGTCGCGGCTGCTAGCTGTTGTTCACAAATATTATGGATGAAGACCCAGCTAAAGGACTACGGTTACACTTTCCGCCATATCCCGATCTATAGTGACTCACAGAGCGCCATCGCCATCACCAGCAACCCGGTTCATCACTCCCGCACCAAACACATCGACCTGCGCTATCATTTCATCAAGGACCACGTGGAGAAAGGAGATATTGACATGTATTTTGTAAGCTCAGAGCTTCAACTGGCTGACTTGTTCACTAAGGCATTGGATGAAAAAAGATTCCAGTTCCTAGTCTCCAAGTTGGGCATGTTGAACCTCGAGCCTGTTTAATTTTTGTCTCCACTGATCTGCAAAGTGTGTGTGTGTGGAACTTGTAAAAAGTGTGTGTGCGTGTGATTTGTAAATAGTGTGCGTGTGTTGCATGTGTTGAGGGGGAGAAAACCAGAAAAATAACAAAAAATAGTGTGCGTGTGTTGCATGTGTTGAGTGTGTGTGAAAAATCAAAAAGAACAAAAATAGTGTGTGTGCGTTGCATGTGTACATATTGTTCGTTGCATTTTTTGAGGGGGAGAAAATTTTCACTGATTAAGGGGGAGCTCTCTATTTTTACTGGTTTGGACCTCGAAAATCTTTTAAAAGGGCACTGTGTGCCAGCCCAATAATATTGGCTCAACTGTTACGGAGGAGGTCCAAAATTTTTCTCTCGCGTATAAAAGCCTCGCGAAAACCCTTATCCTCCATTCCGTTTTTTTTTTCAAAGGACAAAAGTTTTCGCAAGGCAGAGCTCAAATCGTTTCTTCTTCCTCGACTCCTCAAAACCTTCGTTTTCGCAATCTTCATCTCCCGTTCCTTATTCACAACTACTTACGAAGGTAGTTCTTTGTTCGAAACCATAATCCTCAACATCGTTCGAAAACGAACGATCGTTTCTCGCAGAACGATCGATTTTTTCTCAAAAACAAAATCAATTTAGGGTTTTTCGTTTAACACAGGTCGAAATCGTTTGTTATCCTTTTGATATATCATGTTTATGTTTTTGCAGGTGGTTTAATCTCTTCGAAATCATGATTTCGAGATCTCGTTTTTCAAGATCTCGAGATCGTCGATTCATCTTCTCGAAATCAAGATCTCGAGATGGGCATCTCGACATCTTGATCTCGAGATTTAAATCTCGAAATCAAGATCTCGAGATCTGCATCTCGATATCTTGATCTCGAGATCTGCATCTCGACATCTTGATCTCGAGATTTGAATCTCGAAATCAAGATCTCGAGATTTGGATCTCGAAATCAAGATCTCGAGATTTGGATCTCGAAATCATGATCTCGAGATTCAGATCTCGAGATTTGGACTTAGAATTTTTTTTCAAAACTCCACCTGCATAAACTTATCTGTCAACTAAATGAAACTCTTTCAATCAAATCAAACAGTTGAACTTCATGTGCTGACCCCCTGCTTCTACAGTTTAAAATGGCAGGAAACACTAAAGCACAGATCGATGATGCCATCTACTCCCAAGGAAAATGGATCAAGGTGCTGGACAACAATTTCCAGCTAGACCTTGCAGTCTTCAAGTGCCAGAACCCTATCATTCCGGCCATCATGAAAGGTCACTATCTCTGGCCTGCACTTCACAACTCAAAACCGGTGCCAGAGATATACCTACAACAGTTCTGGGGGCATATGCATACGGATTCGCTGAAGGATCGTTCAAAAATAAAGACCAAGCTAAACGGCATGCGGGTGATTCTTACACCATCTACTCTACGGGCTACTCTATCACTGCCAATCCATGATGAGTACGATGCGCTGCCGTCCATCCCAGATCTACTGAAAGACGTGGCATCCCTAGGCTACACATCATTACTGCCACAACTGTCAAACTTAACCGGCGCCTATCTCCGTCACCCGTGGAAGAATCTTTTTGGACTGGTGAACAAATGCTTGTCGCCAAAGCATGCTGGCTTCGACAAGTGCAACAAGCAAATACTGCTAGTCTTCCATGGGATCGCCTTCAACAAAAATTATGACTTGGCACAGCTCTTCTTCTCAGAGCTAATGGACCTGGTCAAGGCCAAAGAAAAGAATAGGCCAGGTACCATCCCATATGCAAGGTGGCTTGGGCTGATCATCAACGACTGCATGGCAGAACACTCGTCAATCCCAAAACGCAGCTCCGATCCACACTACAATGCCCCAAAGCTGCAATACTTTAAAGCAGACAAGAACCCTACTTTCGGTCTGCGGATCCCTGGGTTTCTGCTCAACCTTGTAAAATCTTCAAATCCAACAGTTCAGCAGTACAAGGAAGCCACAGAGAAAACCGTCCCTATGGTTCAGCAAAAACCAGCTGGACCTACCCCAGGGGCAAAGCAGAGTGTTAGTAAGGGTCCCAAGAGAGCCCAAAGCCACAGAAACCAGTGGCCGGTTCGCCCAATGAAGGAAAGTCTGACGACTCTCTTGAGACGAGTCAGGCGGCTGAGGGCACCGAAACAGACGCTGAGGAAACGGCCAATGAATCGTCAAGTGAAGCCCAAACAAACACTGACGACAAGGCTTCCGAGAGCGTGGGCACGGAGAGCGGGGAATCTGGCTCGGATGATGACGACGATGATAATGATAGTGATGATGTGGAGCTCACATATGCCCTGATCAAAAAAAGGGAAGCTGCCAGTCGAATCTCCGAAGAAGAAAAGAATTACTGCTGAAGATGCGGCACCAATAATCGCTGGCAGACCTCAAGTCTTCACAATAAAAGAAAAAGCTAAACCAAGAGCCGATCCGAGCGAGACAAATTGCTCCAAGGATGATTATGACGAGGCGGCTCATTCAATTAAGGCATCATTCAATTCAGAGGAAGTCGTCATCCGAGAGAAAAGGGCAAAGGTCAAGAATGACAAGGCTGCCAAGGCAAAGCCCCAGCCCCGAGCCAGAAAGAGCCTGATTGATAAGGCAGACGAACATATCTTCGCGGGCTGCGACACCTTTATCCAGATAAGCCGAGCTGAATCCCTAAGCACAGGAGCCGATCTTTTCGGTTCCCGGGTAGAAGTCGCAGCATCTGGCTCAACTGCGCAAGCACAGCCCTCTCCCAGCCACTCGATAGCCTCTCAACAGGCTATTGTTTCAAAAGAACGGGACTCCACCCCCTCGCTGGTTCCTTCTGAATCAGTTGAGCATACAATTGACCTATCTCCCAAGGTCAAAACCCCTTCTTCTCGCACATCGAGTCTAGGTGACACATTCCCCACATTTTCTTCATTTTCTAGGACACCTACACTATTCACTGCACATACAGGTGCACACACCCTGAACGCAACAACCAGAGCGCAAGCTATGACGGTTGGAAGCCTTGCTACGCCCATAATGATTCCATCATTAAATGCAGGCCACACATCAGCAATCTTCACTGATGCTGTGTCAACAGTTACAACCCCCGTAACTGGTCACTCTACCTTTGAAGACGTAAACGTTCTACTCAATCGCTTCCTAGATTCCACCATTAAGCCATGGGTGCAAGATGCAATGACCGCTCTAGCACAGAAATTTAGGACCACCCAAGCGGTTCGGTCTGAACAAACACCACCCCAACCTTCCCCTGAACCGTTCATCTCCCATACACAACCCATATCCTCCACCCCTCTATCCCACCAATCCATAAACCAAATTCCCATTCCTTCTCTTTCTCGGGGAACCCAGGATACAGAACCAGTATTCTCCCCACACCCGACCACACCCTCCATCGATCTCTCCTCACTATCCTTTGACTCACTAGCTTCGGCTTTGCTGAACAACCTCTTAAACACCCCTGAAGACAAGCTCACTCTTCATCAGCAAGCCATTCTTGAACCTCTTCTTTCTTCACCTGAAACCAAGAGCACTTGTAAGGAGAGTCTTCGTGGTCGCAAACTGCTCTACCAAGCCAAACTCCACAGCCCATCCAACCCGAAACCTCAACAAACCAACAGCCACCATCCACAGCCAACTTATCTAGCATGGTCGAGCTAGAAATAACATCCCGAGGCGTATCTCCCAAAGATACCAACCGAGGAGGGGATGGAAGTCCTGATGATGTTACCACTGGTACATCTTCTCCATCAGGCCATCAGTTGGAACCTAGTTCTAAGCTGATGTCAACGGGCAATCCAAGTGAACCCGGTAGTGCTACTCAGGAACAATCACCGCCTCAACAAAGAGCTCCATATATTTCCCCAGGCAAAGACATCCATGATGCACTGGAGGAGGCGGTGATATATGACAAATGGCCGAGAAAATGGACAGAATGGGATGATCTTCGGAATGAGGCCGAACAAGAGGATATGCAAAGAAACTGGTGGCTGCGAGAGCTAATTAACAAATGCTCTGAAGATATCATAAGGCTCGAGGACGATGAACGCAAGGAAGGGGAGAATTACAAAGAATCCCAGAAAACTCTTGAATCGGTCGTAAGTCAAACAGTGGGAAGACTTCCCAAGACAGAGAAACCCTGGGATAATGTTCGCATCAAAGCCCCCTTCCAAGAAGAAATCAGAGAGCATATCTGGCGTAGACCAGACAGAGTCAAGCCACTGAATGAACTGAAGCTAAGAGGCCTTACTCACTTAAAAGGAAAGCAAGCTGGAGGTCATCTGCATATGTTGCTACAAAGGTCAACCGGTACACAGAGAGAACTGATGGAACAAGATCTGAAGTCGAATATTCTCCCGATTCATCAAATTCTACAAGTGAAGGCTGAAGACTATCATGGAGTAACATTCTACACTTACAGACTTCAACGCACCGATGGGAGCGAATTTACTTGTCAAGAGAACGACTTCATCATGCTGAAACCGGATGACATCTACCAAATGTTCATGGCCTACAGATACCTTCCAGTCAGGCAGAGCATAATATACAACGAAGGCCTCACAGCTATCAAGAGATTCATGCTTAGACAGATCCGAGTACACTCCTCACATGACCTACAGATGGCTATTGAGTGCAATCTGAAAAAAAAATCTGACAAAGCCAAGACTGTATGGTCCAGAACTTGAAGATTTCCCAGCCTACCACATCTTCTTCACACCGCCAGCAGTCACCTATCTGAACCACAAGAACGAAAAACGTCTGATGGTAGTCAGTGAAATTGAGAAGTACTGTGACGGAACACTGAAGATAATCAAAGAACAGATTCTAAAGATGAAGGCAAAGCTAGAGGAAATTCTTCAAGAGGCATCGTCTTATATTCAAAAGGAACACTCTACAGTAGAGACAATTTTAAAGGCCATAGACGATCGCCTCGAAAAGAAAAATGTGCTGAGGCAATATGAACATGCACTTGGTATGAGGAAGCACTACTTCAAGTCTCAGAAGCAATAAGAGAATGACACTTGATCACAAAGGGGGAGATTGTTGGAGATATTTAATTGTGAATCAAGTTGGTCATAGATTAGCTTTATATTTAATCATTGTATTTAATTAGTGCATGAATTAGATAGCAATCGGGCCAAGTGTTAGGCCCATATAAACAGGCTAAAAGCCTGGTACGCCTAACCTAAACCTCGCTTATAAAAAGGGAGCCGAGGTTTAGGAATAGGTTAACGTCGTACTTATTATTCATAGCCTTACGCGCATATCTTTCTGTTGTACGAGTTCACGGTCTATCAAAGAAGGTTTTACGTTGATTCATTCTGTGTTCATCCTTACGTTTAATCTTCGTTGTTAGATCGTTATTCATTGCTGTTACAGAAACAGGGACTAACAATATTCGATATCCAAAAACGAATATATCTTTGCATTGGCCAATGACTTTATGATCCATCTAGATATGAGAAGTAGAATGTTCTCTCTTAATCTATTATGAGGAAGGAATCCTTTCTTGGCTCAACTACTACTCCATGTGCTTCGTGATGCACCCAACACATGCCGTATCTACCCCGATTGGAGTGCAAGCGTTGGTCATGGTCAAAGTACATCACTCCACACATGTAGTACGTATTGACCTCACGTCGGAGGACTATTACACTACTCTATACGCCGATATCCCATAGACACATGAATAGAACTTATCAAATGGTTTCTCGGTGGGTATGCCAATATTCTCTAAAATATCTATGTGACCATCATGAATTACAGGAACTCATAGTTGTGAGAACAACTATACTTTCTAAAAGTATGATGCAGTCCACATACCAATCTTATCACATATCATCAATATCTCATTCTTGATGATCATTGATTGGGGCTATTTTAGGACCTTATGTTATATCATATATGCTCTCACTTACTTATTGACAACATAAGTCTAAGGGAACACAATTATGAATAAGATATTGACAATCGAAACACTTAATCATCAAATTGTAATACCGTATATATCAAATATATAAAACTGAATGTGATCAAGTACATATATCTCTAAAAAGTGATTGTCGCTAGGACATATATACTAACAGAAATATAGTCAAAGTAGAGTGTGTGAATAGTGCAGCATTTACCAATATTGCAACTAAGAAAGAACGCATTTAGTATTTTATAATAAAGCAATGAAAAAATTATACGAAAACATAGTTAAAATGACATTCTATAACAATTATATTTTAGCTGATTCAACCAGAAAAGTATATTCAACTTTACTTATTCTAGTTATTAAACAATTAAATGTGGGAAATTCAGAATTACTTGTTTTTTAAAAAAAATTATTGATATGACTAATAAGTTGAAATATGAATTAAAATGCATGCGACCTCTTGATCTCCAAAACATAAAGTTTGTTTAACCTCGAAAGACTGATAGAGACACTAGAGCATATTCATTAAAGTAAATTTGAATTTAACGAAGCATTTTTTAAGGGAAGGTTAAAAAATTCGTGTATAATACTCGGTCAATTGTCAATTTAAGATATCTATGTAACATGTGACACCGTCCTTGAATATATTTTTGTTTGCGATTAACTATAATTATTTGGGAAAGTTCCCGAAATAGGATTAAAACAGTTTGAAAATTCCAAAATAGAACTGTCATATTTTTTATTCCTAAAATAGGACTAATTACTGTCATGTTTGAAGTCTGGTACTGCCAAAACATGGCAGTATTTAGTCATATTTTGGGAATAAAGACATGACAGTCCTATTTTGAAATTTTCAAATTGTTTTAGTTCTATTTCGGGTAATATCCTCTAATTATTTATGTGGCACTAAGAATAACAATCTGATAGGCCATTTATCTTTGCATGGGAGTACGGAGTCGTGTTTAGATACTTTTCTAGGGTTGCCACTAGGCAACGCTTAGCTTGGATTGTCCGGTGGTGATCGATCTGATCACGACACCGGTTTGTTTGTTCTTTATGTTGTATCCCGACACGGAAGAAGTAGATTTTGGGGTTCGGTGTAGACCTAGCTCAATTAATGCTTGGGCGGATGATTGCTGATTGATGCTCGCTGGTCTTGCTCGTTTTCTTCCCTTCGTACGGCTTCAAAATTAAGGAACACCATCAGCAATAGTGAAAGAATGACATCATCGAGTGAAGGTCATGGACAAAGCTTGAGGTTAAAAGCTAGAACAGATCTGGATTCAAGGTCATCTGTGATTGGTGGAGAAAGTGGAGGCTTGACAGAGATGGATGAGCAACAATGGAGTGCAAATGAGTCTAGGGTTTGGAAGAGGATGAGTGAAGTTTATTTTAATTCCATTTTTTTCTGTTTGTGTTTTTCTTTGGAATTGCATGTTGTTTTGGACATGTTCTTGTTTCCTAGCCGAGAGATTCTAGATTTTAAATCAGGTGATGAGCAGTCTGATTTGCCTGTCATTGGCTCAGTTAAGCCCATTACAGGATCAACGAATGTTATTGCTTCAACAGAGGTGATGGATTCTAAGTCTGCTTCAAGGGCGGATAACAGATGATGGAGTATATGGCCCGGGAACCCCCGGTCCACAGACTCCTACTACTCCAATAAGGGCCCAATAGGCCCAGGAAGCACAACGGGCCCAAATCACAGCGCCCAGAGTACCAAGCGGTCCACAGTGTGCACCAGGGGTACCTTCGCCCCCCTGGCCGAAGGCTCCAATTCTCACAGGGTGGCCGAATCAGGAAAACAAAGTTATTGGGAGAGAACGGTGAAAATCAGTAGCCCTCGGCACCTAGAGCCCTCGGCACTAAGGAGGTCCCCGGTACTCAGAGCCCTCGGCTAATCACCTACAGCCGAGGGCACCTTTTCCGACATAATATCCGCTCCACATGTGTATAGATCACCGTACCAAGTACGTTGTCACATCCAACAGCCGCATTAAATGCGGCCACATGCGGTTGCCAGCGCCAACCAGTTGAGGTGACCCCTCGGCCAATGGATGCTTGACATGTGTCCATGTCTGGGATTTATTGCTACTATAAATAGCACCCCATTTCCCCGTTGTAAACCACGCTAAAAACACTGAATACACTTTTTAATATACTCTCTCTCTCTACTTACTTGCTCTGACTTCTCTCTAGTTATTCCTCGTAATAACCCCTCGGATAAGCTACCCCCGGGTACACTATCCATCAACAGACAAAACACTTTTTGTCGTTTTGTTTCCTGCCGTTTCTATGATTGTATTATCAGTCATGTGATGAACTTTTTGTTGAGTTAATATATTTGTTGGAGTTGCTGATAAAAAAAGAATAAGAATCTGATAATTTATTTTAGCCGCTTTTCACCAAGATAAAAAATATACGTGGACCCACCTTGAAGGAAGGTCTGCTTGAAGTGTCCCAGGGGCATATAATACTATCGTATTAATCTTTGTCTGATTAATATTTTATGTGCGTAGGAAACAATTACAGATAGGGTGTATTTTAAATTAAAATAGACAAGAATTTGACGATTGGGCCGATAGATGATACAAGGGTCCAAAGCCCATTACAATGTCGATAATATTGGACAATGGTGGTCAATGTTCTAAATGGAGCTAGGCACTAGTCGAGCGCCAGCCCAGTGCCTAACGCCTAGGCGGCTAGGCGGGCACCTATTCGGGGACCAATCGGAGACATAAAAATTGCATTTTTATCTATATTTTTGCATAAATATGATAAGTAATATTGTATTTTTGTGTGAATGAAATACACACACACACACATACACACACGCACACAATAACAAACATGAATGATAGAATGATCACATTTAATCATACATAGTATATGATAACTAATCATTAACTTCATTATGTTATAAATATAAATAATGATAAAATTTAGGTATATATACAAACATATATAGTTTTATCTTAATTTACAACTTCATTTCTTTATATCCATGGCTAAAGTTAAAGTACGTAAATCACATAGAAAATTAAAATTAAAAAGTAAAGTAATGTTCGGCAAATTTAGACGACCTAGGCATCCGATTAGGCGCTCTAGGCGGACAACTAATCGCCATAGACGGCCGACTAAATCACCTAGATAGCAAACCAATTAGTCGGAGCGCCTAGACGAAAATCAGGGCGTCCGGCCACCACCTAGCCTAGGCGGGGACTAGTCCGGCGCCTAGAACGATTTTTAGAACAAAGATGGTGGTTGTATCCGGGAAATTTTTGGGTTACCGGTGACAACCTGTCACAGATTTTGTAGGTATTTTGTGTGAAAAAATTTGTTAGGGATTTCGTCTGTGGCAAGCGTTTTTGTATAAGCGTAAAAAGTTCTGTGACAAAATCTGTGATAAAGATGTCGGGGATGTAATTTGTGACAAAAAATCCGTGACAAAAAAGCTATTGTATGATTGAATAATTAATAAAGTTATATACTTGATGATTGAATTGGAATTTAATTAGTGTTATGTGACATATAAAGTTTTTTTATTGTAATTTGACATCTAAAATTGAACTACAAGATTAATATAAAAACCAATTCACCAAGTAACTAAACAATAATTTATACTACAAGTTTTTTCATTTGGGACAACTTAATAATTTGATTGGAGGCAAACTACATTTTTTCAAAAAGGTTGATACACTGCTCTGTTCTTCCGGATACCATGACACTAGCATGGAAATGTGTCAAAGGGATTGATACGAACATAATTTTTAATGATGGTTCTTGATTGATTGATCAAAATTTATTTCCATTGAGAAAACTTGAGAATAAAGATTTCCCATTATAAATTCTGCTATGTATGGAAGATATTTGGATTTAGATTCAAAACATATGAGTAGGGTTTCTAACGGCGGGGATAGTGGGAAAATTGGAAATTTCATGGATTCATTGGTGAAAATTGATGAACACAATTTTGATGCTGCATAGAACCCTTTTATACGTACTAGGGTACTTATGCTGGATACCGGAAAGCCCCTTAAAAGGTGTATGAAATTACATTTTTTGTTTTTTATGTCTAATTAAGGACCGGGGGACCTCAAGTTGTTATGAATTTTCAATAAGCAAGATATGTGGGATTTGGATTCTCTGCCTTAATGCAGAGTGCGTTACTGAAATGGACGAGAGTGATTTGATCGATCTCAAGTTTTGTAAATGAAAATGACCCCTTCATCTTCTATTGTAATTTTTTTAATCCGAGGATTCAAAATGGCAAGGCACTCTCCTTGCTTACAAAAGCAAGGCTGATCCTTAATTCGGATATGTGATATGAGTCTGATTAGATGTTGGGATCATGATTATTATTATATCAATATAGGCGATTTTTATTAAAAAATTGGTGTTTACCAATGAAAACTATAAATAGATTTTTTACCAACCAGTTGCCAACGAATTGCTAACACAGTTAAGGGAAAATGGCTTTCAACGATTAGTTACAGATTACGGTCTTTTTGTTACCAGTGAATCAATTTTGGTGGAATGGCCCACTTCAGATGGTCCCACACTGTGACTCTACGGAATGATGAATGAGTAAATTTCAAATAATTTCAGAAAGAAGTGATGAAGAGTCCGGTGTAACATAGATCCACAACATTGGCTGATGAAACTCTCACAATCAGTGGCAGCGTCACGAATGGGAGGTTATGGGGGCCGGAACTTTTTATAATTCATATAACAGGGACCAAAGTTTAAATTTTCATTATATTTTTTACTACATATAAATATTTATACATATATATAAATCACAATTTTTTTTCTTGCAGGGCCAAGCCCCACCGGCCTCCCCTGTGTCCACCCCTTTCACATGTCTCCACCCCTTCTCACAATGTAGCTCCCTGAAATTGAACTTGACACTTGAGCTAATTGTGCTGGTTCCCATGGATCACATACGATGAGTACATGAGGTGTAGTGTTTCGTCAGCAGATTTATCTTCTAATTATGTTGATTTGTTTTGTACATGTATTTATGTACATTTATTTTTCATGTACATTTTTGTATGTACGTAGAGTATGTACATTGTATTTAGGCCGACTGTCTTTTGTTCTTTGGACAACGAAGAAAAAGGTTGTCGGCCTAAATACAATGCATGCAGCGACGTCTGCGCTTCAACTTCCTAAAGACTACAGTCCAAAGCAAAACAAACTCTACGTACATACAAAAATGTACATGAAAAATAAATGTACATAAATACATGTACAAAACAAATCAACAAATTACCAACAGAAATAAAAACAAAATTTACCTGTTCCAAAAAAAAAACAAAATTTACCGATGAACTTCATCCGTTGGCAAATGTGAAAATCCCTCTCCTCTTAATATGCAAACGAACATTTTTTGGTTGTCTAGATGCCAGAAAGATCATTTGAGGCCCAAGATTTTGAATGAAAAAAATTCCGTTCTATGAGATGAAGTATTTCTAATCCAGAGTTTCGGAAGATGTCTTCCCACATAATTGTTAGTGTTTTATTTTGGATAAGCAACAATTCAAGTACCCAGTGAAAGTAGGAAGCTATCCACTTTGTCCAGATAAAAACTTCTGAAGGCAAAAATTAAAAAGTATCCACAATCTAAGAAGGGATTTCTTCTTCAACGAAGCAGAGAAGAAAGAGAGAACCAAAAACAAGGTTAACACGCCTTACTTATAACCGTTTCTTCTTGTTTGGAAACAATTTGAGACTCAAGTCTTCTTTGTAACTTTTGTTCTTGAATTGCCATATGATTGAATCATCTCATGATTTTTTTAACGTTCAGTACTTGTCTAAATTGGGAATTCGCTCAACGATCTGTTTATATCTTTATGTTTGGATCCGGTTCTGAATTCCCCTGAGTTTGAATGATAAATTCTTTAAAATATGTTTACGCTAAGGTTTCTAACAAAATCTGCAATTTTATTTATGTAGGAAAACTGTTTGATGAAAGCCCTAAGAGTCCTCTCTATTTTAATGTTTTTATCATGTATGCTCTCATATATATGATTAAATTATCTACAGGTGTTATTTATATGATTTTTTTCGTGCAATGCTCTTAAGCCATACCATTGCAATTTTCCATTTGCTTACATCACTTTTGGACTGTAAAGGGAATACCAAAATAATTAAGCATGAAGTAGATAGTGGTAATAATTAAATTCAAATAGGGTTGTTATGCTTACGAAACATTATAATGAAATTATAAGTTTTAGACTTTTAGTAATGCAATGAAAAAAACTTGTACAAAGAGAATACTTCGACAGTTCGACTAATGAGTAACTGGATGAATGACAAAGAATGAATTTCGTAGATGCTACCCATATTTAGGTTCTTGACTAGGAACGTATGGCAAGCTGCGGGAGTCATGCACCAGACTCATCACCTGTAGGCTGTAGCACATGCGTTCTCTTCTAAAGGAAAAAAATCGCCACTCAGGGTATTTCAAGGATGATATTTGTGTGTTTTTATATTATACTAGCACCGGTCGCATTGCACATGAAACGTAATAGTGAATCTCCTCACCTAATTCATGTACATTTTGTGTTGCAGAAGTATTTTTCGTTTTATAGGCCTATAGATTTTGTTGGGATTGGAAAATTCTTCTATCTCACACTAAACTATTACAAAAAAACTAATCCTCACTAATACACTTCTACATTAAGTGTATTTCACTCTTCACACACTTTTCTCACTTTCTAAACTGATGATATGAGCAACAATAGTACACTCGATCTATTTATAGGCTAGTTTGGAGACAAGAGGAAGTTGTATCCAAGCTTCCATAGTTATCTCCATATCTTCTTCCATGTTTATTTGTTGGAAAGCTCCTTCCAAGAAGGTGTGAGATGCCTCTTGGCAACTTCCAAGAAAGAAGGTGGAAGATCTCTACAAATATCCCCCTCCACCCTGTTCTTTATTTCTCTCGTTCCTGCGATGCTCGTTGGCTCCCCCTCGCTGGCAACAAGTATCCATTCGGATGTGGAGTATTTTCTATGTGGATTTATCCCTCGCATAGAATGTCGAACATGAGTACCTTCAGCTTCGTCTTCAGATGAGTGTCCCCCTGCTCTTGAATATCATCACTGTGATCATCATCATTACCTACTGAACCATTACTCTCTTGTTCAGTAGTATCATGCATCTCCTCGTCGCTGAGAGGAATGTTTGATGATACAGAGACTTCATATTCTGGAGTATGTTATTTGCGTATTATTGGAGCACACTCATGAAACTCGTTTTCATGAAATACAACATCTCTGCTTCGTATAACTTTCTTCACTCCGGGATCCCACAACCGGTATCCGAATTCTTCATCTCCATAGCCGATGAAGATGCATGGGTTTGATTTGAGATCAAGCTTTTGTCTCAACTCCTTGGACACATGTGCAAATGCCTTACACCTGAACATTTTCAAGTGAGAGTAAGAAACATCTCTTCGTGACCATTTCTTCCCTTGCACTTCAAAGTTTAAAGGAACAGAAGGTGACCTATTTATAAGATAACAAGTTGTCAGCACAGTTTCACCCTAGAATGACTTGGGTAGTTTGGCTATACTCAACATGCAACGAACTTTCTCCACAATGGTTCTGTTCATTCTTTCGGCTACACCATTGTGTTGTAGAGTTCGTGGAACCGTCTTCTCATGTCTGATTGCATATGCGGCACAATATCTTGAGAATTCCCAGGAAGTGTACTCTCCTCCATTATATGAACGTAGACACTTCAACTTCTTCCCGGTTTCTGTTTCTACCATGGCATGAAATAGTTTAAAACGATCAAACACTTGATCCGTACTTTTCAGACAGTATGCACATACCTTCCATGACGCATCATCAATGAGTGTCACAAAATATCTGCTTCCTCCCAGTGACTCCTCTTCAATGGGTCCACATACATCAGAGTGGACAAGACTGAGTAACTCAGAATGGTTCTTCCTCGTAGAATTGAAGGAAACTCCGTGTTGTTTCCTGAATAGACAGTGCTCACATGGATCTAGGTGACCACCTTTGCCATGGAAATGACTTCCTTCTTTGCAAGAGTTGTCAGTCCCTTCACGCTAAAGTGGCCTAGCCTCTAGTGCCACAAGTTAGGTGATATCTCTTCTTCAACAGCGTTGAGACTTGGATGACAAAACTTTGCATGAGTTTTATAAAGAGTACCACAAATATGGCCTCTAACAACAATCAAGGAACCTTTGGATAACTTCCACGTACCTTCTTTGAACCGGTTAAGATATCCTTGTTGATCCAGAACTGTACCGGAGATAAGATTCAATCTGAGATCCAGAACGTGTCGAACATCTTTCAACACAAGTGTGCATCTGACATTTGTTGTTATGTGCACATCACCAATAATGCCAACAATCTTCGAGAAACTGGTGTTTCCCATCTTCACAGCTCCAAAGTCTCCGGACATATAAGTTGTGAATAAATTCTGGTGTGGAGTGGCGTGAAATGAAGCGGCTGTATCAACCACCCACTCAACATCATGAGTACCTACGTGTAAACATTCTTGTTCACCATGTGTAACAAGTAACACGTCTGATGACAAACTAACCATGGTCGCACCATCTTCTTGGCTAGTATTTTGACTCGTTTGTGGCTGCTCTCGTAGAAATTTTCTACAATCTCTTTTTCTATGCCCATAATTACTACAGTAATTGCAATATCCTTCGAACCAAGTATTATTTTCAAAGGACATACCTCTCTTTTGTGATCTGCCGCGAACTTGAGAGTTTCCTCTATTTTGACCTTGGCCTCTACCTTGACCTCGACTTCTTCCTCCATTTTTGCCTCCCCCACGTCTGTTAGTTTTTGAAATGAGGCATATGATTATTCTGTCCCGGCTTCTTTCCTTCGGGATTCTTCATTCATCAAGGCATCTGTGACCATCTGCATAGTCACCTTCCCATTAGGAGCAGAATTACTAATTAGAGTGACAACAAGAGTCTCCCAACTATCAGGTAGAGAGCTCAAGAGTAGTATCGCTTTCTCTTCATCTTTGAGAACCCATCCGGTGGTGCTCAATTGATTCACGAGGTCCTGGAATTGACTGGTGTGTTCTGACACCGAAATACCACATCGTAACGTGTGGTTTACTAATCGACTCATTAGTAACGTCTTATTTTGGGCAATTTTTGCTTGATACATGCTACCAAGTTTCTCATATAATGTGTAAGCACTCTGTTCTTGAGCAACATGGTGGAACACACTATGATTTATCCACTATCGAATTTGTGCGACAGTTTTTCGATTCATTTTTGTCCATTCTTCATCTGTCTTCTTATTCGGTTTGACGTCATTATTATCAAGAGGATCGGCTAAATCCCTTAAATTTAGCAAATCCTCCGTCCGAGGCTTCCACATATTGTAGTTTGTGGAAGTGAGCGCAATCATGATGTCCGGTGATGATTTATCCATAATAAAATGCTCAATATATCTCGTACCTTATTTTCGAAGCCGAATTTGAAAAAACGAAGCTCACCGTTGAATCTGGAATGGTCGCAAATGGTGGAAACCGGTCTGACCTCGTCCAAAACCGGTTTGGAAGGCGTTGAACCGGGCTCCACAAATATGAACCAGTTCAGTCCAGTTCAGGCAGCAGCCTAGTGCGCAGACCGGCAGGCGGATGACGTGGCAGAAGCAAGCACTGCGCTGGCGCTGATGTGGCGCCACATGTCAGATGTTGTGGTGTGGAACTGGCGGTCAGAATGGATGACGTGGCACTGATTCGGCACGACGTGGCGCTGACGTGGTCTGACGTGGCGCTGACCTGGAGATGACGTGGCGGATGACTGGTCGTCTTCTTCCTCTGGCTTGTGCGTACAGTGCGTGGCCGAGAGTGACCTCACTCTTCGACGATTGGCGGCGCATATAGCTGCTTCTGGTGGCCAAAAAATTCCCCAAAAATACAAGTTTTCTCCTCGGGATGAGACGAATCCAATGGTATGATCTGATCGTGATTCCGAGCAACTTGAAAAAATCACGATTTTCTAACCAATAGAAATTTTTCTTAAAATGACAAAAAAGTGTATGAAAACTCAACCTCGCTCTGATACCATTTTTTTGGGATTGAAAAATTCTTCTATTCAATATCAAGAACAGAATTACAATAGGAGGAGCCCAGCTGATCGCCGACTCACTCTCCCTTACGGGAGGTCTCGGGTTCGAAACTCAATGTAGTGAGTTTCAGCCTAGATTACTCCAGGCTCCCCCAGCCCCCTCCCCCAGACGCCCCTTGGAGTAAAACAAAAAAACAAAAAAAGGAGGAGCAAACTCTCACACTCAACTATTACAAAAAACCAATCCTCCCTAATACACTTCTACACTAAGTGTATTTCACTCTTCAAACACTTTTCTCACTTTCTAAACTGATGATATGAACAACAATAGAATACTCTATTTATAGGCTAGTTTGGAGACAAGAGGAAGTTGCATCCAAGCTTCCATAGTTATCTCCATAGCTTCTCTCATGTTTATTTGTTGGAGAGCTCCTTCCAAGAAGGTGTGAGATGCTTCTTGGTAACTTCCAAGAAAGAAGATGGAAGATCTCTACAAATTTATCACTAAAGGAAATTTGGGACCAATAGACAAGAAGGCATTATTCTACTGTCTTATATGAAGAAATAGGGGAAAAACCTGCCAACGTTTGAAATATGAAAGAGCTAAGTTGACTGTGGGAACTTGGAACAAGGGGGAATTTAAAAAAAGAAAGTGTGGTAACATCTACAAATAGAATGAGTGAGGTAGTAGGAGGAGGCATGAGTCCATCCAACCATACAGGAGGTTCTAAATTTACCATAGATTATGTATAGACGGTATAGTTGGTGAACACAATTCCTTAACACAATATTCTTTTTTTTGTTAATGAACACAATAATCTTCATTTCGCCATTATGTAAAGATAAAAGAAAAACATATGTGGATCATTAAAGTAGGAGTGAGTTCGGTTCTTGCGGTTCGGTTTTGACCTAAAACCAAATATAGAATCAAAGTAAAAAGTTCGGTTCGGTTTCGGTTCGATTCTACACTCCAAAACTTGGAACCACGGTTTAATTGATTTGGTTTGTTTCGATTCGGTTTCGGTTTTTTCGGGTTTTTACCAAAAAAATATCATTTGATTAGAAATTGATATAATACTTTGAGGGATCAAACATATATTACATAAAGAATGCAAGCACACTACAACAAATAAAATAAAAATGAAAATAAATAAATATGTCATGAATTTTATGAGTATGCGAGAGAGATAAAAGTATATATTATTAATTTACATTGTTTGTGACTAGTTCAAAAAAAGTTCATGAGTATATACGTTATATGTGATATAGTTGAGATAAATATTTATTGTTTCATCAATACGAATTCTTTAAGTTAAATAAAAATAAAAGTTAATTAATACTAATAACAAGTAAAAACATATTATCAGTATAGCTACATTATTACGTGCAATGAATGTGTAAATGAATTCACAAACTAAACTAAACATAACAAACATTATTTCTCTAGCACAAGAAAACCAAAAACTATTAATGATATTAGGATTAGTTAGGATTAATGCTTAACAATGGACAAATAAATTTTACTCTGTATATTTTAACTAGTTCGGTTTGTTCGATTCGGTTCGGTTTTGAAGGGTAAAAACCAAAACCGAACCAAACAACTACGGTTCGGTTCGGTTTTTTACATTCGGTTTCGGTTTGTTAGCGGTTCAGTTTTATTTGGCTACGGTTCGGTATGATCTGATTCGGTTTTCGGTTTTCGATTTTTTGGACCCAGTCCTACATTAAAGAGTATCATTGTACTTTATTTTTGCAGGCCCATGATAGGAAATTATGAACTTTGATGGGCTTGAAAAGATTCACATAAAGATTTTTCGAAGAGTCACTTCATGATTAATATATTTATGACTTTACATGGTATTGTTTGACAATGCTTATCACTTCTAATGTTCTAATTCTAGATTTCATTTTGGGTTGATTTGAGATAATAAAGAACTTTTGACTCGCTCGCTCCACCTTGTGTATATTTTTCTAACCAAGTGTCTCCATTGCTAAGTCAAAGTAAGGTCTAAAATGTATATGGTTTTGATTCCTAATAAATCATAATATTGTTATTTAAGAAAAAGAAAGTTGTTAACCATTGACTTAAGTTCCTCACAAAGTAGACCTCGAAAGATTAAATAGTAAACATTTTGTAGTTTGTACTACTCCTCAAGGTAATTAAGTAGTTTTAGTTGCACAAAGGATAATTTTAATTGGATCAAAATTTTCTGATCTAGTCTGGGTTTGAACTGTTCAAGCTTGATCTTGGTCTGAATTGATCTATTCTGCAATAGATGTGTGGTGTTGGTGTATTTTACAACTCACAAAGTCAGGTAAGGTTGATTTGATCTGTTTAAGTCGATCTTATCTAGATTGATCTGATCTGTTTAATTATGGTTGTTTTGAGACCGTAATATGTTCAAATAAAAACATCATAAAAGACCTATGTGATGAATAGCTAGATCATAAGACAATAAGTCTTGTTCACCCGTAGATTCATACAATGAACAATAATCGAAATTCCCTTTGAGATTACATGTCATAAGAAATAGAGGATATTTCTAGTATATTGAAGCAATAAATCAGGAAAATAATATTAAAATTGGCGACAACTTAATAATAATTTAATTTAACGAACATATGATAAAACAATCGAAAATGAAAATAAAGATTGTGTAGTAATTAATAAATTAAAGAATTTGTTCTAAAAAAGATTACAAACCTTTGTAAATTTCAAAATATGAGTACTTAGCTTTTATTCCTAAATAAGAGTAGGAACTCCCATATTTTTCATTATCAAACTTTAATCATAATAATATTTTCTAGATTTAGCAATTGCTACTTTTATTTAGGAATTAAAAATAATGTACTCATATTCTAGAATTTCAAAAACTTTTCTCTTATTTCGGAAGATTGCCCCCAATTAATATGCTAACATACATGTTACTGTTATGAGAGCCGTTATTATAACGGTGTGAATTGGTTCTAAGCATAATATGCTCGACACCGACGACGGCAGTGCCGGCAGCGCCGCCGGTGGCGCCGGTGGCCCCCCCACTATCACCAAATCAGAAGTGCAATTTTGGGCATTATATTGACATGTGCAAACTTCTTTCAGGCACGCCGAAGTTGCGTTTGTGAATTGGCTTTGGCAACTAGTTGTACAGTTTCCCGTGGGACGATTATCTTTACATGGAAGAACACTTATTGGGTTACCGTTGCAAATCACATCACCGTGTGCATAGGAATAATAATGTCCCGGTATCATCTTGTCAACTGCATGTACATATATAGAATCAAAATTATTATTATTCATACTTGGGGTATTATTATTATTATTATTGTCATGATTATTATTATGAGGTTTTAAAAATATTATTGAATTGAAATTATTGACAAAAATATTACTAGTTGTTACCTACTATAGCTTTGATGCATAATCACTTAATAGGTATAAACATTGAACATAAGTTAATAGGAGTATATAACTATATAGTATTCATATTTTGAAATATTACAAAACTTTTATACCTTTTACATGAATTTTCTGATTAAAGTACCACTTCTTTGACACGTTTGTGTTACATGTAGCAAATTTACGTTTAATATTACCGAACAATACACTCAAAAACACTTTTTCGCATAACACTCTAATTTTACTTTTAAAAATATCAATTTTTACAATAAAGCAATTTTTATGTAAGTTTTAAAATAACTTTTTTCCTCTTGCATATACTTCTACTTTTATCTTTCTATTTCACTAGTATTTACTATTTAGTTTTTTTTTTTTTTGGGGGGGGGGGGGGGGGGGGGGGGGGGGGGCTGGGAGTCGGGGGTCCGAGGAGGGAGGGAACACAAGAGCTCAACCTGCTCCTGTCGGGAATTGAACTCCTAAACTCCAGGATAACCGGATGACTCCACAACCAGCTAAGCTAGTTGATTCGTCTACTATTTAGTACATTTACTATTTTTTCTCCATATATTCCCTATCTTTCATTAATCATTACCTTTATAAATAAAAGAAACCTAGGGTTATTCACGAAAGGACTAAATAAGGGAGGGAATACTGTTTTGTAATTTGTATTCCAGACATCGTTCAGGTTTGGTGTGGAAAAGTCGAGTACTTGAGTAAAATATACCAACTACTATTTTTATTAACGAGAAAATAATTAAAATACCTTAAACTTTGAAGGAGTGTGAGATAATCACCCCAAACTTGCATATGTTATTTAAATATCCCAAACATTATATAAAAAGTTATTTTAGCACCATGGTCATGTATTATTTCTTTTAAAAATATTAATTTTTGGTGTTTATTTAATAATTTGATAATTTTTTAGCATTCAAAAAGATACAATTAACATTCTAAATTTCCGTTGTAAAATAAATAGTATTACCCACCACTATATATAATTCTAATGTTTTCAATTTTCTATTTTAAATTATGCATTTAACACCATAAATTTACAATTTTGAAAGAAATACTCCCTCCGTTCCCAAAAATACTTCCCACTTTCCTTTTTGGGTTGTTCCCAAAAATATTTCCCACTTTCCCATTTTGGACAATTTGTGTGACTCACATTCATTTTACCTTTTTCTTACACAATCACAACCATACATTTCCACTTTATTCCACTTTCTTAATAAGCGTGCCAAGTCAAACCGGGAAGAATTTTTAGGAACGGAGGGAGTAATACATAACGATGGTGTTAAAACAATTTTTTATATAAAGTTTGGGGTATTTAAATTACATATGAAAGTTCGGGGTGTTTATCTCACACCCCTTCAAAGTTTGGGGTATTTTAATTATGTTCCCCTTTTATTAATTGTAAAAAACTACTCTTTTTATCATATTCCTATTATACGTAGTATGTCATTTTCTAATTAATCTGATCAACGAAATTCCTAATTATTCTCTCTTATTTTCTATGTTAGATGTTTAATTTATACCATTTTCAATCATCTTTTTACAATACAAACCTCTAGCTAGTGTGGTGCAAAATAAATGTATGAATTTTAATTTCAATACAAGTTTAACTACTACGTATTATTTGTGTAGATTAACCCTACATAGGAGTAAATTGTCCTACATAGGAGTAAATTGGTTTTGGAATTACAAAATGGGACCGTTATATTTTTCTTCGCAAAATATGAATCGTTATTGTCATGATTCAAAGATACTGTCATTAACGACAGTATATATTGTCATGTTAAATTTATAGTAGTGCAACTATTTTGACAGTAATGATTCTAAAATGATTGTAAATACTGTCTTATTACTCGTATTTCAGAAAGAAACACATAACAATCATATTTTGGATTTCAAAACATGTTTATTCTTATTTCGGGAACTTTGCCTAACTTTAACCTAACTGAAACTATGTTATTCAAAACATGGAAACAAAAGAAAGCATGGAGATTAAAAGAAATTGAGACCAGAGGTATTATTATTATAAGTTTGGCCGATACTAGAATTTACATTTAATTTTCGCAATTCCACGTACAAAACATATGCCATCAATCAAATAAATTTAAAGAATTTGCTAATTATAGTACCTGAAACAAAAGCAACCAGGAAGAAGAACAACATTATGGAAAGTTGCGCCATTTTTTGATGAGTTATATTCGAAATATTTACGCATACAATATACGGAGTAAGATTTAATTTGTTGCAATGCAATGTAATAGTGTTGGGGATATATATAGTACATACACATATATAGAATTGTACCAGCCAGTACACAGCCTTTAAAGGAGTTTTTAATTCCGCTTTTCCTTTAGCGCGGATCAAGGGTGATAAAGGAAACAAGAGAAAGCAACAACAACAAAATGTAGACAAATGGACCGGATGAAAGGGAAAAAAAGTAAAAAGAAGATTGAATAATTTCAAGTAAAATAAAAGTAGTAAAAAAAGGAGAAAGTAAAATAAAAGAAGATCAGAAGAAGATCGAATAAGAAGTGAAAGCAGACATTATATAAACTGAGAGAGAAATAAAAGAGGGACTTTGTCACTAATTCGCCAAAAACTATTCGCTACAAAAAAACAAGTAGTCATGGATTCAGTCACGGATCGCAGTGTAAAAATCTCGTGACTAACATAGTTTGGTCGTGACTAAAATGTAGTCACTGAACTTTGGCCGTGACTAACTGTAGTCACGGATTAGTCACGGACCAGATCCGTGACTAATTCTTGACCGGAATTGCTGCTCTGGCACGTTAGTCACGGATCAGATCCGGAATACGTTTATTTTTGTTTTTCAAATTCGGCCATATTAGTCACGGACCGATCCGTCACTAAGTTTTCAAATTTTCAAATTTTCAAAAACCCGCGGTTTAAATTTTCAAATTTTGTATTAGTCACGGACATGTATCCGTGACTATTATTTTTTTTAAAAAAAATAAATTTTGAATTTATAGATGAATTCCAGACAAAAATATTAGTCACGGATCAGATCCATGACTAAAGTTTTTGTTTTTTTTAAAAAAAGTTTTTCCTTTTAAAAAAAATCAAAAAATTATTTTAATTTTTCTTTAAAGCAATTATAACATTAAATAAAAAACAAAATTCATACAATGTTAAATATAATAAATGTTATTACAGGCTGGAATTATAAAAGTAATATGAAATGTTAAACTTAAAAAATGTATTATTACATGCCCGACCGTCGGACTCCATTATGATAAAAACTAGGATCATCATTATCATATGCATCATTATCATCATAATCAAGATAATCATCCTCTTCGGCATCCACGGGGTCTAAGGGTCGGGTACCTCCTCGACTGCCTCGGCTACCTCGATTGCCTCAGCTGTCTCGGCTGCGTCCTCGGCTGCCTCCTCGGTCGCCTGCACCGGATGACTGAAATTGATTGAAGAAATCAGACGACAGAGATCCGAATGCCGACCCCATTGCAGGCATGCTACCTTATCCGGATTTAGAATGATAACCCATAGGACCCATGTGCGGAACTTGAGGAGTCTGCTCAACGTGCAACATGTACGGCCGAGAAAGAGGCTGAGTGATATGCACTAATTAGTAGTGCATAAATGTTTGTTTTTATGTTTGATTTGTGTGGATTGTTTACCATTTTAGTAATTTGAGAACATTTGTTTGATTTTAATTGTAATTGTATTTTAATCTTCATTTGTGAGTTGTAAAGTAGAATTAGGAATTATGGTGTTGAAAAGGAGGACTTTGAAGTGAAGCAAAAGGAGATTGGACTGTCCAGGAGCTGAAACCTAACCGGGCATTAACACTTGACCCGGTCGGGTAAGATTTAACAAATGAAGGTGACTGGAAATTGCACAGACCCGGTCGGGTCGGATTTGACCTGGGACAATTTAACGTGCAAAAACACAAGAACGTGGAAGATTATCTGATCTTCACATGCATCCGGTCGGGTGGGCACTTTACCCGGTCGGGTACTCGGCCAAAGGTGTTGTAAAACACTTATAAATAGCCCCATTTTCCTTCACTTTTAATCATCCATTCTTCTATACTTCTAAGCTCAGTTTAGAATATCATTTCTTATATTTTTTATAGCATGTTTAGTCTCCAAATGAGGAGCTAAACTTCCATTTCTTGGTTTTGCTCTTGAAGCTTGTTGATTATTAAAGTTGTGAGTTATTTTCTTAACTTGTTCTCTTGATTATTAATTCTTCCCTTAATCTCATTCTACATTAATGTTGGAGGGTTGCCAAGTGACGATTAGTTAATGTTCCGACATTAATTACTACTAGAAACGATCAACGAACTGATGGTTAATCGTTGGTGGTTTCCCAAGTAAGTAACTTCGGTTTATTAATGCACGGTCGTGGTTAATAGACTTAAGAGGGATCAATTTTGTTGGTTAAACCGAAACCGTTGTGTTGAGGTTATCAATCTCAATTGATTTCATCAAGGAGTTAAAAAGATTGAATGCTACTTTTATATCGGTATACGGCGTTGTTCTATATTTGATTAATAGTAAGGGTTATTAATGAACGGTCGTTGTTAATAACTACCCTCGATGAATTGGAGATACTCCTCGATTGAGTATTCGAGAGGGGATAAGTTATATATATAATAAGGATCGACTAAAATAGATCAACAAGTGGAAAGTAGCAAAGCCAAGTCCCTTTTATTCTTGAATTAAATCTCATATAAGTCATTCATCTTAGTTTTTAATTTAATTAAATCATTCATCACTAAAATCCCTTTATTTACTAAGTTTCATAAAAAGAGAATTGTTCATTTCCCTGTGGATACGAACTCTACTTCACCTATACTACGTATAAGTGTTAGTATCGAATTATTTTGATGCACCTTGACAAAGTGGTCGTCAAATTTGGCTCCGTTGCCGGGGAAAGACAATTAATTTTTCTTTTTATTCTATTTCAAGAAAAATAAAAAAATTATATATAAGGATTTCTATTTTTCTGAGCTTTGTTTGAGTATATGCTAAAAACCCGATCCATAAACCAACTCACCTACCAAACAAACCCCGAAATAGAACAAGCTCTCGAGCGGTTAAAAAGTAAATTCTCAAATACCGACTCGGGAGAATCCTCAAGTGCTAGTTCTCAATCCAGCGAGTCCGAAGAGCCAATATCGATGGCTCTTGAAACAAGAACGATGAGGGAGCTCACAGCTCCCAATCTAAATCAACAACCCTTATGTATCACCTTCCCAACTCTTGATGCGGGTGCTACATTTGAGTTGAAATCCGGACTCATACATCTACTTCCATCTTTCCACAGGCTAAGAGGAGAGGATCCGAATAAATATCTTTTGGAGTTCAACATTGTTTTCACAAGCATGTGCCCGAACGGTGTTACCGAGGAGCAAATTAAGTTGAGGGCTTTTCCATTCTCCCTCAAAGACACCGCCAAAGATGGGCTATTCTATCTTCCCTCGGGAAGCATAGACACTTGGGCGGCCATGAAAAAGAGCTTCCTCGAAAGGTATTATCCTGCCTTGATAAACCCAGATCTTAACATTCAACAATCATAAGCAGTTAAAGAAGAAGCAGATAGAAAGATGTCGATTTAATACACGAATCTGGTATACCGTATAAAACCCCGCTGCTCTCCCTCAAGAAGGAGAGCAGCGGAAACCCTACTCTCTCTATCTCGCCTCAGCGTCTCTCACGCCTCTATGTTGATCGTTAGGGTTCTCGTAAGTTAGCCTCCTTTTATAGGAGAAGTTGGCTAACTTACGGGTTACAAGGAAGCCCCCGGGCTGATACACATTTGTGGCCCGTATTACACGTTTAATTAATAACTACACAAATACAAAGATATTTAATTAGATTGGACACCATAAAATATTCCTAACAATCTCCCCCTTGGTGTTCAATCGTGTTGAATCAGCATTGCAGCGTAAATATCTTTGTCTTCGTTGTTATTCAGCTTCCTTTTTCTTTGAACTTGACTTCTGAGGAAGGCTATCTGAAGAAATCCTTGCAATCTCCCCTTTGATGTCTTCTTGACAATTTGATCTTTGATGCCGGGGGTTGAGGGACCTTCTGTATCTTGCATGTAGTCCTTGCCTTCCAGAAGTTGCTCTTGATCAGCTTGGATGAAGTCCGGTGACGCCTCTAGAATGAATATTCTTTGGAGAATAGGAGACGCCCATGGAATTCATGTTCAGGACACGAGTATTTGACCTCTGTCTCCTTCACAATGTAGTCTTTTTGACTATTTGGAATGAATGCATTTGAGGAGAACTTGTCGGTGGCACAACGGAACATAATGATTGTTGATTTGTGAGTGTAGCTGACCATTTGATTTGAGTTGTAGAGATAGAAGAGAAGGTGTTGATTTTTGTGATGGAGGAGCGAAGTGTCCCAGAATGATTTGTTCAGTGTTAACAACATGTGGACCACTCTCCCCCTCATGACGATCTGATGAATCGGGACGTCGTGCTTTTATTCTTTTATTCTGCGGAAAGAAAAGGAAACAAACAGAAAGAGTAAATGATAAAAGCCCCCCGGGGTCGTGTAGACACCCGTTTTAAATACTATAGAGATAAACTCTAAAGCAATGGCCTGAAAATGTTGGTGATTCTTATGTTGCAACAGCAGGACTTCCTTCCAATCATTAGTCTACATCTGCAATAGATGAGACCTATGGAAGTTCTCGCGGATCTTTGAAGACCTGCAACTGACTCAAAAAGTGCGTTGGTGTCCTATAAAATTCAAAACATTTGGGAGTGAGGTAACTAGACACGACGTGATCAATGAAAGTTCAGTGGCATGGGGCTGAGGCCACTGTAGTCAGTATTACTTGCCTCGGAAGGAGACAGTAATGAGAGATGCGGTTCCCCGTGAACTATGATTAAACACCTATCTGTTGGGAGACAAGTGAGTGGTCTAGGGTAGGGTTGTGCATGCGCCGTTTGGACAAAATGCAGCGACTTCTACCCGGGATCTGAATAAATTCAGTCCTGAACCTATGGGGACAGTCCAGAGTATTTTAGTGGCTAGGAGCAAATGTTCAATTCATAGAAGGCAATTGAGGTAGCAGACTCATCATTGATAATTGTTTTTCTTCTCACTTGAGCCTTCTGCTTCCTAATGCTCATAATGTTCACTCACTCACTCGCTCACTTACGCACTTACGCTTGGCTTTGTCCCTTGGGTAGGCTTAGTTGGGTTTACTAAGCCATATGGACATGTTCTCTCATTACTTTCTTCATTTTCTCTCTGTACTCCCCCTCAACTGGAGTACTCGGTATGCTTTGTCATTGTTAGGCACCGGGAAGGATAACATTGAATACTCCCCCTAAAATGTTGCATCCTTTGAGAGATTCCTTGCTTTGTCGGTGTAAGGCGCCAGGAGGAGAAAACTGAAACTCTCCCTCAGAATGTGCAAGGTTTGATTGCTCACAGCTTGTCATACCCTCCATGTGTGTGGAGCAATCTGAACATGTACCACACATGACGGTTTTCCTGAGCTCATCATGTAGAATTTCAGCATATTGATGATCACATAATGTTGATGAGTCAGAGGAGGCTTCAGTGGTTGATTGTTGATTGTTGTTAGATGACCGTTGACGCGGGGTTGATTGAATTATCTACGATTTTCAGACCTTTACATTTAAGTTTAGAAAAGCTTTGACCTCAGGGTTGACATTGAAAGAATTTGAACAGATTCGCCTAAGTTTTGACCTGGACATCGGTGATTTACAATGTTTGTCGGAAAACTAACGTTTTGACCCTCAAGGACTGCGAGTGAGGGCGCGTGAGAATGGGTTCTGGGCATAGCATGAGAATTAATGTAGATCTTTTCGTTAGCTTTCTAACAAAAAAAGTTTGCTCAAATCGGATCACCGAGTCAAAAGTTATGGCCAAAACAGTGCGGTGTCGCAGAAAATCTCTAATTTTGAGTTTTTGAGGAATTTCTTCGAAGATGAGGTTCTCGATGTTGAATATCGAGAGCAGGTGGATTTTAAACAAAATTCTAAGGAAATCCCTCGAAATCCTAATCTCGAGGTTTAAATCTCGAGATTACAATCTCGAGGTTTAAATCTCGAGATTACAATCTCGAGTTTTAAATCTCGAGATTACAATCTAGAGGTTGCCTCGAAGAATAATGGCGAAATCCACCTGCAAAACAAACCTCAGAATATCGAAATATGCAGAATTTCAAAATGTTTGGAACATCGAAAACTTTGGAGTTTCGAAAACCTCATAATCTCGAAAACTTGCTGTTTGAAAAACATCAGAACATCGAAAACTCCTGAAACATTTATAAGCAGGGAATTATTCAGAAATCCTATAATGTAAAGCTTCGATGAACTGCGAAGAATGTCAAGATTCGAATTATGAGTTCCAAGAAACTGCAAACTTTGAAAGATTCAAAACATCGAGAAATTTTGAAAATCTCGAAATCTTCAGAATGTCGAGATCCAAAATATCGAGATCCCAAATGTCGAAATCCCAAAACTCGAAATTCCAAAAGATTTTCAGAGGCAGAATGTCGAAAATCAGATGTCGAGATCTGAATGTCGAGATCTAGGATTTCGATAAAGGAGGCCCGGTTTCGAGATTTGATATCGAGATTAGGATGTTGAGTTTTGAAATCTCGAGATTTTAAATGTCGAGAAGTAAATCTCGAGATTTGAGATGTCGAGAAGTGAAACTCGAAATATTATTTCGAGAAGTCAAATGTCGAGACCAGAAGTCGAGACCTTAAAATCGAAACCTCGATCTCGAGATTTGGATGTCGAGATCCTCAATGTCGAAATCCTGCAAAATGAAAACATCGATTTTTGAAAATCTGAAACCTGTTCTGAAAAGCCCTGAAGGTCGAGATTCTCCTGTATCGTTTTCAAGCCAAAAACGTTTCTGCACCAGTGAAAAATAAGGATTTCGAGATCTCAATGTAGAGATCTTCGAAATATAAAAATTGCAGAAAACGAAAAAGGAGGTGTGTTGTTGGATCGGTTTTGAAAGGCGAGTCCAACAGTATGATTTTTACAAAATTTCGTTCACAAACAAGATTACAGGAGCAAATCTCTACATATAGAAAAACAGAAGAAAAGCAGAGCAGTTCTTCGTTAGATCCAAAAAAATCGCAGATAGATTCAACCTGTTTCACGTCTCGGCTCTGATACCAATTGATAAACCCAGATCTTAACATTCAACAATCATAAGCATTTAAAGAAGAAGCAGATAGAAAGATGTCGATTTAATACACGAATCTGGTATACTGTATAAAACCCCGCTGCTCTCCCTCGAGAAGGAGAGCAGCGGAAACCCTACTCTCTCTATCTCGCCTCAGCGTCTCTCAAGCCTCTATGTCGATCATTAGGGTTCCTGTAAGTTAGCCTCCTTTTATAGGAGAAGTTGGCTAACTTACGGGTTACAAGGAAGCCCATGGGCTGATACACATTTGTGGCCCGTATTACACGTTTAATTAATAACTACACAAATACAAAGATATTTAATTAGATTGGACACCATAAAATATTCCTAACATGCCTCAATCTCCTCATCTCTAAAGAAACAAATCAGCAATGTGGAGCAAAAAGATGATGAATCGTTCTACGAATTCTGGGAACGATTCAAGAAACTTTGTGCAAGCTGCCCGTATCACGGCTACTCGGAGCAAGACCTCGTCCTTTACTTTTATGATTGTCTTTGCGATGATGATAGACGGATGATTAATGTCACATGTGGAGGAGGAATAGTCAACAAAACTCCTTCTCAAGCTAGGAATCTTATCTCGGAGTTGGCCGAAAATTGTAGACACTATGATCGGCGGTCAACAAAGAGAGTCATGGCGGCGGAATCCAACAACTCGTTGGAAAGTCAAGTGGCCGGCTTGACTTCTTTGGTTAAAGATTTCCTCTTAAATCCAAAAACCCAAGAAGTCAAGGTATGCGGCATATGTTCAACACCAGGGCATCCCACCGATTCTTGCCCAACTCTACAAGAGGAGAACTCCGAGCAAGTCAATGCTTTGGGGTTTCAAGGCCAAAGGAGGTACGATCCTCACGGCCACACCTACAATCCGGGATGGAGGGATCATCCAAATATAAGGTATGGAAACTCTCAACCCCCTCAACAATCAAACCCTCCTCCTCAACAATACAAACAACAAGGCCAAACATCGAACTCGAACATGTCCACCGAAGACATGATTCGAGCACTAGCCATGAACATGACTACGATGCAACAAAGTGTGGCCCAATTTCAAGAAACAACAAAATCAAGCATCCACAACTTGGAAAGCCAAATGAGTCAAATCTCAAATGCCGTCAGTAGGCTTGAAGCTAGGGATTCGGCAAAACTCCCATCTCAAACGGAGCCGAATCCAAGGCAACAAGCTCATGCGGTCACTTTGAGAAGTGACAAAGAATTGGTTATGGCTAAGGCAAAAGCAAAGAGCCATGTTGGAGAAGAGGAGGAGGAGATCTTGGTGCCAAGCACAAATCCTCAAAATGAAGAGGAAAAAGAGGAGGAGATCACACCTCAAATAAAATTCCCACCGCTCGATTCATATGAGCTCGTGCCACCTTTTCCGGAGGCTCTCAAGGATAACCGGAAATACAACAATGACAAAGACATCTATGAGACCTTCAGCAAATGAGAGGTAAATATCCCTCTTCTCAATTTAATAAAAGGTGTTCTTAGGTTTGCAAAGTTTTTAAAAGAACTTTTCAGAATTAAAAGGAAACACAAGTTGAATGGCAAGCATAAAATCCAAGTAAGCGAAAGAGTGTCGGCAGTCCCAATTTTACTAGGCAGGCCTTTTTTGAAAACGGCCAAGGCAAAATTTGACGTTTTTAGTGGAGTGTTAACCATGGAGTTCGATGGTGAAAAAGTCAAATTTAATATCTACGACTCCATGAAATACCCCACCGATAATCACTCTCTTTTTGCGATTGACACTTGCGACACTTGGGTCCAAGATGTATTTTAAATTGAGGGAAAAGATGAGGTACTAAGCTCAACTGAAAACGACATAGAGGATTTTACTGTGGAATACTCTATGTCAAATAACATTAAGATTATGGTGGCGTAGTTAAATCAACTCCCACTTTTGCCACCGGGCTCTAAAGCCCTCCCACTAACCATTCCGAGCGAGAAGCCGCTACCATATGTTTTGCAGGCACCGAAGGTGGAATTAAAACCACTCCCTAAAAATATGAAGCATGTGTTCTTGGGTGAAAATCACACTCTACCAGTGATTATCTCAAATGCCCTATCCCAAGAACAAGAGGAAAGATTGATCACGGTCCTCAAGGAGTATAAATTGGCCATTGGATGGTCTATTGTCGACATCAAAGGCATTAGTCCATCCACATGCATGCACATGATCTTGCTCGAAGACGAGGCCAAAGCGGTAAGGCAACCGCAACGAAGATTGAACCCACCCATGATGGAGGTGGTGAAAAAGGAGGTAATCAAATTGCTTCAAATGGGAATCATCTTTCCCATTTCCGATAGCAAGTGGGTGAGTCCTACTCAAGTGGTGCCAAAGAAGACCGGAGTGAGTCATTGAGAACAAGGATGGCGAGATGGTGCCCACCCGAGTTCAAAATGGGTGGCGAGTTTGCATTGACTACCGAAGGCTCAATTCGGTAACAAGAAAAGACTTCTTTCCATTGCCTTTCATCGATCAAATGTTAGAGAGGTTAGCAGGGCACAAGTTCTATTGTTTTCTCGATGGTTACTCCGGGTATTTCCAAATACCAATAGCCCCGGAAGACCAAGAGAAAACAACTTTCACATGTCCATTTGGCACTTTTGCCTATCGACGAATGCCCTTTGGATTATGCAACGCACCGGGCACCTTTCAAAGGTGCATGATGAGCATATTTTCAGAATTTGTGGAGGTATTCATGAAGGTCTTTATGGATGATTTCAGAATCCATGGGGACTCCTTTGACTCTTGCCTCTATCACCTCACTCTTGTTCTCAAAAGTTGCATTGAATCCAACCTTGTTCTAAATTCTGAAAAATGCCACTTTATGGTAGAACAAGGGATCGTTCTTGGGCATGTGATCTCATCAAAGGGGATCGAGGTGGACAAAGCAAAAATTGATGTGATTCAAACGCTCCCGTACCCCACAAATGTACGGGACATCCGCTCTTTCCTCGGTCACGCCGGTTTCTATAGGAGATTCATCAAGGACTTCTCAAAAATTTCATCTCCTCTATGCAAACTTTTACAAAAGGAGGTTGAATTGGATCTAAATGATGAATGCAAAGAGGCTTTTGACACTTTAAAAGCAAGACTGGTGACTGCCCCAATCATACAAGCTCCCGATTGGTCTCTTCCTTTTGAGATCATGTGCGACGCAAGTGACTATGCGGTGGGGCCTATTTTAGGCCAAAAGGTCGGAAGAGCTTCTCATGTCATCTACTACGCCTCCTCAACCCTCAACGAAGCCTAAAAGAACTATTCCACCACTGAGAAGGAAATGCTAGCGGTAATCTTTACTTTGGAAGAGTTTCGTTCCTACCTTCTTGGAATGAAAGTTATTGTTTACACCGACCATACCGCTCTCCGATTCCTTATGACAAAGAAGGAAGCCAAACCAAGACTCATTCGATGGGTCCTTCTATTGAGTGAGTTTGATATGGAAATTAAAGATAAGAAAGGAGCAGAGAACTTGGTGGCCGATCATTTAAGCCGCCTCATCCCTCACAAAGACATTGAAGACCTCCACACAAATCTCATCAAAGGCGAATTCCCGGACGAAACTCTCCTCTCCGTCAAAATCATACAACCATGGTACGCAAATATCGTGAACTTCCTCGTTTCCGGCAAATTTCCTCCACAGCTCTCAAAATCTCAAAAAGAAAAATTGAGAATGGATTCAATACTTGAAAGAGGTTTTTGGTGGCCGAGTCTATTCCGGGATGCACACGGCTTTTGTCAATCTTGTGAAAATTGCCAAAGAGCGGGCAACATTTCAAGGAGGAACGAGATGCCACAAAACCCCATGCTTTTCTGTTAGATTTTTGATGCATGGGGTATTGACTTCATGGGACCTTTCCCAAACTCTCAAGGTAACATCTACATCCTTCTTGCAGTAGATTACGTCTCCAAATGGGTGGAGGCAAAAGAAACAAAAACTGATGATGCCAAGGTGGTGGCTAGTTTTCTCAAATCACACATAGTTTCAAGGTTCGGGGTCCCTCAAATTTTAACAAGCGATCGAGGCACACATTTTTGTAATAAAATTGTGGGATCCCTACTAAAGAAATATGGTGTGACTCACAAGATCTCTACCGCTTACCACCCTTAAACCAATGGCCAAGCGGAAACCTCAAATAGGGAATTGAAATCTGTACTCCAGAAGAAAGTGAACCCGAACCGGAAGGATTGGAGTATACGCATTGATGATGCACTTTGGGCATACCGAACTCCCTACAAAACTCCAATCGGTATGTCCCCTTATAGACTTGTGTTCGGCAAAGCGTGTCATCTTCCCGTAGAGCTAGAACACAAGTCATATTGGACGGTGAAGGAATTCAACCTCAATCTTGACGAGGCCGGTGTACATAGGAAGCTCCAATTGCAAGAATTGGAAGAACTTCGCCTAGATTCTTATGACAATGCGGAAATATACAAGACAAAGACGAAGGAGTGGCATGATAAAATGATCATACGAAAGGACTTTAAACTTGATGAAAAAGTCCTCCTATTCCAATCATGCCTTCGCCTATTTCCGAGAAAGCTGGGATCCCGTTGGACTGGACCATACAAAGTGGTTAAAACATATCCACACGGGGCGGTGGAAATTCAAGACCTGGAGACGGGAGAGGTTCTCAAAGTGAACGGAAAGCGATTAGAATCCTTCTTTGAGGGTTTTCAACTCAAAAACGTGGAAGTCGTAGACCTCTCTGAACCGGTCTACGAATGAGGAACAACAGAAGATATCGTCGAGCCACGACGTTAAATAAAGCGCTTCTTGGAAGGCAACCCATGCACGGTATGTTTTCCTTTATACTTTTTCAGTAGAGCGTGTGTGTGTGAAAAAAAAATAAAAAAAAAATGGCCTGGGATTGCACCCGGTCGTGTTACTTCTTAAAACACAGCACCCGGCCAACTGCCTGGGCGAGGCAGCTGAGGAACAGAGAATAATCAAACGCCGACCGAATAGACCCCTATACCCGGCCGGGCAACCCAACAAAAACTCTCTGCCTCGAGTGAACAGCTTACGCCCGACCGGGTCAGTCACTATACCCGGCCGGGCAACCCAGCAAAAACTCTCTGCCTCGGGTGAACAACTTACGCTCGACCGGGTCAGTAAATATACCCAGCCGGGCAACCCATCAAAAACTCTCTGCCTCGGATGAACAGCTTACGCCCGACCGGGTTAGTCACTATACCCGGCCGGGCGGTCGGGCAAAAGCCTGATAAGGGTGCGGGCGGGCAGCTTTCTTCCCCATTTTCTTTTCTCCCCCACGACCAAAACCCCCCCAAACCTCCATTGTTGAGCTTTAAAGCTTCGAAATCTCACCATTTATACACCAAATCCATCAATTAACACCATATTCTTCATCTCCCTTACACACTCTTCCATCCTATACACATAAATCCTCTCCAAAGTCACCAAATCAATCAAACCCACAAAATCCTACCCCAAGCTTGAAAATCCCCATTTTTGAGCACTCAAGGTTCGAACTCAAGCCATAAATCCTTAACCAATACCATATTCTTGCTCTCCTCATCATCCTCTTCAACACTATACCCATAAAAACCATCCCAGCTTCACCAAACCAAAATTCCGAAAATTACTCAACAAAAAAGCCAAAAAAATTAAACTTCATGGCTCCAAAAAAGTCAAAGGCATCTTCTTCAAGAGGTAATAGGGCCATCTCACCCGTGAAAGGCTTTGAGAGTGTGGACTTAGCCACGGAGGACAAAAAGCAGCGCTTCATAGAGCAAACCAAACGGGAGGTAAAACAGTCTCGTTTCATTTGCATTACTACCCTATTGACATTCATGCTTGATACCGTTATGCCTGAACTCTTCACAAATACCGGAATGCTTAGGGTGTGAAATGCAATATGTTACCTACCCACACTTAGTATATGAATTTTTTAGTTCATTTTTGCAAACTACAAATATTGATGACCATCTTGAAAGTACAATCAAATTTCGTTTGCTAAATGAGGACCGTTCATTGACCAAACGGGAGTTCACCCAACACTTTGGCCTCCCCTTGTTTGATGAAGAACGTGATTATGACACTTTTGTGGGTGTAGAGTTATGGCAAAGGATGACAGGTCACGTAGATGTTGATTTTCGTCATCTTAGTGTGAATTGTGTACAACATCCGGTCTTCCGAATTTTCTTGAAATTTTTATCAAACTGTTTTCTCGGAAGGCCGAATAACCATCACACAAGGATATGGATGTTTGTGTTCTTTCACAAGCTGTTTTACCAGGCCCGGATCAGGTGGATGTTGCCACAATTCTGTGGACTCACTTCAACAAAGTTGCAACTTCCACAGGGCCAATTGTGATGGGAGGCTTAATCACACATTTAGCCACACTATATGGTTTTGTAGACCCCGACCCCATTACCACAAAACAACTTGTCTGCACAAAATGGCTTGTGGAGAATACCAAAGATGTCAAATTTTCTCACACAACACCCGGGGGGGTTAACTTCTACAACTGGTTAATCGACCCACCTGAAGACATTTTTTTTCAATTACCCCCACTTGACCTCCCCTTGGACCTTTTGAATCACCAAATCGGTGATGGGCATCATTACTGTCTCCCCGGTAGAATACCACCCCATTATCAACCACAGGAACCTCACCATGATCAAGCCGCAATTGAACCTCCACCCCCATACCCGAACAACCCCAACCACAACATCAACCATAACCCAATGCTCACCAATTTTCACCATTTGAGCAAGAACTGCTCAATAGTACGGCTGCCCTCAACCTCAACTATACCAACCTTCGAGAATATATTAAACTATATAGAATTGAACAACAACAGAGCTCCGAAAGGATAGAGGAGCAGAGACAAAGAGACTGGCAGCGGTATGAGGAGGACCGACAGAGAGATCAAGAAGACATGAGGAGGACTTATGGCCCTATGTACTCCTACATAGCACATCAGGGTGACTTTGCATCTATGACCACTCCTCCTCCTGCACCCTCTTGGTATAATCCCACTGAATGGGGTTATTTTGGCAGTCCAAGTCCCAGTGATGGAAGCGATCACATGGATGAGGATACACCATATGGAGGCTATCATGGCTATGAAGGATTTTATGATGGCGGCGATGCGGGCGGGCACTAGGGACAGTGCCATGAACTAGCACAGGGGGAGAAGCTTTCTGGTATGCTCACATTCATACTCTTCATTCTTGTTTTTTTTAAAAATAAAAGCTTGTTAATTTGAAAACCCACAAAGGGAAGCTTAAGAAAAAAATAAAGCAAAAATAAGAGTGAGTTTGTGAGATTTATTAAAAAAAATGTGGGAAGCTGGGTTGAAAACCCGAAAGGGCGCCTAGGCAAAATGAAAGAATGAGAGAAAGTATTTCTTTTGATTTTGCAGGATCCTAAGGGTGATTACTAAAGAGAGTTCATTGCATGAAAAAAAAGAAATTGAAGATCCCTTGATGTTTTCTTTTTATGTTGGGGATACTTTGTGATTACTTTGTTTCTAAAAACAAATTGTGATGGTTGATGATCTTATCATTTGAGGACTCTTGGATTGCATTTACTCGAGACGAGTAAAGATTCAAATGTGGGGATGTTTGATATGCACTAATTAGTAGTGCATAAATGTTTGTTTTTATGTTTGATTTGTGTGGATTGTTTACCATTTTCGTAATTTGAGAACATTTGTTTGATTTTAATTGTAATTGTATTTTAATCTTCATTTGTGAGTTGTAAATTAGAATTATGAATTATGGTGTTGAAAAGGAGGACTTTGAAGCGAAGCAAAAGGAGATTGCACTGTCCAAGAGCTGAAACCCGACCGGGCATAAACACTTGACCCGGTCGGGTAAGATTTAACAAACGAAGGTGACTGGAAATTGCACAGACCTGGTCGGGTCCCCTATACCACCCGGTCGGGTCGGATTTGACCCGGGACAATTTAACGTGCAAAAAGACAAGAACGTGGAAGATTATCTGATCTTGACATGCACCCGGTCGGGTGGGCACTTTACCCGGTCGGGTACCCGGCCAAAGGTGTTGTAAAACACCTATAAATAGCCCCATTTTCCTTCAATTTTAATCATCCCTTCTTCTATACTCCTAAGCTCAGTTTAGAATAGCATTTCTTATATTTTTATAGCATGTTTAGTCTCCAAATGAGGAGCTAAACTTCCATTTCTTGGTTTTGCTCTTGAAGCTCGTTGATTATTAAAGTTGTGAGTTATTTTCTTAACTTCTTCTCTTGATTATTAATTCTTCCCTTAATCTCATTCTACATTAATGTTGGAGGGTTTCCAAGTGACGATTAGTTAACGTTCCGGCATTAATTACTACTAGAAACGATCAACGAACCGATGGTTAATCGTTGGTGGTTTCACAAGTAAGTAACTTCGGTTTATTAATGCACGGTCGTGGTTAATAGACTTAAGAGGGATCAATTTTGTTGGTTAAACCGAAACCGTTGTGTTGAGGTTATCAATCTCAATTGATTTCATCAAGGAGTTAAAAAGATTGAATGCTACTATTATATCGGTATACGGCGTTGTTCTATATTTGATTAATAGTAAGGGTTATTAATGAACGGTCGTTGTTAATAACTACCCTCGATTAATTGGAGATACTCCTCGATTGAGTATTCGAGAGGGGATAAGTTATATATATATATAATAAGGATCGACTAAAATAGATCAACAAGTGGAAAGTAGCAAAGCCAAGTGCCTTTTATTCTTGAATTAAATCTCATATAAGTCATTCATATTAGTTTTTAATTTAATTAAATCATTCATCACTAAAACCCCTTTATTTACTAAGTTTCATAAAAAGAGAATTGTTCCTTTCCCTGTGGATACGAACTCTACTTCACCTATACTACGTATAAGTGTTAGTATCGAATTAGTTTCATCGCTTCCAGTCGGGCTCTTGTTTCTCCCTCCTTCCGTTGCTGCTCTAACGCCCGCTGCTGCTCCTCCAATTCTTGTTGCAATTGGGCGATGCGTGGATCCTCTCCCCGCCTTGATCGAGAATATGAAGCTCCGCTGCCGCTGCGGTCGTACAAAATTTGTTGCCCCTCATCCCCCAAGCACGGAAGCCGAGCCTTGTACACCCCAGCTGCCTCAAGGATCGCATCATCTTCCACATCAGAATCGATCTCATCCTCCTGGGTCAAGCCTGATTCCGCCCGCTTCTTCTCAACATTTGCGTTACACTTCGTCTACATGTACAAAAATTATTGAAATGTTATTTACTTCGATTTGAAATGTTACTAAATAATAAAATTAATGTTACTTACTTCGATTTCAGCAAGGCGGGGTGGCAGATCGGCTTCCGACTCATCACCGTTTTTCGTCCAACAGTGTTTGATGACTTTGAGGATCGAGACCCTCTTCTTCTGAGGCCCCGCCTACATGGTTCAAAAAAGGCTTAAAATCCATAAATAAATGTATAAAATGAAAGGTTAAAATGGCGTAAGGTTTATTTGGATAAGACTTACAAGAGCTTCCTTATGTTTACTCTGAGGTTTGCGGCCCCCGTGCCATTGTGTCGTTAATGCCTTCTCGGAAATCCGATTTTTCTTACCGGCTTCGCTTCTAGCCAAGAAGGTCGGATCCGAAGACCAGTGGCGGACGAGGTTTTCCCACACCTCATCCGAACACCATTGAGGCCTTACCCCACTGACTCGGGCACGCTTAAATGTGGGACGAAGCCAGTTTGAAACTCTGGCGTTATACGCCCTTAGAATAGCGGGGCCTTGTTCTTCAATACAGCGAAACCGGCCCTTTATTAAAAAAATAAATTAATTTATCATTTGTCAAATTTTAAGTCACTACAATTACGCAGGGAACATTCATATTTTACCTTGAACATGTTCCACCAAAGTTCACAGACCTTGAGGTCAACATCCGTGTACGTAGCCCAGTTGCCAAGAAAGTATCCACCAATTATGATTTTGATTTGGTCCAGCACTTGTTGATCGCTTCAAAAAATTAATGATATTTTTTTATATCTGTTTTGGTTGGATTATTTGACATTAGATAAAATTATTTGACATTAGCTAAAGTTCATAGTTACTTGCTTAGCAACCATGTGATGTGTCACTCATCCCCATCCGAATTTTCATTGTTGCGCTCTGCTTCGGTTAAGAGCGCATAGTTCGGGCGGGCACGCGAGGTTGATTGTTCATTGGTCATCTAAAATAATTGATTAATAGGGACGGAGGGAGTATTAATTTACATTTACAATTAATAGTGTAAATATAATAGAAGATCAAATTTTGGTTGAAATTTTAAATAAGTTTTTGTATTTAAATTTTATAAAAAACAGTTTTATATAAAAACAGTTTTTTATAAAACAAATTTTCTAAAAAGAGTTTTATAAAAAGAGTTTTATAAAAAACAGTTTTATAAAAACAGTTTTATATAAAAACAGTTTTTTATAAAAACATTTTTTTTATAAAAACAGTTTTTTATAAAAAAAGTTTTTTATAAAAACAGTTTTTTTGTATAAAATCAAATTTTGTATTTATTCATATGCCACTTTGCTAAACTTAATACAAAACCATATTTTATACATTCTATAAAAACTGTTTTTTTATTAAAACAGTTAATAAAAAACAGTGTTTTTTAAAACAGTTAGTTAAAACAGTTAAAATAGTTTTTTTATGAAACAATGTTTAATAGACTGTTTTTTTATTAAAACAGTTTTTTTATAATCTAATATTTTATATTCAATTTCAGAAAACAATTTTTAATATCTAACTTAATATTTTATAATTAACATGTTAAACTTTTTTCGAAGTTTGACATGAGGGGGTATTTTTTTAATTAATTCGGGAACACTTATTAATTAAAACAGTTAAAACGGTTTTTTTTATTAAAACAGCGTTTTTTTATAATCTAATATTTTCTATTAAATTTGAGAAAACAATTTTTAATGTCTAACTTAATATTTTATAATTAACATGTTAAACTTTTTTGGATGTTTTACATGAGGTGGTATTTTTTAATTAATTCAGGAAAACTTTTTAATTAAAACAGTTAAAACAGTTTTTTATTAAACAATGATTTTTTATAATCTATATTTTATATTAAATTTGAGAAAACAGTTTTTAATGTCTAACTTAATACTTTATAAGTAACATGTTAAACTTTTTTGGAAGTTTGACATGAGGGGTATTTCTTTAATTAATTCGGGAATATAATGTAAACTATATCTATTCAAAAATAATATTGATGCATATAATGTAACACATATGTCCGAAATAAAAACAAATAAAAAAGATTTGAATAATCATGCATGTTGTTTAACCTACAATTAAATCTTATTTAGGCATACATATTAATTAAACTTATACACAATAAATTTAGTCATGCCAATTAAACATATAAACTAAATCATGTTATATTGAGCATATAAAACATGTAATAAACTGAATTATATTAACATGTATTTCGAAAATTAAAGAAATATTATAAACTAAATTAAATCATATTTGGAAATCATATTACTACACAAAACATGTATACAAAACTAAAGAATCATGCATAAATCAAATTGAGCATATTAACTAAATCATATTACACATGTATAAATACACAAAACCGAAAATTAAAATACATAAAACTTGTTGATAATTTCGACAATTATATAAAACTAAAAATCATGTATATAATCATGCATTTGAGTGTATTTCAACAAAAGAGCATGCACTTTAATAATGCGAACATACTTATAATAACATGCATTTTTCGAATAAAAACCAAATACTAAAAATAAGAAATAAAAGTAATTACAATTTAGAACACATAACCTTGATGAAGACGACGGCGAAGAGCGACGGAGGTAGCTAACGGAGAGCGGCGGCCGACGGTGGAAGGTGGCGTTGGAGGTCGAGGTCAGCGGACAGAGAGAAGAAGTAAAGGGAGAAGGAAAGTTTTAGGGTTTGGGAGAACGTTTGGAATGAAAAAAATTGCTAAGTGTTTAATTTATATAAGGTCGTAGTCATGGACGTAGTCACGGATTTATCCGTGACTAGCCATCGTAATTAACGAAGTCTGACACGCGGAAGACGAGGTGTCAGGGCCGCCTTTGGGCTTTGACCGCCCTAGTCACGGATCCGTGAGTAGGGCCGTGACTTATTCAAATTTTTGAATTAGTCACGGCCCTAGTCACGGATCCGTCTGTGACTAATTATTTTCCAGCCGTTCTGTTAGCTGCTCGGGCAGGCCGGCGACCGTGGAATAAATTCAGGAGAATAAATTTGATTTTTTGGTATAAATAAGTGATGCCCGGTCCAATGTTTGTGTGGAAAATAAAATGGCTAACCGAGAACCAATTGACTGGGATTCGATGTGTAGAGCTATGAAACGACTCAAGCTAATTACACAGTTTATGGAGCCGAAAACTGTTGAAGCATACCAGAGAATCAGAGAGTTGATGGCTAGACCCCTTGAAAGTTTTGGCGACTATAAAGATGAGGAATCCGACTCACTCGGCAAGTCAAAAGCAAACAACTTGTGTCGGATGCTTCAACGTGCAGAAGAATGTTCGGAGTATATGGACCCGATCAACGAAGAAGCTGAAAGGAAAATTAACTAGTTGTTGGCTAGGCCTCTTGTAAGTTTTGATATTGATGAATAATTCTGTATTTGTTTGTTTGCTTATTATGATAAATGAATAATGTTTCGTTAGTTGATTGTGATAAAAAAAAATTGTGCGTTTCGTACTTATCTTTTAATAATGATGAAGAAAAAAAATCAATTATTGTTGGACTAATATAATGATTAAGAAAAGAGAACAAATATTTGAACTCTTTTTGTTTACCCCGGAAGGCCAATCACCAAAATCAGTGGGGTAAATGCCGGAGGACATTTACCGAATTTTATTAAAAATAAAATATTACAAAATAAAATCCGGGGGGACCAAACCTGGCCCAGATAAAAATTAAAATCTAAATGGCAGAATGCCAAAAAAATCCATCCAAAAAGACCTGCGAACAAAAATAGGAAGCTGATCCATATCTGAGTACTAAATTAATCGATCCACCGGGCCCATAGCCAAATGGTGCGCAGCCCAATTACCTTCACACATCGTATGCCCAAATACCACTTCTTTCCTAAGAGCCATCTGTATAGTTTCCTGAAGTTCCTCCTTCCACTTCCTCGACTTCCTGCCCCTAAAAAACTCCAACGCCAACCAAGAATCCATTTCAACATGAAACCGCTCAACAATTAGTCACTATCAGAATCGTTATTTTCTACATATACAACATCTTCTTATGTATCATAACCGTCTATGCATTCTCCTTCTTCATGATATTGAGCATTTTGTTGTTCTTCATGCATTTCAACAATTCCGTGCTCAGATGGAGGTGTTAGGTCCGGAAGGTGCGTTTCTGGCATGACTTCAACACTTCCGCCATTTGGATCACTTAACTGAATGTGATGTTTGACCGTCTCAACAATCGGCGGAGGTTGGAAAAAATGTTGCTAAAAAGCATCTAAATCAACGTCCTTGTGTTGAGTTTGTGATACAATTTTGCTCGGACGGACAGTACATGCACACACCCAAGGATTCTGTGTCCGCCTGGTTGAAGGGTATTCTGCATAATAAACCTAGGCTGCTTGTTGAGTGAGTATAAAAGGCTCATTTTTCCTATACACGCGATAGTAGTTGACGTCAATCATATTATACTTTGAATTTTTCCTCACACCACGTGTTGGATCGACCCATTTGCAGCGGAACAAAACGCATGTCAAATTTTTCCTAACAGAAGGCATTTCCAATTCGAGAATATCATGCAAGACACCAAAAAATTGATTTCCGAGTTATCATAACCGATAGTTGGGACACATAACCCGCTGTTCACTGTTGGTCGGCCCTGTCCGTAATCGACTGTGTGATAGGTGTAACCGTATATCACATATGACCGCCAAACTTTGGCGTAGGCACCAGGGCCCCACGATAATGATACTAACAAAGGATCCACAATCCCACAGTTATTGATCTGTAAATTAAAACACGATAACATTGGGTAATTATTAAAAATTATTACTTAATAATATATATAATTAATGTGTGTGTAGGTATATATACCTGATACTTGTACCACTGTATAAAATGAGAGTCCACCGTTGCATCAATTTCATTATCAGAGAATGCTGAGTACTCCGCTCTAAATTCACTGTGAAGTCAAACATGAAAATATTATAAATCAACTACCTTAATTGTATATACATTACAAATATAACTACAAATTTAACTTACTGATAAAATGGTAAGATTTCTGGACAATTAATGAGCATATAAGTATGTGCAATTTGTAATTCTTTTCCCACGATGTATCGGTTTGTCGTAGCTCCTTTACCTCTACCTAGGTAATTGAAAATGGAAACTACATTTTCGTATAAATCCTCGTCAATGTCATCGTTCTGGGCATGTCTCTTTCTTCTAGTGATGACTTCACGCTCAAAATAAAAAGATGAGAACATTGAGATTTCTTGTTGAAGATACGCTTGACAAATTGAAGCCTCAACGCTTGACACAAGCCATTGTAATATTGATTCCTTTTATGCTTTTGTGACTTGGTAGACTGCTTTTGGAATATTGTTACCCTGATATTCTAGATCAACAGAAAGTTCGGCTCTGTCACACCAAATAGTCATATCTTTTCTAGATGCAAGACCGTCTTTAGTTTTGCCTTTGAAATCCATCATTGTGTTAAATATATTGTCGAACACGTTCTTCTCAGTGTGCATGACATCTATATTGTGACGAATGAGAAGATCTTTCCAATATGGTAACTCCCATAATATACTCCTCTTTGTCCACTTATGGGTATCACAAAACCCATATGGTTTCTTATCTGGCTCTTGCACAACCGTAGGAATACGTCGAACCCGGTTAAAAATTTCTTCCCCGGTCAATCTCAGGGGTGGGGTGTCTCGTACCACTCTACCTCTAATGAAAGACTTTTTGTCTTTTCGATATCGGTGTTTTTCCGGGAGAAACTTGCGGTGACAATCAAAGTAACTTGGTTTTCTACTGAAAGTTAGCCAATTGGCACCTGATTTCTCCACGCATATCGGACATCCCATAACACCGTGTGTGCTCCACCCCGAAAGCATGCTATAGGCAGGGAAGCCGCTAATGGTCCAAATTATGGCAGCTTTCATGATAAAGTTTTGATCCCTTGAAACATCATGAGTTGGTATCCCAATGGCCCAAAGTTATTTCATCTCCTCGATCATGGGTTGGAGATAAATGTCTATCTTTTTTCCTGGATCATTGGGACCCGGACAAATTAAAGTCAAAAAGATAAAGTGACTTTTCATGCACATGTGTTGATCCCGGTTATACTGGGTATAGTCTAGAGGGGGCGGGGTGAATAGACTGTACTGGTTTTTAACTTTTTCAAGCTAAGTACTAGATTTAACAGAATAGCTTGTTCTGTTGACAGAACAAACTGGCAGCGGATGGGGTTCTGGTAGGGGTTCTGTCAAATCAGCCTCAGAGAAACAGAGGCAGTAGGCCTTCTGTTAACTCACACGACACGTTCTGCTGAACATAGAGACCAAGTCTATGGAGTTAAACAGTTCTAACTAAATGCAAGAAATAAAAGCAGTAAGTAAATGACACCAGGGATTTTTATAGTGGTTCAAGGAACAACTCATTCCTCTAATCCACTGGTCCACTAAGCTTGTAAAAACGTTCGTTTACAACGCCTTAGTCCTAGCACTTAAGAAGCTCTCCACGTCTTCTTCAAGCCTAGATGTCTCCTGGAATGCACTTCATGGCTTCCTTTAAAACATGTCCTTTCGCTGAGCTTCCCAGAAGTATCACCACTTCACTGCTCCAGTTACTTGGATGTCCTTCTCGTTTGAGAAGAGTTTCTTGATGAAATAGGGGTTCCTCCAACTTTCTTCGTCACAAAAGATGTTTTGATGAAGTGCTTGAAGTGTTGAAGAATGATTGGATCTTTGCTTGAGTTGGAAATAAGGAGATGTGAGTAAATAATCTTTCCAACATCTGCCTTCTCTTGTAGAAGATGATGAAGTTTTAATCTCAAGGAGGCTTTTTGATTTTGAATCTTTGAAGGTTTTGTTTGAGCAAGTGTCGAGCAAAGGATGTAGCAAAGTTATCCGGTTGTTCTTCGTAGAGTATCTTTTATACTTGGGTTGTCTTCCTGTTGGAGGAGGAGGACAATGCATTAAATGCGCGAACAATTGACTTGACCAGTAGGACCCGGTAAGGTTGGCGGGTTACTATTTTGGGATAAAGTTATCCTGAAATATCCTGGAATGTCGGCCAATCATCAGCTTTTACTCTTCAGGGTACGGGGTGCATTAAATGTGCATTTAATGCGTGTACTGTAGCTTTTCCGTTGAAGTCTTCCAGCCGTTGAGGGAATCTTCAGATGGTTTCACCGGCTGTAGTAGTTCTATGAAAATTCTCTAAGTGTCAGGCTTTCTGGTGTCTTCAGCAGAGGAGTCTGACAGAGAAGGTCTTGAGCACTTCTGTTGGAGTAAGCTATCAGAGGATCCTGAGGTCTTCTGTCAGGGGGCGAACCAACAGCGAGTCTTGACAGTTCTGTTGTAGTGAAGTCCAACAGAGAACTAGGGGGTTTCTGTCTGAGTAAGAACCAACAGAGAGCCAAAGGTCTTCTGTCTGGACGAGGATCAACAAAGAGCTAAAGGTCTTCTGTCTGGAGGTCTTCTGTCAGTCGACTATTCTAAGAAACTTTACAAGGAAAATTCTAATACAGAATACTAAAGAGGGGGTATTCTAAAATCCTAATTTATATAGCATCATCAAAATCTAATTACAATTATTCCTTACAATTTCCCCCTTTTTGATGATGCCAAAACCCTTTAACTATTTCCAGAGAAGTGCCTTCACCACAAAAAAAAGGTTAAAGTATAAAACTTTCATTAAAATCTTGGTGGGCAACTTAGCATAGGAAGATAGTAAGAGTGCAATACATTCAGATAGTAGGCAACAAATCAAAACACACAGATAGCAATTAAAACAATGAACAGTAAGAGATAGATAGGGAGAAATTGCCGTACAAAGTGAAAGGCAGAGATGTGCTATTATTAGAGAATAGTTTACAGAGTAGTTCCCTTACACATTCTCCCTAGTAGCTGCGGCCAAGGCTTCATCTTTCAGTCTTTGAAGCCTTTGCAGTTCTTCATTGATTTCTGCTCTAATTTGTGATAGGTTATCAGAACTTTGATAGGAGGCCCAGATAGGAGATGGCTTGCAGTCCAGGTAGCTAAGGACTCCTTCATGTATTGTCTTGCCAGGAACAATGTTCTTCTGGTACCAATCCTCTGCTTCTTCTAAGGATCCACCATGTCTGACTCTTACAAAGCCATCTTTATCCAAAACGAGATTCTGTTGTTGTGTTGGAGTCATTTTCTGTTTCATTTCTTCAAATTGCATTCTGTCAATTTTCTGAGATCCTCCTAGTCTCCATTCTGTGAAGCTCAGGGCCTTCTTCTTCCTAGTGCCTTTCTTTTGTGGAGAAGGAGGTCTTCGGATGCCAGCTAACCTTTTCTTTTGAATGGCAGCTTCAAAGTATGGAGAGGGATCAATAGAAGATGATTCTCTCGCAGGAGTTCTGGTAGATTGAGGCTTGGGAGGCTGAGGGTCCTCTTCCCCCTTTTGGGCATCATGAAGATCCTCTATCATCAGGCTGAGCTTCTGGAACTCAGAGGCCTGAGATGTGGCAATCTGCTCAATGGCCTCTGGTAGAGTCTGAGTGACAGAAGTGAGTCCTTCTATCAACCCTTGCTGCTTCTGGATTGCAGAAAAGATATCTTTGTTGTTTGCCTCAAGTAATACCATCTTCTCATATCTTTCTCTGTCAGCAGCGAGGAGAGTTATGGCTTGATCTTGGTGGACTTTGCATAGTTCTTCAATGTTCAACAATTGTTCCTTAGTCTTTCTATCAGACCATTGAAGAGTCCCAACATTCTCAGAGATTGTTTCAATAGCCTTGCCTTGAGCCAACAGAGTCTGATGAAAAGTGAAGAGAGCCTTATGAATACCTGCTACTTCTGTTGAAAGGGCATCTGTTTTGGCAGTGGATGAGGCAATAAAATTGTTGAGGGATTCTGTCAGTGTAGCAAAGCGGCCTGAAATGAACTGCATCCTAGAGTTGAAATTTTCATTCACATGGGACTGGTGGTCGAAATGCTTGTCATTAATCTGAATGAGTTTGTCCATTCCTTCCAATACCTGACCACCAAACTCTTCTGCAGTGTGAACAAACTGATTGAATAGTATTTGAGGTTCTGTTTCTTCAAAACCAGGCATTCCCAATCCTCTTGACTTGGGCATGGGAGCCTTTCTAGGAATGTTGTCCTGAGCAGATGAATGTTTTTGTTGTTGCGTTTCATACTCAAGCTGTGTCAAAGGGCAGGTTTTCTGTCTTTTGGATGACGCTTCATTGGGGTTACTGACAATGAACCCACCCATGCTTGAAGAGTCCTCATTGGATGAGTAGATGGGTATGGTGTCCCTGACAACATGCATCTTTTTGTGAAGTGAGGGATTGGAAGCGGTAGAATCTCTAGAGTAACCTTGAGGCGCTGGAACATGAGAGACAGTAGGAGGGTCCTAATCCTGAAGAGTGGCAGCCTGATTCTGGTTTAGGTTCTGCTGAGGAGAGGGTGATTTGGATTTCTGTTGGGAGGGGGTTCTCTGTTGAGGGGACGTATTCTGAGGTGAAGGTGCTTTCTGTTGATGAGGGGAGGGTGGAGGTGAAGGTGAAGGGGAGCGGTTGCTGGTAGGATTATGCTCTTTGCAATGTGAGGGTGATTTGTTTTTCTTAGGTGATGAGTGAAGGGGGGTTGAGGTTTTCTGTTCTGGGGTTTTCTGTTGGGGGGGGTAGTGGTAGATTAGAAGGGGAAGGGATTTGAGGTTCTGTTGAGATATGAACAGAGCGAGTTGGTGAGATTACCTCAAGCACGTGTTCTTCCACCAGAGAGTCTCTCCATTCTTGTATGAGCTCCATCATCATAAGACCTTCTGTCATATGCTCAGATGGTTCTCCAGTTGCAAAGTTGGGTCCCACTGATTCTTTTGCTTTCTTTGCAAATAACCAGGCTTCAAAGATTTCGATTTCATCATCTGCAAGAGGCTTCACTATCTCCTCTGAAGAAGAAGAGATGAGAACAGCTTTCCCCTTATAATTTGCCTTCTTCTTCTCGAGAACAGATTGCAGGAAGTTGAGAGCAAAGCATTTAGAGACATCATCAGTGCCCACCCACTTCAGAACTGCCTCTTATTCAGACTCATAGTGATCAAAGTACTGGATGATCTTCTGGAGAGGTCCCATCCTCCATCTTCTCCAGGCTAGCACACGCTCAAACTGTCTGTCCAGTAGGGATGTGTAGCTTTCTTTGTTTGTATTGAGGTGTTCTGGTGATGATAACACCCGATTCTGTTCTGGAGTGGCAACAGAAGTGGGGTTCTCTGGTTCCCCTGAGTCATAGCATCTCTGACTCCTTCAGAACAAGACCTAGACACCATTTGGTGGTTTAGCTTGGTTTTCTTGTTGGGGTGTTCTGTTGGCACTGGGTCATCAAGTTCCCCTTGAGTGTCTGTTACCTTCTCAAACACTGGGATCACAGGTTTGATGTTCTTCTTCTTCTTCTTCTTCTTCTTCTTCTTCTTATTTTCAGAGGTTCGCTTCCTCTTATGGAAAGCCTTCTTGGGTTGAGGAGGTGCAGCTTGTTTTGTTTTCTTCTCCTTTTTCTTCTCCTTTTTCTCAGCAGGTACACCAGAGAAGGGTTTTTGAACCTTGTTTACTTGTTGCCTCTTTCTATCAAGCTGATGTTGTCGTTTCAACTCTGCCTTGATAGCAGTTTCTCTATTAGGAGATGCAGACAAAAAGATTACCTTAGTGTGGTCCAAAGGAGTTGCCTTCCTCAGAGTGACACCTTGAGTAAGAAGGAACTCAGAAATAAGCAGCCCATGGCCTAACTTTCCAGAGTAGAGGCCTGTTTTGGAGTTCTTCTTCTTGATGAATTCGATGAGGGATCGTACCATAACTTAACACCAATTGACATTTACACCATGATGAACTGCATAGAGGGCCTTTGCATTTGCAGTAGTGACATCATCAGTGGAGGAATATTTGCACCATAAACGATTGTAAAAAATGTTAATGAGGAGATCAAAATCTTTCTTGAGCAGATGTTTCTTGATGTTCAGTTTTTCAACTTCTTCTCCTTTCTTGCAGTAGTTCCTTTTGAATTCAGGGACAATGACGTCAGCTTCTTCCAGATCAAATAGATAATCCTTGCCTTCTTCTAGTTGAATGTCAAAGATTTTGTTGATGGCGTCAGCATCAACCAGTATGTCCTCTCCTTGGACATGAGAAGTAATGGTTTCATCTTTGTAAGAGGCGTTGAGGTAGCACTCAACGGTGTCAATGTTGCTGTAGACTTCATAGGTGAAGGTGATGACTTTGCTTTGTTGACATTCAGCTAAGCCTTCAATGATATTCGCCATCCTCTTTTCATTTTCTGCGAATCTGGGTAGAACATCCAGTTCACACTTCATCCCTATCAACACATTTTTAACCAGGGTAGCTTTCTGTTCCTTAGAGAGATCAGTGAAGTTCAAGAACGCCGTTGTAGAGGTTTTGAGGATTTGAAAGCTAAAGAGATTTGAGAGTTCGAAAGCTTGAGAGTAAAGAGAGCAGTAGCGGTTTAGTTTGAAACGAGGGGAATATATGGGTTCAGGTTAGTGCACGTTTGAGATTATTGGCGGTTCCGAGGTACCGATAAATGAAAATAGAGGCACAGTAAATGTTTTGCGGCTGTAGTACCGTTTAAGGGTAAAAGGGTAAAAGACCTTCATTAATTTACTAGGTCACCCGTTTTATCAAAATACTTCCAAGTCCACAACCTTCTGTTGGTAAGAGGAGGGTTTCTGTTGCTGAGGTGTTCTGTTAGGATTAGAGGTTCTCTGTTCAATGTAGAGAACAGAAGAGGTTCTGCAACAGAGGTTCTGTTAACAGAGAATCCGTAACAGAAGATCTTCCCATCAACATTCTCTGGGAATTTCATCCATCATTCCCAATTCCTCTCTCAGCTTGTTGAACCTAGCCTCGGGCAAAGGCTTTTTCAGAATATCTGCAAGTTGGTCTTCTGTTGACACATGCTCCATGCATATGTGCTTCTTCTCATCATGATATCTGATGAAGTGATGTCTGATCTCAATGTGCTTTGTCCTGGAGTGAAGATATGGATTCTGAGTGATTGCAATGGCACTGGTGTTGTCACACAGCAGCTTGATCTCCTTTCCTTGAATGCCATAATCCTTCAGTTGTTGCTTCATCCAGAGTAGCTGAGCACAACAACTCCCAACTGCAATGTATTCAGCTTCTATTGTACTTGTTGAGATAGAATTCTGCTTCTTGCTAAACCAGGAGACAAGTCTCCCACCTAGCAGTTGTCAGTGACCAGAGGTGCTCTTTCTGTCTAACCTGTAACCTGCAAAATCTGAGTCAGAGTAACCAATTAGTTCAAAATTACCTCCCTTGGGATACCATAGGCCTGCATTTGGATTTCCTTTGATGTATATGATGATTCTTTTTACAGCACTTAAATGGCTCTCCTTGGGCTTTGATTGGTATCTGGCACAGATTCCAACAGAGAATGAGATGTCTGGTCTGCTTGCAGTTAAGTAGAGAAGAGATCCAATGATTCCTCTGTATGTTGTTGCATCAACATCTTTTCCTTCATCACCTGGTCCAATTCCTTGAGAGGTGTTCATGGGAATCTTTACAGATGATTTGCCTTCTACTCCAAATTTTTTGATCAGGTCTCTGGTGTACTTCCCTTGGTTGATAAAGATTCCTTCTAGAACTTGTTTCACTTGTAATCCTAGGAAGTAGCTCAGTTCTCCCATCATACTCATTTCAAATTGACTCTGCATAACTTGAGAGAATTTCTTGCATAATTCTGCATTAGTACTTCCAAATATAATATCATCAACATATATTTGTACTAATAGGATATGGTTAGCAACAGAGATTTGAAATAGAGTTTTGTCAACCTTTCGCTTAGTAAACCCATGGTTCACTAGAAATAGGGACAATGTTGCATACCATCCTCTGGAAGTTTGCTTAAGACCATAAAGGGCCTTTCTAAGCTTGTAGACACAAGAAGATTGAGTAGGAATGACAAAACCTGGTGGTTGTTCCACATAAACTTCTTCTTCAAGATCTCCATTCAGAAATGCACTCTTGACATCCATCTGGTAGACCTTGATGTTGTTGTAGGCAGCATAGGCTAGAAAGATTCTGATGGCTTCAAGTCTGGCAACTGGTGCAAAAGTTTCATCAAAATCAATTCCTTCTTCTTGGCAGTATCCTTTAGCTACCAGCCTTGCTTTATTCCTTACAATGTTGCCATCTTCATCAGCTTTGTTCTTGAATACCCATTTGGTTCCAATGACATTCTGGTGCTTTGGTCTAGGAACAAGTTCCCATACTTTGTTCCTTTCAAACTGAGTGAGATCTTTTTGCATTGCATTGATCCAATCTGAGTCTGCAAGAGCTTTTTCTATAGTCATAGGTTCCATCTGAGATATGTAGCAGGGAAGCATTGTTTCTCTTCTTGTTGTAGCAGATCTGGTCTGTACTCCACTTCTGATTTGTCCAATCACTTGGTTAGGAAGATGATCTCTTAACCATGTCCGATCAGGTTCTGTCAGTTGTTGTCTGGGTCTCTCTGGTTCCTCTTCTTCTGAATCTTCATCTTCATTCAACAGAAGGGGGTTTGGTGCAGGTGTAGGAAACGCAGGATTAACTGCTACCTCTTCTGTTGGTTCAGGTGTTCTGTCTTCTAGGTTGACTTCTTTGAGGGTCTCTGTTACTTCTTCAATAGAGATGCCATCATCAAACTTTACATGTATAGATTTTTCAACATGTAGAGTTCTTCTGTTGAGTACTCTATAGGCTTTGTTGGTGCTTGAATACCCTATGAATACACCTTCATCAGCTTTCTCTTGAAATACTTTTAGATGCTCCTTTCCATTGTTGAGAATGTATCACTTGCATCCAAATACATTAAAGTAATTGATGTTAGGTTTTCTCCCTTTCCAAAGTTCATAAGGGGTCTTCTCGTGATTCTTGTTGATCATACTTCTGTTCTGGGTGTAACATGCAGTGTTGATTGCTTCAGCCCAGTATCTCATAGGTAATCCAGATTCTGCAATCATTGTCCTTGCAGCTTCTTTCAACGTTATGTGTCTCCTTTCTGCCACGCCATTCTGTTGAGGTGTTCTGGCGGCAGAGAGTTGATGAAAGGTTCCATTCTGGTCACAGAAGTCCTTAATGACTTGGTTGACAAGAAGATAGTCCATGTATATCTAGAGTAGTCATCAACCATGACTAGGGTGTACTTCTTGCCACCAACACTTGGAGTCTCAACAGGTCCAAATAAATCCATGTGGATCAGATTTAAAGGACTTGTAGAGAGATCTCCAGCAATGGGTTTGAAAGAGTTCTTTTCTTGCTTTCCCTTCTGGCATGCACTGCAGAGGGTCTCTTTCTTGTAGACTATGTCTGGCAGTCCTTCTACAATGTGTTCTCTTGCCAGTTTGTTGATTGTTTTAAAATTCAAATGACTAAGCTTCTTCCTTGTTGCTATAAGAACCACTTCCTTGGTTGTCTCATGCTTCACATAGCAGAAGTCTTTGGTGAATTCAACAGTGTAGCCTTTCTCACAGAATTGGCTAGCACTCAGCAAGTTGAACTTCAGGCCTTTGACATAAGAGACATCATCAATAATTATCTGGTTCTTGATCAGCTTCCCTCTTCCTTTTGTTTGACCTTCTTTGTCATTACCTCCAAAGGTAACTCTAGGTCCTTTGCATTTCTGGAACTCTGTTAGGCAACTTCTGTCACCTGTCATGTGCCTGGAGCATCCACTATCAATAAACCATTCTTGCTCAGAGATAGCTCCAGCACACAGTTCCTGCATGATCAAAAGAAAGATTTAGGTACCCAAACAATGTTGGGTCCTGGGGGGGTCATGGAGTCTGGGTAGTTGGTACCATTTTGGTCTCATCAAGTGAAACCTTGGTGGGTGGTACCCATTGTCCACCTGGTAGTTATAGTAAACCGAAGTGTGATTCACTTTGGGCAGATGCTTGTGAGGGTCATGCTTCCTGTTTACATACTTTTGAATAGCTTTCTTGGTTGGAAAGAAGTCCCATATACTATCAAGAGCAGAGGGGCGGTTAGCTTTGGGCTTCTGAAGTTGACCAGCCAACCTCTTCTGCCTAAAGTTAACCTTCTCTTGATACTTGCCCTTCTGGTGATCATTTCTAGCACGGTTATCATGAGGTTTTCTGTTGACAGCTTTTCTTTGATTTTTGTTATTCTGAAAACCCTTTCTGTTGTTAGGTTTTCTGCCAGGTTCATTAATTTTCAAAATGGGTTTCTGTTGACCCTTTATCTTTTCCTTTTCTGGTCTAACTTCCTCATGAATAACCTTGGTACCAGATACGCCAGCATGACAGATGGGGCTAGAAGTCCGTGGCTCTATGACCTTATCAACCTTAGCAACTCTGGTGCTAGGTTTTACAGAAGGCTCACTGGATTCTGTTGCAACATATCCAAGACCAGAGACAGGGGAAAACATTTGATCAACATCAACAGCCTTAAGAGAAGTTTGCATTTTCATAAGACAGTTGAGTCTATCCTCAAAATGTTTAATTTCCCTTATTCTATCAAGAAGAGAAACATTTTCAGCTTCAAGATCATCCCTTTCCTTAATTAAGAGATTGATTTTTACCTGAGTGTCTTTTCTTAAGTCAGAGATTTCAACTTTCAACTTACTGTTTTCTTCTTTAACTAAAGAATAAGTGGTCTTGATAGTTCTAAACTCTTCCCATAATGATGACATTGCATCATCATTCAAAGATGTGCCTACCGAAGAAAAACGAGAATTAGAAGAGGAGGATACCTCATCATCAGATTGAGCCATGAGGCATAGGTCTTCTGTTCCAGCATCAAGGCAACAGAAGGCCTCATCAGAGTTAGAGTCAGAACTGGATTCTGTCTCGGACAGAGGGTCTTTCTCAAGTTGTTCTGTGACAAATGCTTTCCTTCTTCTAGCATTGTCTTCAAACTTCTTCTTTTCTCCATCCTGTCCTTGTCTCTTGGACACTCGTGGATGAGGACAATCTACTTTGAAATGTCTAGGTTACCTGCAGTTGTAACAAAGTAGTTCTCCACTGCTTTCTGTTGATTTGACCTTCTGAAAAGGTTTTCTACTGGAAGATGGACTTCTTCCATCTTTGGGATTCTTCATAAACTTCTTGAATCTCCTAGCAAAAGCAGCCATATATTCGTCAGATAAAAGTATTGAAGGGTCGAAGTCGTTTACCTTTGATGTACTAGCTGTGAGGGCTGTGGTGGTCCTCTCTTCCGGTGCATCTTCCTTCTCTTCAATCATCTCGAACTCATGAGCTTTGAGGTCTGAGATGAGCTTGTCTGTGGGATAGGTCTTCACATCCTTGCTTGCTTGAACAGCAACCACCTTCATCTTCCATGCTGAAGGAAGACCTCTCAACACTTTGAGGTTGATCTCCTTGGTGGTGAGTTCCTTGCCAAGCTCAGAAATCTCTCCAGTGAGGGTGAGGAGTCTGTCATACATCTTGGAGATGCTTTCACCTTGGAGAAGCTTGAAATCATCAAACTTCTTGTTGGCTGTCGTTAGTTTGTTATCCTTCTCTTGCTCATCATCTGCTCCAATGAGCTCAAGAGTATCCCAGATTTCTTTGGCAGTTTTGCACTTCTTGATTCTGTTGAAGTACATATCATCAATGGACCTGTAGAGGATGTCCTTTGCAATGTTGTCAAGGTTATACTTTCTTCTTTCTTCAGTATTCCACTCAGATTTGGCTTTATTGATTATCTGAGGTCTGGTGTTGTCTATAGCATGCTCAGGGTTGACCTTTTGGAAGCTTGTGAATGGCCCAATGTCAAGTACTTCCCACATCTCATCATGAAGAGCATAGAGATGTGCCTTCATCCGGATCCTCCAATCATCAAACTTAAGATCTGAAAACATGAGATTCTTGGAAAGAGAGTGATCCATAATATGAGATTAAAAATAGAGGCAAAAAGAAAGCAAGTGGATCTTTGTTCAGCAAATAACCTAAGAGATTATTAGAACAAGGAGGCTCTGATACCACTTGTTGGTCCCGGTTATACTGGGTACAGTCTAGAGGGGGGGGGGGGGTGAATAGATTGTACTAGTTTTTAACTTTTTCAAGCTAAGTACCAGATTTAACAGAATAGCCTCTTCTGTTGACAGAATAGACTGGCAGTGGATTGTGTTCTGGTAGGGGTTTTGTCAGATCAGCCCCAGAGAAGCAGAGACAGTAGGCCTTCTGTTAACTCACATGAGACGTTCTGCTGAACACATAGACCAAGTCTATGGAGTTAATCAGTTCTAACTAAAAGCAAGAAATAAAAGCAGGAAGTAAATGACACCAGGGATTTTTATAGTGGTTCAAGGAACAACTCGTACCTCTAATCCACTTTTCCACTAAGCTTGTAAAAACGTTCGTTTACAACGCCTTAGTCCTAGCATTTAAGAAGCTCTCCACGTCTTCTTCAAGCATAGATGTCTCCTGGAATGCACTTCCTGGCTTCCTTTAAATCTGGTCCTTTCGCTGAGCTTCCCAGAAGTATCACCACTTCACTGCTCCAGTTACTTGGACGTCCTTCTCGTTTGAGAAGAGTTTCTTGATGAAACATGGGTTCCTCCAACTTTCTTCATCACAAAAGATGTTTTGATGAAGTGCTTGAAGTGTTGAAGAACGATTGGAACTTTGCTTGAGTTGGAAATAAGGAGATGTGAGTAAATAATCTTTCCAACGTCTGCCTTCTCTTGTAGAAGATGATGAAGTTTTAATCTCAAGGAGGCTTTTTGATTTTGAATCTTTGAAGGTTTTGTTTGAGCAAGTGTTGAGCAAAGGATGTAGCAAAGTTATCCGGTTGTTCTTCGTAGAGTATCTTTTATACTTGGGTTGTCTGCCTCTTGGAGGAGGAGGACAATGCATTAAATGCGCGAACAGTTGACTTGACCAGTAGGACCCAGTAAGGTTGGCGGGTTACTATTTTGGGATAGAGTTATCCTGAAATATCCTGGAATGTCGGTCAATCATCAACTTTTACTCTTCAGGGTACGGGGTGCATTAAATGTGCATTTAATGCGTGTACTGTAGCTTTTCCGTTGAAGTCTTCCAGCCGTTGAGGGAATCTTCAGATGGTTTCACCGGCTGTAGTAGTTCTATGAAAATTCTCTAAGTGTCAGGCTTTCTGGTGTCTTCAGCAGAGGAGTCTGACAGAGAAGGTCTTGAGCACTTCTGTTGGAGTAAGCTATCAGAGGATCCTGAGGCCTTCTGTTAGGGGGCGAACCAACAGAGAGTCTTGACAGTTCTGTTGTAGTGATGTCCAACAGAGAACCAGGGGGTTTCTGTCTGAGTAAGAACCAACAGAGAGCCAAAGGTCTTCTGTCTGGACGAGGATCAACAGAGAGCTAAAGGTCTTCTGTCTGGAGGTCTTCTGTCAGTCGACTATTCTAAGAAACTTTACAAGGAAAATTCTAATACAGAATACTAAAGAGGGGGTATTCTAAAATTCTAATTAATATAGCATCATCAAAATCTAATTACAATTATTCCTTACAACATGTTGGGAGGGAGATTGTAAGGAGTTAACATGACCGGCCAACATGAATAGTTCTTCCCAAACCTTCCAAATGGAGCAAATCCGTCTGATCACAATCCCAGTCTCACATTTCGTGGCTCCATTGCAAACTGAGGATGACAACAGTCAAAGTGTCTCCAAGCTTCACAGTCCGAAGGGTGAGACATCATACCCTCTTTGGTTTCGTGCTCGACATGCCATGTCATGTGTTTCGCAGTAGTAGTTGAAGCGTACATCCTTTGAAGTCGTGGAGCTATTGGGAGGTAATACAGTTTAGATAATGCCGACCTATTTCGTGGTTTGTTTTTACTTTGTGGAACAGGTTTGTATCTGTCTCCACCACAGAACTTGCAGAATTCAGGTGCCTCATCATCCTTCTAGAACAACATACAACCTTTCGGGCACGCATCAATTTCTATACAAGGTAGCCCCAACTTAGACATTAATTGTTTCATGTGGTAATATGAATTGGGGAGGTTATGATCACGTGGTAGCATCCCACCTACTGACTGCAAGACTCTAGTCATGCAAGTTTCAGGGAGACTATATTCAGCTTTTATGTTCATAAACTCTGTAATGGCGGATAGCTAAGAGTATCCCTCACAATCATCATACAGGGGTTGATCGGCAGCTTTTAAAATATCTTGAAATCTCTCAGCTAAACCTTCATCCACATAAGGTTGATAAAATATCGGATTTTCATCCGGATCTGGTTGATACGAGGTCAAGGCTTCAGGAGGATCGTTAGATGGTTGTGGGGGGTTGAACTGAGACATCGATGCACCGTATGCGTCATATACCATACGTTGCTCCCATCTCATTTCAGCAGGGTCTCCCCACGCACTCATCTCAGCAGGGACGTTACGAGACAAACCTACCGTTTGTGGTAAAACAGATGGATCTAAAGGTTCGCCATGAGAAGTCCAATTATAATAATTGGGAAGGAAACCGTCCGTGTACTATACAAATCCCACCCAACCTCGTCTGGGTGTTTAAATTTGAGATTTTTACACTTTGCACATGGACATCTGACTTTATCACCACTCGTATAAGCCGGGTGTTCAAGTGCGAATGCAATAAAGTCCGATCCCCAACTCCTTCAAGAAAATTTGATTGCATTCCGTACAATACCGCATGTTTATCATACATCCAAATTCTGTTTTATCTATACATTATGCCTGAATATTATAATAAAAAAATTATACAGGTTAAAAACTCCAAATTATAAATATTACCAACATATGTGGAGTATTACTAATATATTAAATTTCACTAATTAAAGTTCAATGGAATTAATTCACTACAACTAATATGTTAATATAATGTCATTAATCATTTCAATTATTAACTAATAACCAATATTATGATTTCAACACTAAATACACTAAATTATTACGTTAATGGCATTAATTAATTCATAAACATTAACAATAATTTTTTATGTGTAGGAACATTTATATATTAAATTTCACTACAATTCGCTAAAATTAACTAAAATTATCAACATCTTAATCTTATTAATAATACTCATTTAAAAATTCACTAAATTAAATAATATGAGCAAATCCAATAATTTGAGCATATATATATAAACTCATTTGAATTAAATAATACTTAAATTTAACTAATATTATAAAAAATCTAACTAATTTACGTAATTTTAACTAAATACAAATTGATTAACATTATGCTTAAATTACACCTACGTTTAACTAAATTTAACTAATTTATTTCTTTAATTAATTAACAACCTTTAGCTAATTTTCGAATGAACTAATATTTAAATTTAACTAATATTATTATAAATTTAACTAATTTAGCTAATTAATTTAACTTAATGCGTCACTACGATTAAATCTACGTTTAACTAACTAATTTTTCACTAAATTAAATGAAATTTACATAATTCGTTACTTAATTAATACTCTCTCTAATTTAACAGTTTATTACACTTTAAATGAACTAATTATCTAATTCATACAAAAAAAACGTAATTCAAATTACATACCTTATCTGCATAAACAGGGACAATGATATAAGATGGCTAGATTGCATCCTTCAATTCACCCTTTCAAACATTTGTGTGTTTCTGTTGGATGAATCTGGTGCTGCATATATAAAACATTTAGTCACGGACGTAGTCACGGATTTGTTCGTGACTACTTTAATTAGTGCAAATTACCGGTACATATTAACTTTGGAGGGTTGGAAAATTATATTTCGAATGTAGTCACGGAATTAGTCACGGATGTGTCCGTGACTAAGTCCTCTTTTGAAAAAATCCTGCCAAAAACACTATGAAGATTTAGGTTAAATTTTAGTCACGGAATGAGTCACGGATTTGTCCGTGACTAATTTCAAATTAATTTTAAAAATAACCCGTCGGAGGCAAAACTGGGTTGGCCGGACCAGGTTTGTCACGGATACAATCCGTGACTACTTTTTTTTTTAATTCCGTGACTAGACTGTGACTAGATCCATGACAAACTAGTCACGGACCAAATCCGTGACTAGCGTCCGTGACTACAGGCGTGTTTTTTTGTAGTGATTGTTTTCATTTGTGATGGATTTGAAGCTGTTAAAAGAAGTATATTTATATGTGACATCTAGTTTCATTAACTCTTTATATATTTATATGTCACATTGAAATGTCAGACTCGTATTTCTTAGATTGAAAATGTCACATCCAAAATGACAGAATTGTTGTAAATCTCATCTTGATGATTTTATTGGTAGTCTAAAATTGGATATATATATATATATATGGATTATAAACCACAGTGATGATATTTACAACACATATGTCAATCCGGAAGTGACATTTATAATCTTAGAAACACGATTCTAACATTTAAATATGATGACTAGTTGAGGAATGAAAAGTGCGATTTTCTTCACAATATATTATTGCATTAATGCTAGCTAGTTTTCTCCCACTTATGTCATACTATTTGTTACATTTCAATGTGGTGACTAACAGAGAGACCAAAAGTGCGTTTTTGTCTATATTATTACATACATATTTATATATCTAGTGCGTTACATAATTATTCTTTCAAACATATATAGTACACAGTTATTCTAATACAACCATTAACATTACAAATATTACTGCCCCACCAATAGATGAAGCTGGGCCGGAAAATTGATATTCATAAAAGAAATATAACTACATACTGCAATTATTACATATAATCTGGATGTATTTTTTTGTTTTGCCAGCTCATATTTGGCAGCGGTACATAGCTGATTTTTAGCACACCGTATTGCATGATCCGATCCTGCTTTTAATAACATCGGCAAAGAAGCTAAATCAAATGAATTTGTAAAATACAGACACATGATGAACTGATTGACAAAATGATACATAGTATATACCACTGTTACATAAGCTTTTATTAGGTGATCAAATGTTTTCTTGAATTTGTTTGCCGGACCCCATCAAACATGTAATTTAAATGTTTAGAAGAGTCTCGCAAATTAGGGGTAATTGCATAAATTATACCTCAACATTGATATTGTTTTATTTCGGCATCTTAACTCTTAAATGAAACAAATTAATATCATAATTAGATGTAAATGTTTCAAGAAAAATGCTATTGGTACACGAAATGTGTACACATTTGGCACACTCTCCTGTGCACAGGCATTTCGTTTAGAAAAAAACAGCAATTTTCAATGTACACAAGCGAGTGTCAAAATGTATGTAAAATGTGTAGATCCCCTGGTTGCCGATATACACAGACAACTCGTTAAAAAAAATGCATCAATTATATGCGTAAACAAGAGAGTGTCAAATGCGTATACCTGTTGTGTTCTTAAAGAATGATTGACATTTCAAAGAGCAATACTATTCAAATTTAATTTCTAGCCAAATATCCTACCTAGTTGCCGAAACTTAATTATATTCATGCATACAATCCACCGCATATTGGTGGCAATCATAAAAGTAATGTATAATTGAATGTACGTATAGGATTTTTTGCCCTAATTTTGAATAGTACATAATTCTATTTGAAACATTTAAGTATTAGGTATGATACTGATTTTTTCATTAGTTTGAGAAGTGAGAAGTTAAGATATAAAACTGTAATAATACCAATAATTATGGTGTTGTTTAGGTATTTGACCAGTTAAATGACAGAGCAAAAGCCTCCCAAAAGCCACTTTTGAAAAAGCTTTTTTTAGACAAGCTTTGTGGAATGATCATTTTATATTCAAGCAGGTAACAGCTAATTGCTTTAATAAAATATTTCTACACATACATAAAGTAAGAATTTGTCAAAAACTAACTTCAAAATTCAAACTACCGGTCTAAACAACTACAGAAATATGATAAATAAATTCATAGTACTGTTCTCCCATTAGATGAGGATATAATGATATATCCCGCCCACTGGTGACATGAAATTACTCGTCAGTCCGTTTCATAAAAATCTCTGCTAACCTTTTGGCCAAATATGATTAACAATTTTGTTCAAATCTATGGATAAAAAATTCAGCAAATACTATTTATAGGGAATATACAATAAATATATGTGTACCATACACAGGGAATTTTTTTAATAGAATAATGAAAATAGAGTGGAATCATATGGAATTCAAATGTATGGCACACATAAAACCGTATTTTAAAAATCAAGAATACAATATAATTTACACAATTTTTTGGGGAAGATTTTTCAAATATGTTAGAAATATAGCACTCTTTCACAAATAAGATTTTCATTATTTTTTCTTTATTATTTTATTTCACTCTTAAATAAGTAAATCTTAATTAATCTTATTAATTTATTAGAATTCAACAAAGTCCTATTTTGAGAATAAAATATAATCAATTCTATAAAGTGAGAATATGGCCTGATCGAAACAAAAAAAAATTAAGTTGTGCGGATTAGATAGTTTATGGTGTCATTTTTTGCTGTGTTTTCTAATTAATCTATTATTAGAGTAGTATTTGCTCTAATAGTCTATGGCTTCCAAAAATAAGAACTTGTCTAATTCCCATGAAAAACTGTAATTCATTATCATATAAGAATTGAATAATTTATACTATCAAATTATGTGAAAAAAACATACGGAGTGTAATTATATTCGGCAAAAGCACATCCAGTCATATATAAGGAAAATTATTTCTATTAGTAATATTAGCTAGATGCAATTTTCTCTTAATTGTTTTATTTAAGAAACTAACACCACTTTTTCCAATTAAGTCGCTAATCATTCTTACGGCTTAACTTACGCTATGTTTGAGTGTCATTTCAGTTTAAAATGAGCTGAAATTTAGTACAGTACATTTAGACAATTAAATGTAGGGTTGGGTTCAAAAAAACGAAAACTGAAAACCGAATCAAAATAAATTGAATTGCGACTATATTGAAACGAACCACTAAAAAATCGAAGCCAAATTTAAAAAACGGAACTATAGTTGTTTGATCGGTTTTTGTTTTTACGCTTCAAAATCGAACCGAACCGAATAAGAGACCTAATAAAAATATAAAATATTGTTTGTTAATCGTTAAGCATAAATTTTATTTCTAATGTCATTGATAGTCTTTAGTTTCTTGTGCTAGAAAATTAATTTTTGTGTTATGTTTAGTTTATTTTATAAATGCATTAACACATTCATTGTCCATAATAATGTAGCTATATTGATCTATTATGTCTTTTATGTATGTATTTTGCAATTTGTGGCATGATGGTGATACATTGTTAATGGTTATTACTAGTAACTTTTATTTTTACGTAACTTAAAGTTCTTATGATGATAGAACAAATAAATATTAATTTCAATTATATCACAGAGAACATTCATGAACATTTTTCAAACTAGTCACAAAAAAGAAGTAAAATAAGGATATACACTTTTGTTCCAAAAAATTGGAAAAGTGATTATCTCTTTTGCATACTCATACAATATAATTCAAGACATATTTATTTATTCTATTTTTTATTTTATTTTATCTGTTCTAATATGCTTTCATTTTTTAATATGTTTGATCTCCCAACTATTATATTATTATATTTTAAATATTTTATTTTGATTCAAATTTTTAGTAAAAAACTAAAAACCCAAAACTGATTCAAAACAAACCAACCCAATCAAACCGTGTTTGGTTTGAAATCAAACTGAAACCAAACCAAACTTTTTACTTTGGTTCCGTATTTGGTTTTTAGTCAAAACCGAATCGAAAAAAAACTAACTCATGCCTAATTACATGACATGAAGTGTTACTAATTAGTTGTAGTGTTTTAGTTCACCCTTTTATTGATGTTTTTAATTGGTTGGTTTCAGTTCCAACCCATATAGGACCAGAATAGACTTGAATAGATCGTACCAAACCCCATCATTTCAGATAAGACTTGACCAAACTTTGACAATTGCAAAGTACACATAGAATATATATCTATCAGATCAGTTCAGACCAGATTGGGATTAAACAAACTATACCAAATTAGAAAATTATATATATTTCAATTAAATATATCCTAATTGGTCTTTTCTCTTATTAAATGATAATCAAGTAAGAAAACATCGGGAGCTGACGACGGAACCCTAGCAAGATCAGCATGAATGGCTAAGGCAGCCTCGTGGGCTGCTCCGGCCATTGGCTCGAGAGCAGCAATGAGATCGTTTGCGGAGGTTCTAGCTGCTAACAAGGAGATACCGCTCAAAATCCCGTTCCGTCATCATGGAATGCCTGCGGTTAAATTCTCAGAAGAAGAAGTCTCGGAATTGGCGGCTCAACATCAATTTGCATTGGTGGGTTCGTTCGTAAGAGGTCACCCTAACATGATTGTGTTAAGACAAGTGTTTGAAAAAATAGGGGTTTTTGGTCCATTATCGTTAGGGCTGCTAGATCAACGACATATCTTGATTAAGTGTGGAACGGAAGAAGATTTTCAACGTTGTTGGTTGAGGCATACATGGAGTATAAGGGATTTTAGAATGTGTGTTTCACGCTGGACACCAGATTATAGACCAGACGTGGAATCTCCCATAGTTCCAGTTTGGATCACCTTTGACGGACTGCCATTACACTTGAAAGACAAGAGGGCGCTACTCTCTATTGCAGGCATGATCAATAAACCTCTAAAAGTGGATGCGGCTACGGCAAATTTGTCTCGACCGTCTACGGCTAAGGTTTGTGTGGAGCTAGATTTGCTTAAAGAAATACCAAGTAAAGTTCTCATAGTGAATGGCAAGAAGGAGTTGGTTCAGCCAGTCACGTATGAGGATTTACCTAAATATTGTGTGAAGTGTAGCCGTTTGGGTCATTGCAAGGACGAATGTGGTGTTCCAAAGATCCGGGCAATCAAGGATACAAACCAAAACATGAAGCAAAGGCAGCTGATCATTAAAGAAAATGGGAAGGATGCTCAAAAACAACCTGAAAGAAGGAGAAAAGAAAATGGGAACGATACTCAAAAACAACCAGAACGGTGGATCCAAGTCACAAAGAAAAATAAAGGGAAGGGGGTTATTGAGACACCCATCGAACCAAGCATTGAGACAATTAGAGAATTGGCGAAATCTTCCAAGAAAAATGAGTTAGGCGAAGATACTGAAGTAGGGGTGATTGATCCAGTCACTGAAGCGGATATTAGCCCTGCGAAGGGTGATCATGGGGTGGTGGAAACGGATGTTTTATTGGTTGATAATGTTGTAATGAAGAGCAGTTCTATTCAGGACGCGGTTAAGGAGGAATACCCAAATATGGAGGAGGAATCCCAGTTGGCAATTAGAGAATCCTAGTTGGCAATTGGCAACAATGAAAACCAGACGGGAATCATAAATACAGAGAAGGTGGCTGAGGATTCTATCAAGAGGGCTACTGATGTTACTAAACTTATCTCTTTTGAAGAAGGTAGCAAGGGTATGGATGAAGAAAGGGTGGTGGTAGAAGGGGAAGGTTTTGTTTCCGAGGGTGAGGCTGCTTCGGTAGAGGAGATTGCTACGGATGCTTGGAAGATTGTTTGTGGAGAACTACAAAAAAAGGTGGCTTTGAAATAACTACAACAGGCAGTTGCTCTAGGTGATATCCCTAGAAAGAAAATCAAAGAGGCTCCATCTCGAGCGGTCACTACTAGGCTGGCAGCTAAGAGGAATTCAAAGGATACCTCTTTCGATGTTTCCTCATGAAGCTTCTCATTTGGAATGTCCGCGGCCTTGCCTCTTTGTGCCCAAGGTTGCGTGAAATCTCTAGGCACTATTCTATTGACTTTATTACAATTATTGAACCCATGGTAAATCAAAATAAGGGAGGCTACTTTATGCATAATTTGGGTTTCTCCAACCTTTTTATGTCTGCATCTAATAAAATTTGGTTGATGTGGATTTCTCATTCCTTTGACGTTCGATCAATTCAAGAGAAGGACTAGTTTTTGGTGGTTAATGTTACCTTTTTACCCATGAATCTTAATTTTGTTTTTCACCCGTCTATGGTCTGCACACCAGAGGTGAGAGGACTAGATTGTGGGAGGGTATGGTTAATTTTGTGCAGCAGGATGCTTCAGACTAGGTTGTGGGAGGTGATTTTAACACGGTGTCTACATTATCCGAGTACAAAGGACCTGCCGACCCAGTTCCAAATGAGATGCTGGATTTTAGTAATTGTATTGACAATTGTGAGTTTATTCAGCCTCCTACTATTGGTTCTACTTATACGTGGACTGGGATGAGGTCTAATGGCTGTATATGGGAAAAGCTTGACACATATTTGGTTAATTATGGTTTTCTTTCCAAATTTGGGGCTGTCACCACTCAACATTTGAGTAAATCTAGTTCATAACATTACCCTATTCTACTTATGTGTGAAGAAGAAGGTAGGCTTGGACCTAAACAGTTTCGATTCCAAAATATGTGGTTCTCTAATTCGGATTTTTTGTCTTATGTGAGAAGCAAATGGGAATCCTACCCCACCAGTGGAGGAATGAGGGGGGGTTTTGTGCCAAACTTAAAGCCTTAAAGGGTGATTTGAAGAATTGGAACAAAGATGTTTTTGGTGATATTTTTACCGAAACTAGTAAGAAGGAATTAGAAGCTTTAGCAGCTGAAAAGGAATTTGAGGAAAATCCTAATGATGATACTCGAGCTAACTGTTTCAAAAAGTAGGCTGATTTACTTGTTCGTGTAAAGCAGCAAGAGGCATTTTTGGAAATAGAAGGCTAATGTTAGATGGATTCGGGAAGGTGATGCAAACACCCGCTTCTTCAAAGGGTCGGATGGGATCTGGCGTTATGATAAAAAGGATATTGCGGATGAGGCCATTGCTTTTTTCAGTAAACTGTATGAAAAGGAAGATACTAGATCTCATGATGAAGTGCTTAGACATATTCCGTGCTTGCTAGATAATGTTGATAATGAGATGCTAAGTGCTTTACCAGGAGAAGAGGAGATAAAAGAGGCCATCTAGAATTTAAATAAAGACTCAGCACCTGGATCGGATGGTTTTGGAGGGACCTTTTATAGAGGCTGTTGGGACATAATCAAGAAGGATGTGACTCTTGCAGTTCAAGATGTTTTTTTGGGTTTGCCAATTCCAAGAAGTGTGGGAAGTGTCAACATGGTTCTCATACCTAAAAAGAAAGACCCGGTCTTCTTTGGAGATTTTAGGCCTATTTGCCTCTCCACCTTTATTAGCAAAGTTAATACACGCATTCTCGCTAATAGGCTAACTGTATGTTTGCCTAAAATTATTTCTATAGAGCAATCCGGTTTTATGAAAGGCAGGGATATCAAACATCAAGTTCTGGTTGCTCTGAAATGCTTCGCAATTTAGATAAGAAGGTTCGTGGTTCAAACATTGTGGTGAAATTAGATATGGCAAAATCTTTCGACAGGGTGGATTGGGACTTTCTAGAGGCTGTTTTGAGGAAGTTTGGTTTTAGCCAGAAGGTCCAAGAGCTGATAATGGAGAATTTGAGATCTACATTTATTTCGGTTATGGTTAATGGCATACCACACGTTTTTTAAACCATATAGGGGGGTCAAGAAAGGGGACCCTCTTTCTCCTTTCCTTTTCATTTTTTTTTGGATAAAATGTAAATATATTATTACCCAAAGTAAAGTTTACAAAATTTAAAGCTCCCCCCCACCCCTTCCTGTGACAGGAGAGGGTTGGAAGGAGCTTTCACTTCAAAACGGACATCACCAAAGATAGCCATAAGGCTCACCTATGCCGCGGCATAGGAAATCAAAAAGAAACAAAACAGGACTGCGCCTTAGTGCACGCACTTAGCCTATCAAAACCGAGGCTATACAAACGGCTTTCATCGTTCTTATCAAAATGTGATCAACTCATGTGGGTATATGTTGTAGAGTACCTTATACACCACATGTTTGACCTTAGCAACAACCTCTTCCTCCTTCTTCATCTTTCCATCAAATCTGCACTCATTCCTAGCATGCCAAATGTAGTACACCGTTGCACAAAAAGCAATGCGGGCTGCTTTGGCCTTCAACGTTGATCCTTTATGGGTCTTCTTGATCCATTTGATTGAACTTAGAAAGGTAGACATCTCATGTCTTAGTCCCATCCAGCTCCTTACGTGATGCCACACCCTACAAGTAAAGGGGCAAAGAAAGAAAAGGTGTGGTATTGTTTCCAAACCACCCTTACATAGATCACAGCGGTTCACGATATAAAGATACCCGAGGCTATCTTGTGTAGGTAGTCGGTTTCTTAGGGCCAGCCATGCATTAAATGAGAGTTTGGGGGGAATGTAGGATTTCCATATGAAACTCATAGGAGTCCTAGCTTCTCCCTTGACCCTTAGGAGATCGTAAACTTTTGCGGAGGCTAATTTACCATTCGAGGCTCTCGAGGCAAGGCCCATGATAGTGTCATTGAGATTATTGAAGCACCCTCGGATCTTTTCACGGATGAGACTCAACCGCTTCATGAGCTGTGAGTCCCGGGTGTGTGGGATAAAATCCCACACGGTTCTACCTTGAAGGTATACACCGTTCACCCATTTGACCCAAAGGGTGTCCTTCTTCATATGGACATCCCATAAAGTACGAGAGAGGAGGGCGTGATTCCATACCTTAGCATTATGAATGCCAAGTCCTCCTTCCTCTTTTGGGAGACAAATGTCTTCCCAAGCTACTTTCGAAAATTTACCACCCCATAAAAATATTCGACAGATCGATACTATCCTATCCAAAATAGTTTGGGGAATCGGGAAAACTTGGAGCCAAAACGACTGGACCCCTTGGATCACAGATCGTATTAGCTCTAGTTTACCGGCATAGGAGATCGTCTTTGTGTTCCATGCGTTTAGAAAATCGTTTATCGTATCAAGAAGGGGGGCATATTATCCTTTTCATAATCATATCCGAAGCATTTTCAAGAGGCTTGAACTATTTGATGAGCAAACGTGCTATAGAAACCTATAACCTGGGAAGAGGAGTCAGAATCTCACACTTGGCATTCGCAGACGATCTTATGGTTTTTCTCAATTGCTCTTCCAAGTCAGTTAGTAATTTCAATGACTTCCTACATTACTACTAAGAGGCGTCAGGTCTGTTAGGTATGGGCCTACCAGTCCCTTGAGTCGGGGAAACTCGCGCATCTTAAACCCGCCTCTTTGGTAGGAATGCCAAAGAATCCCACACCGGTGGGCTAGGAGAGTCCTTGGTACCTTATAAGGCCTAGGCCCTTCACCACTATCGACACGTTTTAAATCCGTGAGGGGCAACCCAAAACGGACAATATCGGTAGGCTGCCTCCCGGCTGTGGGATCGATCCTTCAATTGGTATCAGAGCCAGGGGGTAGCACCGGTGTGGGGGGGATTGTTAGGTATGGGCCTACCAGTCCCTTGAGCCGGGGAAACTCGCGCATCTTAAACCCGCCTCTTCGGTAGG
>CAMAPE010000070.1:9717500-9865000 GCA_945859875.1 Cuscuta europaea
TATATACAATTATCAACTTATTTCACACATTATAAGTGTAATTTCTAATATATGTGTGTTAGTGTTTATTTCAAATAGTTTGAAATAGATTCATATGTATTAATCATAAAATTAATTCACTTTAGTATATTGTGCACCATCTAAAAATGCATTGGTCCATTAAATTTAAATTCTAAAAACACATATTAATTCATAACATGCGTTTACAACATAAAAAATACGGAGTATAAGAAAAGTTATTTTAGAGTGATATTTGATAAATATTTAACCTATGCTCAAATCGATTCGATATTCGTATATGATTCGTTAATTATTCATATTGTTAAACAAATACAAATACAAATCGAAATTAATATTCGTTTCATATTTGAATTCGAATTCGTATTCGAAAAAAATAAACAAATACAAATACAAAATCCCATTATTCGACTCGATTCGGTTCGTTTACAACCCTACAGCAGCGGAGCAAAGGAAGGGTGATTATACTGCTTATGGACTTTTCCTAGATGATATACTTCACTTTAGCTCTCAATTTGATGTTGTTAAATTTTCTCATGTTAAAAGAAAGGGAAATGCAGTAACTCATGCTATGGCCAGATTACTCCCTAGTAATGATGAGACTGAACAGATTTTTGTAAGAAACACACCAGAAGATATTTTACCTCTGGTTGAGCTTGATTTAGATTAATATAAATGATGTTTTTTATAATAAAAAAATGTTTGGAATTACATAGGATTGGTCCTACAAAAATAAGGTGCATACACAATAAAGAACATTTTTTATATGATATATTTTCCTTTTCTCATACGGAGTATATGATAATAAAGTAATATGGAGTACTACATTCCTTTTTAAGGATCTTTTTACTTGGACTGTTTTCAGTCCCAGACTAGATCAAACTAGATCACACAAGACTTAAACAGACCAGATCAGACCAGATCTGAATTTCTTAGTTATAAAATACACAGAGACCATACGTTTACCAGACCAGATCAGACATAACCAAACCAGACCAGACTAGCAAATTTCAGTCCAAGTAAAACATCCTTAGTTACAACACATTGATAATATTACAATATTCACATATTGTACTTTCGCTTCATTTTATTTATTAATATATTATAAATTAAATTTTTGAAAAATATTGTTAAACTTCTCTCATTTTAAACTTTTAAAATTTGAATTTTTTAATTTTTTTACTAATAAGGAATGAAGGATATTGATGGTCAAATTTATGCGTTGGCAAATGTGATAAATAGATCTAAAAGGGCTGTAATTTGATTTTATTAATTTTTACTTTACCCTTTTATTAATAGTCGTGCCAAATATAATGAACCATTTGAGATATCTACGGCCGTGGTAACTTATACGGAGTAAAATATCTCTTGCGGTCGTTTACCTAGCATTCTAGGGTTTCTCTTTCTGGCGGTGAATTTTTTCACTGTGTTCGGCAGTTTTGGTCTATCCTCTGTGGAAGTGTTCGAAGGTTTTTTATGCAGGATTTTGGAGTAGAAGTGAGATCTCTGTAAGTGTTCTTATGATTTCTGCTGCGAAGCTTCCGCCTGGTGCAGGTCTAGTTCGGGGCTAGATGTGCGAATTCAAGGGGACCGTGATGCACAAGGAGAAGGATAAAGAAGAAGATGCACTATTGCCAGTTCATCCCCCTACAGAATCGCCGCCTTGGAGGGATCAAGTGGTTAGAGTTTGGGAAAAGGCGCTTCAAGTTTGGATCTGGCCGCACGTAGTTTATTGTTCTGTTTTCCTTTCCAGTTTTACTTGTAACTTTTTAGACCTTTTACTATGTTTTTGGCTTGTTTGTATTAGTGGTATTTTGGGAGTGCTTGTGCCCGTTACTTGCTTCAAATCTCTAGTATGTTCAGCGAAAAATTTCGCTATGTTCTGGGTAAATTTTTCTATGTCTGATCAAGGACTGAAGGAACTCTTCGGCTATTTTGGGTTTATTAAAGTGGAAAAGACTACTGTGACCTCAGAGGTCAGAAAGAACTCTATGTTGCTCTTTTGGTGGTCAGCGATTCGTGTTGCTTCTTTGGAGGTGACCATCTCAAACTCTTATCGTAGGACTTTTCTTGAGTCTAGATGAAGTCTGTTAGAAGATAGTTGGCAAATCTTGAGTTTTTTACTAATTGTAAGTTTGTAACTCCAAATTATTGATTAAATTAATATAGTTTGACATTTTCTTTCAAAAAAAGATCTAGAAGGTCTGGTCTATCCGTCTATATTTTATATTCCAAAAGCTTCATGATGATAAGTACGATGGACCGGTATCCGGCCTGTGCAAATGCTACTTTGTACTCCCTCCGGTTCTTATTAAAGTTCTCACTTTCCTTTTTGGGATGTCCCTTATTTAAGTTCACACTTCCATTTTAGGAAACAAAACAGTGCAAAACAGTGCCAAACAGTGTCAAACAGTGTCAAACAGTGCCAAACAGTGCACTCCACAGTAAAGTCAAATTCATTTTCTTAATATGTGTGAAGTCAAACTGGGAACTTAAATAAGAACCGGAGGGAGTATATAAAACTATTTGGTGTAAAATGGGCTCAATGACAAGTATACTTTATTCATTTTAAAATGGTATGCATTGAGATGACTACTCTCTCAAGAAATCAACATATTATTACTCTGTATTAAGAGCATGTTTGGTAATACCAAAATTAGCTGTATTGGTTGATTCTGATGAAATTTATGAAGTTCTAGCTGAAGTGACTGTATTGGCAGATTCTACTTATTTTTGAAAAAAATATATTTAAAATATATTTTATTAATAATATAAAGAAAAATTTATATGAAAAATAGCTAAAATGATCCTATACAGTAACTTCAGCCAATACAACCAGAAAAGTAACTCCAATCTTACGTTTTCTCATTATTACACAATCAGGCGCGTGAAATCAAAAATAACATGTTTGGTGAAAAAGTTGGATGATAAGTCTGATAAGCCGAAAAACATGATCACCAAACGGGATCTAAGTGTATCATATAATTTCTATCTATCGGCCTACTAGCTAGTTTAAGGGATCCTGTGCAAATGCACTTAACAAACTTGCTCAGGGCCGGCCAGTTAACTTTTGCGGTCAATATAAAAAAAAAATACTCTGTATTTTTTTATGATCCGAAAATATATACTCCCGAATAATTCGTTAGGTCCCAATTGGTTAACATATTTTGAAATTTTAACTTCTTAAAGATTTTATGAATACATAATTTCACTTAAAAATACCCAATCATTGATATAGAAGACTATTATAACATTAGCAATATAATCCTCATTTAGCATTCGGCTTATGAGCCCTTGAAGGTCCATCCCATTTGCTAGAAAGCCCAGTCTGGCCCATATAGGCAACGGGTTGACTTAGCCCACTATTTGATAGGATGAATGGCCATGTGATATAGTATTTGAAATCTAGTCCGGTCCATACTTACATTGGCTTGGTCCCTCATGATCCATCTCAACCCAGTCTATTAACTTCAACTCAGCTCAACTCAAAAGCCCATTTATTGTACGCTAATCACTCCAACAATTTTAACCTACGATAGCAGGTATATTTTTAAAAATAAATTAGGAAAATAAAGAAACTTTTATAAAAATTCATGTACTTGAAAAAAATAATGTAGTAATAATATATAAAATCGCAAAAATGAAAGAAGAAAAGATCAATAATATTAAAATGATAAAAAAAATCAGAAAAATGAAAAAAAAAGTGAATATGTAAAAAGTATTAAATTAAAATCTAAAAACAATTAAAACGATGTAGAATCAAATAATCCAAAAATGACAAAATATAGGTTTTGACATTCTTAAATTGTTCAGATATTTTATTTATATTTATTCGAATTTTAACAATTTTAGCGCTTTTTAATATAAAAAATATTCTATTAAAATATATTCCGATGATGCTTTTTTAGTATAAGAGTTTACGTGATGAATTAGAAATGGTAGAAGAGACTATTTTGACTCTTTTCACTTATTCCTTCAAGACTAGGAGGCCGTTGATCCTTTTTTCGGCTTATGAGGCTTATCAGCCAGTTTTTTCACCAAACACGTAATTTTTTATTTCGCGCGCTGAATTTTGTAATAAGAAGAAAAAGTAAGGTTGGAATTACTTTTCTGGTTGTTTTGTCTGAAGTTACTATAGAGGATCGTTTTAGCTATTTTTTTATATAATTCTTTATTTAATTTATTGATAACAAATATTTTAAATATATTTTTTACAGGAATCAGTAGAATCAGCCAATACAGCCACTTCAGCCGGAACTTCATAAATTTCAGCAGAATCAGCCAATTCAGCCAATTTTAGTGTTACCAAACAGGCTCTAAATTGGATAACTAATGTTAAAAGTGAAACGAATGAAGTTTTAAATGATTGTTAGGTTATAAAGACTTTTGATAAAGTTTGAGAAGTTTAGATTAGAAGAATAAGTGTGCATAATAGATGTGCATCCTAATTTTAAGAGTCTACTGACAAAAACTTATATAGACCTACGTAGTATTATATTTCAAATTGTGCATGTTATTTGTGCTTCTCTATTTTAACAAAAAGAAACTCATTATACTTGAACTGGAAGAAATCCCCTTATATATATACAATACCAAATCCTAATTTCATCAATTCTTCTTTTCTGTTTCAGACCCTCAAATCGCCGCCTTGCTTCTGACCGACGATATGAGTGATCACATTAACCGCGAACACAGTCACTATGACCACAGGGGGTCATTGTGACCGGCAGCGGTGGAACTGGTTGGTAGTGACCAATGTGGCCGGCGGTGATCACTGAGACATTGGTTATCACATACAGAATCATTGTGGCATTGGTTACTGTAGGAATGAGTCAAGGGAGAAGGGTTGTAATGGTACTCGGGATCCTTTTTAGTCTCATTTCTAAAAAATTTCAAAACAAGTCTTATTTTTATCCTTAACTTCTCCGTTAGTATTGTTTCTAACAAAACCCTAGATAACTTCTCCTGAAAAGATATTTTTTGGGACTCTTTAACAATTGTTAGCTTTTATGAGTGAAAATGTCTCAAAAGAAAACGTGGTAACTGTTTGATAAAAAACTGAATGTTTGATTTAATTAGTTCTGTTTGATATACAAGCTGTTCTGACTAATTAATGTTAAAAGTTACAGACTTTTCTCAGATACTACCTAATGTGCTTTCTCATAACTTTTATTTTGATAAAAACTCTTAAAAGTTGTCATGTTAAATATACAACTTGAAGTTTTTAATGACTTTTTAAATAGTACTACGTATAAAAGATAGAAGGCAATGACTTATGCCTAACGAGGAGGCCGTTTAAAGTTAAATACAACAGTTAATAAGGCAGAAAATTATTCAATTTGGTAGTTTTCTGTTTGAAGTAAAATTAGAAATTATTGTCAACAGTGTCACTCACAAAACACAAATTGATCGAATAAATTTGAATAGGTTATGCGAACATTACACTGAATGCGTTAATTGTGTCCCACTATCACCAAATCCAGAAGAGATAAGATAGTAAGCAATCTAGTCTAGTAAAGAAGCTAAAGACAAATTATTCAACCTATATCCAGTGGAATGTCTATCAAATCTTTGAAATGCTCTTACGGGAAAAGGTAATGATGGAGTATATGGCCCAGGGACCCCCGGCCTACATACTTCCTCTACTACAATCAGGCCCAATAGGCCCAAACGGGCCAAGCCCAGCAAAATGGAGCTCTAAGCAGCCCACAATACGCAAAGGGGTGCCTTCGGCCCTATGGCCGAAGGCTACCAGTGACGGAATCGAGCTTAGAAACATCACAGGAGAACAAGGCTTGAAAACCAAGCCTTCGGCAACTGCAGCCCTCGGCAGGTAGGAGCCCTCGGGTAGAAGAGGCATCACAAGAGAACACGCCTTGAAAACCAAGCCTTCGGCAACTGCAGCCCTCGGCAGGTAGGAGCCCTCGGTTAGAAGAGGCATCACAGGAGAACAAGGCTTGGAAACCAAGCCTTCGGCCGAGACCATGGAAGCCACACCCAGCAGGGTCGTAACGAACGTCAATGGCGCCCTCTGCTGGACATGCCGAGGACTCCCCTCACGCACCCGGTGAGCACTATCCTCAACTATGCGGAAGAGCAGGACCTTTTCCCTAAGGACCCTCGGTCGGTGAGGGAGATCTACGCCATCCACCAAGGCGACACTTATTGCCGTTACCACAAAAGCACCTCCCACAATACAGACGATTGTGTCTCGTTAAAGAAGGCTATTGAACTCTTAATTCAACGGGGTGAGCTCCACCAATTCATCAAAAATGCCCCAAGGAAAAACACCAGGGAGAACACTGATAAAGAAGAAGGGGACATCGCAACAAAGAAACATGAAATCGGGAGGCTCAGTGACGGAGAGGAGTTCGAGGAGCCCCAGCCGAAGAAGTGCCACCTCCGCTAATCATGTTCCTCACCTTCGGCGTTAGTCTCAGCCTTGGGCCCTCGACCTCGAGGCACATTACCATCCCCTCGGCCTAGAGCCCTCGGCCTTGAGCGGTGAATCTTAACAAAGCCGTTGTCAAACAACGCACCCCTTGTATTCCGCTTATTTCTATGAATTTAAGTAAACTACAACACAATCCAGACATCTTATCGGCCCCTTCGAGGCCAAATGCCCAGGTATGGCCGATGGTTTCTAGAGACGAGGGGCCTGCAAAAGGCCCGCGTTTTTGGAGCGGGACGCTCGCCGCGTCGCCGGCGCGCAACGCACGGCGACAGGCCTGAAAGAATGGCTGAGGTGACGAAATCCCCAAACTTGGGGGTGAAACGGCAGTCGTCGGAAACCGACCAAGCCTAGCCCGCGCCGTAAATAGACGACGAGACCCCCCAAGGTCAAGGGACGGCCCAGCGTCGGGGGACTAACAGACGAACCCCTGGACGGATCACTTGGACCTCCTTTCGGCCGAGGCGGTGAATCAACCCCTCGGCCGAAGCCTAGAAGAAGGAACACACATCAGGAGGACTAACATACGACCTCCTGGCACAATCAAGAGACGGCCCAGCGCCGGGGGACTAACAGACGAACCCCCGGACGGATCACTTGGACCTCCTTTCGGCCGAGGTGGGGAACCAACCCCTCGGTCGATGCCTGAAAGAAGGAACATACACCCTGAGGACTCCTGGAACTATCAAGGAAAGGCCCTCGGCCTCAATTCGATTCCACGTCACCAATGGCCCTCGGCCTTGGCATGATTCCACGTCACCAACAGCCCTCGGCCTCAGCGTGATCCCACATCACAACGGCCCTCGGCCTCAACATCAGACGGCCCTCGGTCTCAAAATCAACAATGGCCCTCGGCCTCAACATCAGACGGCCCTCGACCTCAACATGACTCTATGTCATAACGGTTTTGGCCTTAGCGTGATCTCACATCACCAACGGTCCTCGACCTCAGCATGATTCCACATCACAATGGCCCTCGGCCTCAACATCAGACGACCCTCAGCCTCAACATCACAACGGCCCTCGGCCTCAACATCAGAACGGCCCTCGGCTTCAACATCAACAACGGCCCTCGGCCTCAGCGTGAGGACATCACAATGGCCCTCGGCCTCAACATCAGACGGCCCTCGGCCTCAACATTACTCTATGTCATAACGGTTTTTGCCTTACATGATTTCACATCACCAAAGGCCCTCGGCCTCAATGTGATTCTACATCAACAACGGCTCTCGGCTTCAGCGTGATTCCACATCAGAACGGCCCTCGGCTTCAACATCAGAACGGCCCTCGGCCTCAACATCACAACGGCCCTCGGCCTCAGCGTGATTCCACATCACAGCAACCCTCGACCTTCATCCCTCCGGCATTTTATTTGATGTCAGGGGCTATCATACAGGCTCATCGGCCTTCATCCCTCCGGCATCTTTATTTTATGTCGGGGACCATCACACAGGCCATCGGCCTTCAGCCCTCCGGCATCTTTATTTGATGTCGAGAGCCATCACACAGGCCACTCGGCCTTCATCCCTTCGACATCTTTATTTGATGCCGAGGGCTATCATACAGGCTCATCGGCCTTCACCCCCCCGACATCTTTATTTGATGTCGGAGGAATCACACAGGTCCCTCGGCCTTCATCCCTCCGGCATCTTTATTCGATGCCAGGGGCTATCATACAGGCCCATCGGCCTTCATCCCTCCGACATCTTTATTTGATGTCGAGGGCCATCACACATGCCATCGGCCTTCAGCCCTCCGGCATCTTTATTTGATGCCGGGAGCTATCATACAGGCCCCTCGGCCTTCATTTCTCCGATATCTTTATTTGATGTCGGGGGCCATCACGAAGACCCCTCGGTCTCCATCCCTCTGGCCTCTGTATTTGATGCCAGGGGCTCTCACACAAGCCCACCTGGCCTTGCACCCCTCCGTCACCTTTATTTGATAACGGAGGGGGGGGGGGGGGGGGGGGGGTCCTTACAAGCTCCTTAGCTTTTTCATGCAGGGATCTAAGGCTGATCTTGGATATCTCCTCAGCAGACGGACACAACCGCCGCTCAACAATCAAGGCCGAAGGGTGCACTCCTTTTGCTTCATTCTGGCGGCATCCGGTGTACTCTTTTTTCCTCATTAGGATTTTTTTTCCCACAGGGTTTTTTCCTAATGAGGTTTTTAACGAGGCATCTCCCCATTGTGGAACAAAAGGCGTCGCCCCTCGGCGGCTCCTGCTGAAGGCATGCATCACTCTACTCCTGTTTCCCTCGAGAAACTCTCGGCAAAAGGAGTGGGGGACTGGGGGACTCCTCTCGGCAAAACACGCAAATGTTAAAAATTTTCTATTTCTCAGCTACAGCAAACTGAGGCAAGATCACAACGGTAATCTACTCCCCTCGACATGATGCTTTCGGCTTACAGAATGCCTCCGGCCACACAATGCCTTCGGCCACATGATGCCTCCGGCCACACAATGCCTTCGGCCATATGATGCCTCCGGCCACACAATGCCTTCGGCCACATGATGCCTCCGACCACACAATGCCTTCGGCCACATGATGCCTTCGGCCACATGATGCCTTCGGCCACATGATGCCTCCGGTCACATGATGCCTTCGGCCACACAAAGCCTTCAGTCAACAAATGCCCTCGGCAAAGCACACAAATGCAGATCTCTCATTACTTTACAAATTACAACAAAGAAACACATACGAGCAACACACTTACACTCCCTTCAGGAAGCTCTCAGCCCTCGACATATGGGGGAATTGAGAAAATGAGGCACCCAACAGAACAGGGAAGCCTTCGGGGAAATCACTACAACTACTCCTTTTCCCTCAAGTACCTTTCGGCAAAAGGAGTGGGGGACTCCTGATGGAGTATATGGCCCAGGGACCCCCGGCCTACATACTTCCTCTACTACAATCAGGCCCAATAGGCCCAAACGGGCCAAGCCCAGCAAAATGGAGCTCTAAGCAGCCCACAATACGCAAAGGGGTGCCTTCGGCCCTATGGCCGAAGGCTACCAGTGACGGAATCGAGCTTAGAAACATCACAGGAGAACACGCCTTGAAAACCAAGCCTTCGGCAACTGCAGCCCTCGGCAGGTAGGAGCCCTCGGTTAGAAGAGGCATCACAGGAGAACAAGGCTTGGGAACCAAGCCTTCGGCACCTGCAGCCCTCGGCGGGTAGGAGCCCTCGGTTAGAAGAGCCTTCGGCCCAGCACCCTTCAGCCGAAGGCATCCACCTCGACAGAATATCCTCTTCACATGCGCCTAGATCACCGTACCAAGTACAAACGTCACATCCAACCACCGCATTTAATGCGGCCACATGCGAGTGTCAGTGCCACCCCGGTCGAGGTGACCCCTCGACCACCAGAAAACTGACACGTGTCCTTATCTAGCATTTATTACTGCTATAAATAGCACCCCTTTCCCCCATTGTAAACCACGCTGAATACATATCGAATATACACTCTCTCTCTTACTTATTTGCTCTGACTTCTCTCTAGTTATTCTCCGCAATAACCCCTCGGATAAGCTACCCCCCGGGTACACTATCCATCAGGTAACTATTTTGCAAAATAATGATGTTCAATTAGTGCCCACTTAATCTTTTGATACAAATATAAGAACAAAGGCGTCTCTATCATTGATGAGTAATTTAATGAACAAAAAACAAGCACTTGTGCATTCTGATTGATATCATTAATCATTAATACATGAATTATTTGTCTTTATGTTTACCCCTTGCTTTGATATTAATTGACCCATTAACACGCCATTAGAGTGCAATCAAAGTCAAATATAGAGCATATATATGAGATTCAAACTAAGTATATTGGGATAAATGTGATAAGTTTAAGGAGAAGTGACTTTACATTTAATTTTTTATTGATATTAGACATTGCACCTTATTTCAAGAATCATTAATGTATGCACCTCATTTAGCATAAAATTATTTCACATTGCATTCTCATTCCTTCATAATATTTGAATTGACAGGGTGCATACATTAATAATTCTGAAAATTATGGTGCAAAGTCTAATATAGTCCAAAAAGTGGGATGCAAAGTCAAATATCCCCTAGATTTAACTATTAATTTTTCTAAAAGATAACACCTTTTTTCAAATTTTAAGTTGAAATTTGGTAAACATCATCTACACTTCATAGAGAATATGCTCACAAAATTTAATTAAAAAAACAACTCGGAAGCATCTCAAATAAAAAATGTAAAACTCTAACTTTTAGGTCTACCTTACATGAACATTTACCCATCCATATATACATCTATGTTTTGATTAATCGCGATTTACGAAGTTGCATTAGACAGTTTTAAGTTTTGTCAATACAAACTACAATTTTTTGTAAATATAAATTTAATTTGGTTGTTTTTGTTTTTAATATTTTGGCCTATAATTTCCGATTACCGTCTTGGAAAACACTATCGTACTAGGGAAGGAAATAAAAAGCTAAAGAAATTCATATTCTCGTTTTTAGACTAACCTCATAAGTGCAATTGCGCACATTAAAGTAAAATAAATCATGACTATTATTTAGAACTTATCAAAAATATTTTAAAAGTTTCTAGCACTTGTTAGTTTTTCTCATATTTTTCCAACTTTGTTTAATTTCCTCCTATTTTCTTTCTCTAACATTCTCCCATTCCAAAGGGACTCATGTGTGATATCTTTAGGTATTCCGTGATTATTTATTATTGCGGAAACTATTCCATAACAAAACTAAAAGTTCAAGATTTTTGTGTCTTATAAACCAATCAATCTCACTCTTGATTGTAAAAGTTTAAAATAAAAGGCAACGTTCTACAATCTTGGTTCACATTACAAAATGACACAGTTATTTAGATAAAAATTAAATATAATAATTCAATATATTTTCAGAAATAAGTTATGATTATAAGTATACAATATAATGAGGTTATTGGTGATAACATATAGATGAATTATTTTTAAAATTTAATCATTAACTTGTCATTTAAGAGTGTTAATTATTTCCTAAAATAGAAATGAAAATCTTTATATAGAATGTCCAAAAGGATAATAAAAACCTTGGTGACATAATACCAAAGTACCGAAATCTTTACATTTTGATGGATGTCACGGAAGAACACATGATTAATAGGTAAGAATATGTTTAATTCCCGCATGCCAATTTAATTATTAGGGTTTCTATTAGAAAGACCACATGATTATGATACGTTGGGTGTGAAAAAACCACTTTTGATAGCTTTTTCAACAACAGCGTTTTTATATGATACTTTTAATGTCTAATATACCCTCCAAATTTAGCCATTCATTAATTATTTAATAATTATTCAAAATGAAATAGAATGAAAATAATTATGATAGTTTAATAACAACGATTATATGAAAAAAAAAAGAAAAAAAAATAACAACGATTATAAGAAATACCATCGGCAGTGCTATTGCTATTGTATAATACTCTGTATTATTTGAAAAACTACTTGTGACTTGTGAGTGCATGTATATATAAATATATTAAAAAATAGTAGTAATCATATACTCCGTAGAAAATAGTTAATGTCCTTATCAAAAAAATAGAAATATGCTCCGAAAAAGCTGAGTAACTTATACGGAGTATATACATATTATTCAGATCCTTAATGTGATGAAAAAATATTGTGAGCTCCTTTTTTTCTTTAAATGAAACTTCAAAAAGTGTCTTAATTTATGCTAAATTATGACTAATTAGTGCTTAAAATGTTATCGTCATGTTGTTAATTTAATTGAATATTAATTGGATGAAGTATCAGGTTGTTTTAAAAATAATCATGGTGAGAGAGATTATTTAGAAGGTTTACTGAAAAAAGGAAATTAGGTGTAAAAATTTAAACATGAGTTATTTTAAATTGTAGTTGCAATACAATTAACGAATGTCCTATAAAACTAATTATTTGTATATATAAAGATTAATGAGGTTTACCATTATTTAAATAATTTTGGGAGAATATATGTGACAATGATTTTTAAGAGAAAAATAATTTATGTAAAGAGTGTGAATGAAGACGGACTTAGTTTATGCAAAAATATTGATAGCTTTTGCTCGAAAAAATGAGTTATCCTTAGTTTAATTTCTAGAATTTTTCGTTTGGGAGATTTACAATTTTAGTCATGTGACTTTCAGTTGTTAAATTATTAGTCCTGTCACTTTGCTCGAAAAAAATGCCTCTGACGTCGGGTTTTCTACCGAAAAGTGTACTTTCCTATGAGAATGTTTTTAAATTGTAAAGATTAATTAGTTGCATGACCGAATTTGAAAGTGACTAAAGTTATAAGACTAATTATAGAAATAAGTAAAACTTATGGGATCAATATTGCAAATCTCTTTTTTTCTTTACAACAGAAATCACATAAATTTTTCTTTGATTTTTCAAGCTAAGTACGGATAGTATATGGGTAGTTTTTTAAATTGTACATTTTTACAATTTAAGAGTTCTTTAAAAGCTCTTTAGTGTATGTTTGACAAAACACTTTTTATGAGTTTCTTTAAAATTTTTGAGATCTTGTTTAGAACTTATTTTTAGTTTCTAAGAAAAGCCTCATTCTTAGAACTAACTTAATTAAACTAAAGATTGTTGTTTAATTTGGAAATTAAACTATTATCTAGACTTGGATAGAAATTGTTAAAATTAAAATGACACTTGAATAAACTATTATCGAGACTCATTTGGCTATACAACTAAAATAACGCCTGACAAATGTAAAGTTATCATACAATCAAATGTTTTACTGTAATATTTTTACCCTCTCATTATTTTAATAAATTTTGAACAAGGAGATGGTTAAATTTACATAAATGAATTGAAGGATTAATCTGAGAGTCCGTTTGGTGACTCTGTTTTTCGGCTTATTAGGTCTCTCAGTCAATTTATTCACAAAACACGTAACTTTGGATTTCGCGCGCTAGATTGTGTATTACTCCGTAATAAGAAAAGGTATGTTTGAAGTTACTTCTCTGCCTTTATTGCCTGAAGTTACTGTGAAGATCATTTAAGTTGTTTTTTTTAATAGTTTTTCTTTATTTTATGAATAAAATATATTTTAAATATAATTTTTTCATGAATCAACAGAATCAACCAATCCAGCCACTTCAATCAGAATTTCATAAATTTAAGTAGAATAAACTAATATAGCTTATTTGGATATTAACAAGTTTCAGCAAAATCAACTAATAAAGCTGATTTGGATATTACCAAACGAGCTCTGAAATGTCGTAAGCTTATTCTAGTTCAAGGGTATGTTTACAAAATCATTAATAGTTTGAGGACTTATTTGCTCATTTTTTCCTAAAATCAATGTTGTTTGTAAAAATATAATCTTCTAAGTCTAGTGATTATAATGCGTAGTAACTTTAGTCGTAATAAGTCATGTTCATCTTTTACACTTTAGTGACAATGACACTTTATTATACGGCGTAATAATTTTTGATTTGGTCACTTTTTGTAAATAAATTTTTATTTTGGTAATATAGAACCATTGGTTGCAAGTTATTACTTTAATCAGTCATTTTTCACTTTAAATGTAAATAATTAAGTTTTTTGGAATAATTAAATAACCATGGATGGCAAATTTTGTCTGGATGAGTATTACTCCGTATTTGCAAGTTGTCTTATTATTATTGGCAAGTTTTTCATGATTGGTTATATAAATAGTAACCTTAACAAAACGTTACTCTTGTTGTAAGATTCGATATTCTGCAATAAACGGACATGGAAAAGCTAGTGTCTGCGACTTCAGATGATGTGTGGGGCACCAAAATCTCCAAAATCCCAAAAGAATATTATGTCACTTTCTCCAAAAAAGGATGACACCCCATCTAGTCACTTTCTCCATTCTTACTAATTGTAAACTTTACTTTGTTCTAGTTCGATCATCCTTTTACACTTCTTTTTATCATCCTTTTACACTGCAAATAATGCAAGTATGACTAATTGTTAGTAGGATTTGATTATTCTTAGCTACTCTCTCCTTCCCTTAAAACTTTGCAATCTTTCCTTTTTGGGACGTCCCAAAAAACTTTGTCACTTTCCCTTTTAATCAATTATTTTATGGTTTCTGTTATTTCTCTCTCCTCTGCACAAACCTCAACCACACAGTTTTTACTTTGTTATTCTTCGTGCCGGTCAACTTTGGCAAAGTTTTAAGGGATGAAGGTAGTATTAGATAGAACTTAGTAGAGCTTAGGCATAGCAAGTCCATTTATCTTTTATTTGTTACTTGTATGTAAATTTTTCTTTAACAATGCGTAGGAAATGTTGTAATTTACATTCATATTATAAGAAACCACGACTCACTTTCTCCCGATATAAAGTTTCCATTTTGTTTGTGATGTTTGATTGCGGGCACAGATAATATTATTTTTAGTACGAAGTGAAGTATTAGCTTAGTAATTACTCCGTATATTTTACAAATTTGGAAGTTGTACAAAAAGTTCTGATGTGCCGTAAAATATAAATTCAGATATCTTGATGAAATTTTGAATAAGAGATTCAAATCGGTTAATCTAAGCATAAAAGTACTAGAATTAATCAAAACCCGATTTTGGGAAGGATATAAAAGTAGGCATGAATGTTATGCAAGGATGATGAAAACCAGTGGCGGAGGGCTTGAAAGTTTTATATGAAATATATACGGAGTACATAAGTACTTTTATATTTTAAGAGATTATAAATACTTATACATTTATATATGCATATGATTTTTTTATGAAGGAGTCTAGGGTCCTTCTAGCCCTATCTTTACAATCTATGAAAACGTTATGATAAAAAATTGATTAATATTTAATAGTCTCTTGACTCTCAAACCTATCAAGATATACCGAATTCCTTCGCCCCTCACGTTCGATCTGATGTTGTTATGAATATCTCACTAGAGCCAATTCAATAAGATCTGTTAATAATGAGAATATTACCCGAAATATGACTAAAACAGTTTGAAAATTTCAAAACAGGACTGTCATGATTTTATTCTCAAAATATGACTAATTACTGTCATGTTGTGGCAGTACCAGACTTCAAACATGACAGTATTTTCTAAACATGGCAGTAATTAGTCCTATTTTCAGAATAAAAAACATTAAAGTCCCATTTTGGAATTTTCAAACTGTTTTAGTCTTATTTCGGGAACTTTCCCGTTAATAATGTATACAGAAATTGACCTAAATAGGAGTAAAACACTTTGAAATTCCAAAATAGGAGTATCATGTTTTTTATTCCCCGAATAACAGTAATTTGCCAAGTTTGGAAAAAAATGTTATGTTTTAAAGCCTAGTAATGCCAAACTTGGCAAAATTTTACTTTTATTCAAAGAATAAAAAACATGATAGTCCTATTTTGAAATTTCAAAACTTTTTACTCCTATTTAGGGAATTTTCTCTAATGAAAATACTACCCGAAATATAACTAAAACAGTTTGAAAATTCTCTCTAATGTATACACAAACATTTTGGGGCATATTCTAGCTTAGTACGTAGTAATATCCTACTACGTACTCCGTATATGATTTAATCTCACCACTAATGTAAGGGAAAGTACGTAGTGATCATCATATTTTGGATGCAAACCCTTTCCTACCTAAATTTTAAGAACTTTTGCACTTAAATGTCACCTAACGATAGAAGTATCAAAACACTAGGGTTTTCACCTCAAGATCAAATCAAATCAAATGATGTCTCAAATATATTGTCATGTACTTGTACATGTCGCCCAATTCTGTCCGTTAGAAGATCTCAAACCATATCTTTTATCGTTCCAAAAAAAGGTGGAATCTCCTACCGCAGGAGCCCCCACCCCGACCCGACAGGATGGTTGGGAGGTTAGTCACGATGACTCAGTCAGCAGAATGGCAGTAGGTTCATACACCCGTGCGCACCAGAGGCCCAATCTTATTTCAGGTTCTGTGACCTCCACCCGGTCGCTGCGGGGATTCGAACCTTGGTCTATTGTTCCAAATCTCCCACCACTCGTCGAACTAAGCGACCCGTACGGGTATTTCAAACCATATCTTAGATGCATGTATTCTCCCCACCAACTTCATTTGTTTTATTCAAGATTTGTGTTTTCCTGAAATCCACTTCAGTTCAAGATTTGGGATTTATGACCATTCAAGAACCAATAAAAAATCGCAAAATTGCGATCTTGGTGCTTAAATTCAGAATTAGTACTTTTATGTTTAGTGACACTATAAAAAACTGGATAAACAGATACTTTTGATCTAGATTTGCCAAAATTCATAGAGAAACCTCCAGGGATATGTCAAATATGTGCCAAAAACATTTTGAAACGACTTATTTTGCATGAAATTATTGGATAATCTGTGTCAATCTCAAAAAAAAATAGTGTGAGACTAATCAAGGTACATACCAAAAGTACACTAAACTACCGACAATAGTTTATATATACCTTGAATTGGGAGATTATATATACTGTTAGAAATCAATTTAAATTACGCACCGACAATACCTTGAATTCCTGCGAGGGTGTGAAAAACGTTTCTCTTTCATCGTCTTTTATATCAAGAAAATGGCGCGGAAGAAGATGAGTCATAGTCAGCGGTGGTCGTCGCCGCCACGCCGGAGCTTGCAGTGGCCTTCTTCTTCTTCTTCTTGTACGGAACGCCACGCGCCTTTGACTGGCATTCTTTAACTTCCTTGAGGTACGAGCGGATGGCGACGCTGGCGAAAGGGTTCGTCTCCGGGGAGCCGCCGTTCTCTTCATAGGCGGCTCGGAGCCGTCCGATGAGGGCGTCAAGGCTACCCCAAGCCTGCTTGAGAGGGCAGGAGCAAGGAGCCGGCGGCTCCGGCTGCCCGTAGAAGATGCAACCTTGTAAGTGTACCTTAGTCTTCCCGAACTGGTCGAGGTACCGGAGGAAGTCGAGGACGTGGTTGCTGTTGCACTGGGACAGCGCCACCGGCGGCCGTTGGTTCCTCAGGTACTGCCCGAAGGTGTTCCAGTCTCGGCGTTTCTGTGACTCATAACGGCTGGGAGTCGGCGGCCCGTTTTCCCCGACGCCGCTCGGAGACCTCAGCTCTACCAAGTCTTTGCCTCTGTGTGTGGACATGGCGAAGACCAACTTTAAAAAAAATGATGGTAATGACCGAAAGGAAGAATAATATTAAGGAAACTAAGGAAGAAGGGAGGGTTAAAGGAACAGCGGTTTGGGGAGGAAATCATTGAGTTGACACATGCAATATGCCAATATTTATTTACTTGTGTACGGAATGGTATAGATATGGAGGATACCCATTCTCATTCACTTCTTTTATACGAAGTAATAAAGGTGTTGCCTCTATAATTGTTAAGTTCTTTTTATTTAGTACTTGTATATACTTCCTATAAATCTAATCACTCTAAAATGGTTTGACACATCCCGACTCGACGGAACATATGGAAGCATGTAAATTATGGTGACTCAATCAATCCTAATGATGATAGATCTTAATTATACTCGTGCGCACCATAGACCCAACGCCCATCACAAAAGAGCTTTGACCTTTGCACGGCCGCTGCGAGTGTCGATCTTTGGTTATTCTCCAACTTTCCCACCGCTTTATCAGTTGAGCTACCCGTGTAGGTTATATAAATCTAATCACAATTACATTTGTTCGTGTCATCTTTTATCAAGTGGTTGTTCTTATTACTCCATCCCTTCCACTATAATTTTTCCATTTTTTCTTTTCCGTCCGTCTCACTAAAATTGTCATATACCATATATGGTAATATTTCTGTGGCTCAAATTGATTCTTACTTTATTCTCATTTTATCAACTCATTATCAACCACATAATTCTACTTTTTTAAAAGGTGACAACTCTGGTACCTATTTGAAAAATGGAGTACTGTACCTACCATTCACTTAATTGGTTCATATCATTATATCATTTTTAATTTAGATTTAAATAATTCAATTGCAACATTCTGATAGGTCTGTTGGACAAAGGTATGGTACTTTATGGACACTATATAATCTACCATTTTAAAAACAACTTCACTCCTTTCTGTCTTAATATTAAGGGGACGGAGGTGGTAAATGAACTTGCTATCCTCCATTATCATTCTCTTCTTCAGCGGTTGAGTTATGCCGTGAAGATAACGAGACTCATGGAAAGAAAAATCTCCCCAACCTCGATCCTTGGTATGATTTGAATGACTTGAGATCAGCCTGGCCGGGGAGACTTGGAATGGATTGGCAACCAAAGGAGCCACACCACCAAGGCACCTGGGATTTTGAATGGAGACAGATGATTAATTTTTTCTTTTTACTCCAGGGGCGTCTGGGGAGGGGGCCTGGGGGGCCTAGAGTAATCAGGACTGAAACTCATTCCATTGAATTTTACACTCTTATGTGCCTAGCGGGTTTTGAACACGAGACCTCTCACTAAGCACGGTAACCTCACTACCAGCTGGGCTGGAATGCTTGGTTAGATAGATGATTAATTTTGTTACACTAAAATATTTTTATCAATTTATATATACAAAAAGAAATACATGTAAGTTTAGTTAGATATTGTTAAACAACAGGAAAATGCATGAATTTTAGATACGTACCTTAACTACACTACTACAAGAATGACATACCACGTCACCCATTTAACGTCGGTTCTTGAAAAACCGTCGTTATAAAATTATTTGACGTCGGTTTTGTGAAAACTGACGTTGTATATTTTTTAATATTTTTATTTATTTCATTTAACGACGGGTTGCTAAACAACCGCCTTGATAAGGATTTGCGTTTTTTAATTTTTGACTATGACGTCCGTTATGAAAACCGCCCTAAAAATATATCTTGGTTCATTTTGCCGAATTGGAATATTTTTTTATTCATCTTCTTTCTCTGCGGGCTTATTAACCCTTCTCCTTCTCGATCTCGCACGAATCCTCCCCAGTCTCCATCTGCACACTCCTCTGCTACTGCTAAATTCGTTCTATCTCATGTGAAAATAATACGAGTAATCTTCTTCCTTCACGCTAAGACGATATAGGTACAAGGTTAGCGTCTAAAAACCTTCCTATCGGCAGAGAGAAGCTCGTCGATGCAGCAACGAAACTGGGTCATCCGTATATTGCCTTCGTTTGACGATGACTTGGCCTCCTTTGGGCCTCTCATTACTACACGCTCCTCAGTATACACCGATCTCTTATATGCGTTCTTCCATTTCAGAATGTAGGGATCTCAAAAATTCTTCCGCTAAAGCCACCCAACGTCCATCGACGCACCCAGTATCACGTCTCCCAAGTAATCATCGCCTCTCATGATGTTCTTAGTTAAGATTTCATCATCTATTTTTCTTCTCTTCTTTCAATTTCCTTTCTTTTCGAGCCTGAGTTTTCATTTGCTACAAAGCAGTTCTCCTCCCATCATCTATCGATTTCAAAAGTATGTTCGTCGCCAGTACTCAATCGCCACCGTCGTCTATCTAGTCCATTACAGATTTAATGAGCCCTCTTCTTCATTAATAACTTTTCTTGTTTCACATTTTTCTGTGAAACCGTGATATGTGACATATGTTTTCTTTATGCATTTTGTTCAGCACACGTTTCCTTGCATAATTGAAACCACAAAATGCCATGCGATCTTGATGACCCAGAGGAGATGGAGGTTATCCAGGAGTGTATGTACTAATTTTGCTATTGGCGAATACAATCGTCTCATGGTATGCCTCTGGCTCTTCTTAATTACAGACAGATGATGTAACTTTGTCTAGAATATAGAATATACCTCATGCGGAACATTTTATTTAGCTATAATGCCGAAATCCAAGTCCCAGCTTCCACTGTGAAGATTGAGAAGGTCGATCAATATGTGTCACCATTATAATTATGGTTGTTTGCTACGTGAATTCGTGGTAACCGTGTGTGGATCGTTGCGCTTACCGCTACACTAAAAGCAATCGCTGATAGTGAAGCACGCTCCTCCCCCTTTATAGCACAAGCGAAGCGCCACGCGGTCCGATTGCACCGGCAGGCTGGCTGTTGCTGGCACCGCATACCCGCGGCCCAACAATCTCCCCCCAGCACCTGCCAGCCTACAACTGCACAACATGCTGTTGTCGGGGGTCGAACCCGTGACCTTGGCTCTGATACCACTTGTGGATCGTTGCGCTTACCGCTACACTAAAAGCAATCACTGATAGTGAAGCACGCTCCTCCCCCTTTATAGCACAAGCGAAGCGCCACGCGGTCCGATTGCACCGGTAGGCTGGCTGTTGCTGGCACCGCATACCCGCGGTCCAACACCGTGTATTAGTGTGTATTGCCCGAACTATTCGAAATGGTTACTAATAGTTCAGTTAAATACCAATGACATGATAGAGTAGTTTCAGTGAAAATAAAATGGATTTATAGGATCAACAGAGAATCCAATAGCTTGAGGATTCTCCTTTTTGAAGAAACAAGTTTGTCAAATGTGCTCACATGCAATTACAGGTAATGAGGGTCGGTTATGATTTTAAACACCTTTTCATCTAATATTAAAGTGTCTGTTATCCAGCAATCAACTTTCTGTCTTTTGTGTGTTTTAATGTAGTAATTTGACCTATTTCTAACAAGTAACACTTGTTAATATTATTTATATGTTGGGATTTATCTATAAGCAAGGATCATCGAACTGCCAGGTCTGCTCTCTTTGATAATTATGATAGTATTGAGGAAGGTGGTATTCTCAGAAGGTAAGTTTTTGTTTTTAAGGCTCTTGTTCTCCGTCTACATGTGCTATTCTCAGTAATAAACATTATTGATAATAAAGACACAACTGCACATGCCATTTTTGTAATAGAAATAAGAAATTTAGGGAATTGGAAATCCTTTCTTCACACTTCACACACACTATTGCTTCTGTTTAGTTTATTAAAGGCCAGTGTGTAGTATATTTCAGAAAATTCAGTTTAATATGCCCACCTGATCATTGCAGTTACATATAACTAATGCAATTTTATATAAAACTAGCATATCTTCAGGTATTATGTGACACCGCACCCGGGCATTTTTGAAATTCAGTTTTAATTCACAGTTCATGCATTGAATTTCCTATTATCGAGCAATTGTAAAACGATTAATGTTTTTATGTAAAGCATGATTGATCATACTACCGTTTGGGATCGTATAATAGTGTTGGACTTTCAAATACTTAATTGGGCTATCTTATTGGATATAAGAGCCCAACACTATGTAAATAAGGATACATAACCCTTCAACACAAAATAAGGAAGGTCGGGCAGCTCAAGTATTATTTTGGGTCTAACCTGCTAAAAATAGTAGGTATTCAAGAATGGCGTCCTAGGCCTACTCAAGGATGGTCCACACGGCTTGTAGCCCAGGAATATATATTCTATGGTCACAAATAAGTGAATGTGTTGGTTAGAGAAGAATACAAACTCCTATGATCCCACCTTAGGCATTATTGAGCTAAGTAATGGGAATAGGATTTTCTTCTATAATTATACATCATATGAATTATTTGGGATTATCCTACATATATTAGAGACCAATAATATGATGTAGAGAGTTGACTTGGTCTATATAAATTAGAATGAGTACAAAAAGACAACTCATGACAAAGATAAAACAATAGGACCAACACGTAACCTGGATGTTTCGAATGGGTAATGGGCAATTAAGATGGAGAAACGAGCAAGAAATGGACCAAACAATTGTATTCACTCGCTCAAACTGTTACAAGCCGACGGGCCGAACGTACTGTGCTATGCTACGAACTGCTGTTAATGCTATAATGCTAGAATACTAAATTGCGAACCCCCTTCAGTGAAATAAATGCTACTATTTATATTGCCAAGGGGTAGTTGGATGTGTTGACGTGGCTGGCTGTGGGCGACATGATACCAACCACCAAATCTTCCGCATTAAATGCGCTTCCCACCAAGATCTTGGTTTCCCGCCAGGGGAGGGGGAACGTTCGTCTCCCAAGGCCGGGCCTATGTCTCCTGTTAGTGTTCTGACCCTCTGTTGTGTGGAATAGAAGACGTTCGTCCCCCTACCCTTGGCTTCGCTGATCTACTCCTGAGTTGTCCCTAAGTATCCAGTCACGTGGTGGGGACATTCGTCCTTGTGAAACCCGCAGGACCCTTGGGCCTGGTTGCCTGCTAACAGTGGAGCACGTACGTCTCCTGGCCCTTTGGTATTGGCTAGCTACGGGCTACGTACGTCCTCTGACCCCTTGGCTTGGATATCTGCTGGTAATAGGGTACGTACGTCCCCGACCCTTTGGACTAATGGCAGGTGATGGAGTATATGGTCCAGGGACCCCCAGGCCCACATACTTTCACTACTGCAATCAGGCCCAACAGGCCCAAACGGGCCAAGCCCAGCAAAATGAAGCTCTAAGCAGCCCACTATACGCAAGGGGGTGCCTTTGGCCCCATGACCGAAGTATCACCACTTCACTGCTCCAGGTACTTGGACGTCCTTCTTGTGAAAGAAGAGTTTCTGTTGAAAACAGGGGTTCCTCTAACTAGCTTCGTTACAAAAGATTTGTATATGAAGTGCTTGAAGAGTTGAAGAACACTTGGAACTTTTCTTGAGTTGGAAATAGGAAGCTTTCCAACGTCTGCCTTCTCTTGTAGAAGATAATGAAGATTTAATCTCAAGGAGGCTTTTTTGCGTTTTTAGCGTTTGAATATTTTGTATGCGCACAGTTGTAGCAAAGTTCTCCGGTTGTTCTTCGAAGTGTATCTTTTATACTGAGGTTGTCTTCCCGTTGGAAGAGAAGGAGGACAACTGCATTAAATGAGCGAGCAGTTGACTTGACCAGTAGGACCCGACAAAGTTTGCGGGTTACAATTTTGGGATAAAGATATCCTGACATTGCGGCCAATCATCTGCATTTACTCTACAGAGTATGGAAGGCATTAAATGTGCATTTAATGCGCGCACTGTAGCTTTTCCGTTCAAGACTCCTAGCCGTTGAAGGAATCTTTCAGTTGGTTTACCGGTTTGGTGAAATTCTTCTAAGTGTCAGGCCTTCTGGTGTCTTCAGCAGAGAGTTGATCAGAGAAGGTCTTGAGCACTTCTGTTGGAGAAACATTCAACAGAGAACCAGGAGGGTCTCTGTTCTGGAGCAGAGAACCAAAGGTCTTCTGTTAAAACAAAGCCTTATCAAGGGTCCTCTGTCAGGGGGATTTTCTGTTCTGGAGCCCTTCTGCTCTGGAGGCCTTCTGCTCTGGAGGCCTTCTGTCAGTCGATTATACTAAAGAACTTTTACAAGGAAAATTCTAATACATTAAGTCGATTATTTGGACCTGTTGAGACTCCAAGTGTTGGTGGCAAGAAATACACCCTAGTCATGGTAGATGACTACTCGAGATATACATGGACTGTCTTTCTATCAAAGAAGAATGAAACTCTTCAGAAGTTGCCATCTCTGTTAAAGCAACTTCAGACTGAGAAGAACTTGAAGGTTAAGACAATAAGGTCTGACAGAGGAACTGAATTTGTCAACCAAATCATAAAGGACTTCTGTGATCAAAATGGAACCTTTCATAAACTCTCTGCCGCCAGAACTCCTCAACAGAATGACGTAGCAGAAAGGAGGAACAGAACATTAAAAGAAGCTGCAAGGACAATGATTGCAGAATCTGGACTACCTATGAGATACTGGGCTGAAGCAATCAACACTGCATGCTATACCCAGAACAGAAGCATGATCAACAAGAATCACCAGAAGACTCCTTATGAACTTTGGAAAGGAAGAAAACCCAACATCAGTTACTTTCATGTGTTTGGATGCAAATGCTACATTCTTAACAATGGAAAGGAGCATCTGAAAGTTTTTCAAGAGAAAGCTGATGAAGGTGTCTTTATAGGCTACTCAAACACCAGTAAAGCCTATAGAGTACTCAACAGAAGGACTCTACATGTTGAAGAGTATATACATGTGAAGTTTGATGATAGCACCTCTGTTAAAGAAGTAACAGAGACCCTCAAAGAAGTCAACATAGAAGACAGAACATCTGAACCAACAGAAGAGGTAGCAGATAACCCTGCATTTCCAACACCTACAACAAACCCCCTTCCGTTGAATGAAGATGAAGATTCAGAAGATGAAGAACCAGAGAGACCCAGACAGCAACTGACAGAACCTGATCTGACATGGTTAAGAGACCATCCCCTTAACCAAGTAATTAGACATATCAGAAGTGGTGTGCAGACCAGATCAGCATCAACAAGGAGAGAAGCAATGCTTGCCTGCTATATATCTCAGATGGAACCCATGACTGTAGAAGAAGCTCTTGCAGACTCAGATTGGATCAACGCAATGCAAGAAGAGCTTACTCAATTTGAAAGGAACAAGTATGGGAACTTGTTCCTAGGCCAAAGCACCAGAATGTCATTGGAACCAAATGGGTATTCAAGAACAAAGCTGATGAAGATGGCAACATTGTAAGGAATAAAGCAAGGTTGGTAGCTAAGGGTTATTGCCAAGAAGAAGGAATAGATTTTGATGAGACTTTTGCACCAGTTGCCAGACTGGAAGCCATCCGAATATTTCTAGCCTATGCTGCCTACAACAACATCAAGGTCTACCAGATGGATGTCAAAAGTGCATTTCTGAATGGAGATCTTGAAGAAGAAGTTTATGTGGAACAACCACCAGGTTTTGTCATTCCTAATCACTCCTCCTGTGTCAACAAGCTTAAAAAGGCCCTTTATGGTCTTAAGCAAGGTCCCAGAGCATGGTATGACACATTGTCTCTATTCCTAGTGAACCATGTGTTTACTAAGGGAAAGGTTGACAAAACTCTTTTTCAAATCTCTGTTGCTAATCATATTCTGTTAGTACAAATATATGTTGATGATATTATATTTGGTAGTACTAATTCAGAACTGTGCAAGAAATTCTCTCAAGTGATGCAGAGTCAATTTGAAATGAGTATGATGGGAGAACTCAACTACTTCCTAGGACTGCAAGTTAAACAGGTTCCAGAAGGAATCTTTATCAATCAAGGGAAGTATACCAGAGACCTGATCAAGAAATTTGGAGTGGAAGGCAAATCCTCAGTGAAGATCCCCATGAACACCTCACAAGGAATTGGTCCAGATGATGAAGGCAAAGATGTCGATGCAACTACCTACAGAGGAATCATAGGATCTCTGCTGTATCTGACTGCAAGCAGACCAGATATCTCATTCTCTGTTGGAATCTGTGCCAGATACCAATCAAAGCCCAAGGAGAGCCATCTTAGTGCTGCAAAGAGAATCATCAGATATATCAAAGGAAATCCAAATGCAGGACTATGGTATCCAAAGGGAGGTAACTTTGAACTAATTGGTTACTCTGACTCAGATTTTGCAGGTTGCAGATTAGACGGGAAGAGCACCTCTGGTCACTGCCAAATGCTAGGAGGAAGGCTTGTTTCCTGGTTTAGCAAGAAACATAATTCAATCTAAACAAGTACAGCAGAAGCTGAAAACATTGTAGCTGGAAGTTGCTGTGCTCAGCTACTCTGGATGAAGCAACAGTTGAAGGATTATGGCATTCAAGCAAAGGAGATCAAGCTGCTATGTGACAACACCAGTGCCATAGCCATCACTCAGAATCCGGTTCTTCACTCCCGGACAAAGCACATTGAGATCAGACATCACTTCATCAGAGATCATGTTGAAAAGAAGCACATATGCATGAAGCATGTGCCAACAGAAGACCAGCTTGCAGACATTCTGACAAAGCCTCTGCCTGAGGCTAGATTCAACAAACTGAGAGAGGAATTGGGAATGATGGATGAAATCCCAAGAGAAAGTTGAAAAGAAAGGCCTTCTGTTGCATACTCTCTGCTAACAGAATACCTGCTGCAGAACCCCTTCTGTTCTCTATCTTGAACAGAGGACCTCCGTTCCTGACAGAACACCTCAGCAACAGAAAACCTCTTCTTACCTCTAACAGAAGGTTGTGTACTTAGAAATATTTTGAGAGAAACCGGGTGACCTAGTAAATTAATGAAGGTCTTTTACTCTTTTACCCTTTTACCCTCAAACGGTATAACAGCTGCAAAATATTTACTGCGCCCCCATTTTCATTTATTGGTACCTTGGAACCGCCAATAATCTCAAACGTCCACTAACCTGTACCCATATATTCTCTTCGTTTCAACCTAAACCGCTACTGCTTTCATTACTCTCAAGCTTTCGAATCTTTATCTCTATAAAAACACTCCAACCGCTAAATCCGGCTATGGTTTTCTTGAACTTCACCGACCTCTCTAAGGAACAAAAAGCCACCCTGCTCAAGAAAGTGTTGACAGGGATGAAGTGTGAACTGGAAATACTACCCAGATTTGCGGAAAAAGGAGAAAGAATGGCTAACATCATTGAAGGCCTGACAGAATGCCAACTGAGCAAGGTCATCTCCTACACATACGAAGTCTACAGCAACATAGATACTGTTGAATTCTACCTCAACGCGTCCTACAAAGATGAATCCATCAACTCTAGAGTCCAAGGAGAAGATATACTGGTTATGCTGACGTCATCAACAAAATTTTTGACATTCAACTAGAGGAAGGCAGGGCCTCTCTATTTGATCTAGAAGAAGCCGACATAAGTGGGGATAAGTTATGGTACGGTCTCTCATTGAATTCATCAAAAAGAAGAACCCCAAGACAGGCCTATATTTTGGGAAGTTAGGCCATGGGTTGGTCATCTCTGAACTGCTTCTCAATCAAGGTGTCACCTTGAGGAAGACCACACCTCTGGATCACACGAAAGTAATCTTTCTATCTGCATCTCCAAATAGAGAAATTGCTATCAAGGCAGAACTTAAGAGACAGCTTCAGCTTGATAACAAGAGACAACAAGGAGACAAGGTCTAGAAACCTCTCTCTGAAGCACCCTCTGTGGAGAAGAAGAAGAAAAGGGAGAAGAAAGCACAACAAGTTGCACCTCCTCAACCCAAGAAGGCTGCACTTAAGAGAAAGAGAACCACCAGAACGAAGAAAAAGGTCATCAAACCTTTAATCTCAGTGTTGCCACCCCAGAACAGAACCGGGTGCCAACATCAACAGAACACCCCAATACAGGCAAAGAAGGCTATCTATCCTTACTGGATAGACAGTTTGATCGAGTGCTTGAATGGAGAAGATGGAGGATGGGACCCCTCCATAAGATCATCCAATACTTTGACCACTATGAGTCTGAAGAAGAGGCCATACTGAAGTGGGTGGGCACTGATGATGTCTCAAAGTGTTTTGCCCTCAACTTCCTGCATTCTGTCCTCCAGAAGAAGGCAAAAGAATCTGTGCAACCTCACTCTACACCAGGAGAACCCTCTGTACCCAAGACAGAAGGGCATGCTATGATGGAGCTCATCAAAGAATGGAGGGCATCCTTGAACGAAGAAACCATACTTGAGGTAATCTCCCCAACCCATTCTGCTCATATCTCCACAGAACCCCAAATCCCCTCTCTTCTTATTCCAACAGAAACCATCCCAACAGAAACCCTTCCTACAGAGAACCTTCAACCAAAAACATCAGAACTGAAAACCTCAACCTCTCATCACTCATCAACTAAGAAAACCAAATCACCCTCAACCTTCAAAGAACTCATCCCTATTAGAAACCGCTCCCCCTCTCCTCCACCCCCTCCTCCTCATCAGAACACACCTCCACAACAGAATGCCTCCCCTCACCAGAAATCTTCCTCCCAACAGAAATCCAAATCATCCTCTCCCCAGCAAAACCCAAACCATATACAGACTGCCACCCTTCAGTCTCAAGATCCTCCCACTATGTCTCTTGTCCCTGCACCTCGAGGCTACTCCAGAAATTCCACAGCCTCCAATCCCTCCTTCAACAAAAAGTCACGTGTTGTCAGAAACACAATACCAATCTACTCGTCCTATGAGGACTCCTCAAGCATGGGTGGATTCATTGTCAGAAAACCTCATGAAGCCTCATCCAAGAGACAGAAGACCCCTCCCTTGACACAACTTGAGTATGAATCTCAGCAACAACAAGCCTCATCTGCAGAAGATAACATTTCTCGAAGGGCTCCCATGCACAAATCAAGAGGACTGGGGATGCCTGGTTTTGAAGGATCAGAACCACAAATTCCTTTCAACAGGTTTGTTGAAACTGCAGAAGAGTTTGGTGGTCAAGTCCTGGAAGGAATGGACAAGCTGATCCAGATCAATGACAAGCACTTCGAGCACCTCTCTCATGTGAATGATAACCTCAACTCTAGGATGCAGTTCATCTCAGACCGCTTTGCCAATCTCACAGAACCCCTCAATAATTTCATGGCCTCATCCTCTGCCAGAACAGATGCACTGTCAACAGAAGTGGATAGTATTCACAAGACTCTCTCCATTTTTCATCAAACTTTGCTGGATCAAGGAAAGGCCATCAGCACCATATCTGAGAACCTTGAGACGCTGCAACGATCTGACCACAGGACTAAGAAGCAATTGCTATCCATTGAAGAAATGTGCAAAGTCCACCAAGATCAAGCTCAACATCTCCTCTCTGCTGACAGAGACAGATACCAAAAGATGGTCCTGCTGGAAGCCAACAACAAGGATATCTTCTCTGCTATCTAGAAGCAGCAAGGGCTGATAGAAGGTCTCACTTCTGTCACTCAGACTCTACCAGAGGCCCTTGAGCATGTAGCCACCTCACAGGCCTCAGAGTTCCAGAAGATCAGCCTCATGCTAGAGGACCTCCATGATGCCAAAAAGGGGGAAGAGGACCCTAAACAGACTAAGCCTCGGTCCACCAGAGCCTCTGCAAGAGCATCCTCCTCTGCTGAACCAACTGTTGATCCGGCACCCTACTTTGAAGCTGCTATACTGTGAGCCTAAAATCATCCAATTCTTTGACCACTATGAGCCTGAAGAAGAGGCCATACTGAAGTGGGTGGGCACTGATGATGTCTCGAAGTGTTTTGCCCTCAACTTCCTCCATTCTGTCCTCTAGAAGAAGAAGGCAAGTTACAAGGGAAAGGCTGTTCTCATATCCTCATCTTCAGAGGAGACAGTCAAGCCCCTTGAAGATGGAGAGATCGAAGCATTTGAAGAATGGCTATTTGCCAAGAAGGCGAAAGAATCTGTGCAACCTCACTCTACACCAGGAGAACCCTCTGTACTCAAAACAGAAGGGCATGCCATGATGGAGCTCATCAAAGATTGGAGGGCATCCTTGATCGAAGAAAATGTACTTGAGGTAATCTCTCCAACCCATTCTGCTCATATCTCCACAGAACCCCAAATCCCCTCTCTTCTTATTCCAACAGAAACCGTTCCAACAGAAACCTTTCCTACAGAGAACCCTCAACCAAAACCAACAGAACAGAAAACCTCAACCTCTCCTCACTCAACAAGTAAGAAAACCAAATCGACTTCCACACAGAAAACCTCCTCAACCCATAAATCCCCTACCCAACCTCAACAGAAGTCACCCTCTCATGCAACAAACTCTCCCAGAACCTCTCTACATTCTACTGCATCTACTCCCAAGAGACAGCCTCTACACCGTATCCTCTCCTCTGATAGTGAGAATGACGGTTTCCTTTCATCTTCTCTTGCTGGAGATCTCACTTTTAAACATCAACCAACTCCTACCAGAGAACCCTCTCCTCTGAAACCCTCTCTGCAACAGACCAGAAGGCCTCCTATGCACAGGTCTTGAGGACTTGGAATGCCAGAACCTGAAGGATCAGAACCACAAATTCCTTTCTACAGGTTTGTTGAAACTGCAGAAGTGTTTGGTGGTCAAGTCCTGGAAGGGATGGACAAACCAATCCAGATCAATGACAAACACTTCGAGCACCTTTCTCATGTGAATGATAACCTCAACTCTAGGATGCAGTTCATCTCAGACCGATTCGCCAATCTCACAGAATCCCTCCATAATTTCATGGCCTCATCCTCTGCCAGAACAGATGCACTGTCAACAGAAGTGGACAATATTCACAAGACTCTCTACATCTTTCATCAAACCTTGCTGGATCAAGGAAAGGCCATCAGCACCATATCTCAGAACCTTGAGACACTGCAACGATCTGACCACAGGACTAAGAAGCAACTGCTTTCCATAGAAGAAATGTGCAGAGTCCACCAAGATCAAGCTCAACATCTCCTCTATGCTGACAGAGACAGATACCAGAATATGGTCCTGCTGGAAGCCAACAACAAGGATATCTTCTCTGCTATCCAGAAGCAGCAAGGGCTGATAGAAGGTCTCACTTCTGTCACTCAGACTTTACCAGAAGCCCTTGAGCAGATAGCTACCTCACAGGCCTCAGAATTCCAGAAAATCAGCCTCATGCTAGAGGACCTCCATGATGCCAAAAAGGGGGAAGAGGACCCTCAACAGACTAAGCCTCGGTCCACCAGAGCCTCTGCAAGAGCATCCTCCTCTGCTGAACCAACTGTTGACCCTGCACCCTACTTTGAAGCTGCCATACAGAAAAAGAGAGCATCAGGTATACCCAGACCCCATCTCCAGTTAAGAAGGGCACCAAGAAGAAAAAGATCCTTAGCTTTACTGATTGGAGATTGGGTGGATCCCAGAAAATTGATAGAGTTCAATTTGAAGAGATGAAAATGAAAATGACTCTCACTCAACAAGAGAACCTCTTCTTAGATAAGGATGGTTTTGTACGAGTCAGACATGGGGGATCCCTAGAAGAAGCAGAAGATTGGTACCAGAAGAATGTTGTCCCTGGCAAGACAATTCATGAAGGAGTTCTTAGCTACTTGGATTGCAAGCTATCTCCTATCTGGGCATCCTATCAAAGCTCTGGTAATCTATCTCAGATCAGAGCAGAAATCAATGAAGAACTGTTAAGGCTTCAAAGACTGGAGGATGAAGCTCTGCAAGCAGCTACTAGGGAGAATGTGTAAGAAATCTTTTCTGTAAACTGTATCTAATAAAATCACATCTCTGCCTTTCACTTTGTAAGGCTATTCCTCAATTCCTGTCTCTTTGCTTTTTATTTGTGTTTGTTTGCTCTTTGATTTATTATCTGCTATCTGAATGTACTGTACTCTTACTATTTTCCTATGTCAAGTTGCCCACCAAGATTTTAATGAAAGTTTTAAAACTTTAATTCTTTGTGGTGAAGGCACTTCTCTGGAAATAGTTAAAGGGTTTTGGCATCATCAAAAAGGGGGAAATTGTAAGGAATATTTGTAATTAGATTTTGATGAAGCTATATTAATTAGGACTTTAGAGTACCCCTCTTTAGAATTAATGTATTAGAATTTTTCTTGTAAAAGTTCTTTAGTTTAATCGACTGGCAGAAGGCCTCCAGAGCAGAAGGCCTCCAGAACAGAAGACCCCCCGTCAGAGGATCCTTGATAAGGCTTTGGTTGAACAGAAGACCTTTTGTTCTCTGCTTCAGAACAGAAGACCTCAAGGTCTCTGTTAGCCTTTACTCGGACAGAAATCCTCCTGGTTCTCTATTGGATATTTCTTCAACATAAGTGCTCAAGACCTTCTCTGATCAAATCTCCGCTAAAGACACCAGAAGGCCTGACACTTAGAAGAATTTCACCAAACCGGTAAACCAACTGAAAGATTCCTTCAACGGCTAGGAGTCTTGAACGGAAAAGCTACAGTACGCGCATTAAATGCACATTTAATGCCTCCCGTACTCTGTAGAGTAATTGCAGATGATTGGCCGCAATGTCAGGATATCTTTATCCCAAAATAGTAACCCGCCAACTTTACCGGGTCCTACTGGTCAAGTCAACTGCTCGCTCATTTAATGCAGTTGTCCTCCTTCTCCTCCAATGGGAAGACAACCTCAGTATAAAAGATACACTACGAAGAACAACCGGATAACTTTGCTACCACTGTGCGCATACAAAATATTCAAACGTTAAAAACGCAAAAGCCTCCTTGAGATTAAATCTTCATTATCTTCTACAAGAGAAGGCAGACGTTGGAAAGATCCTTACTTCCAACTCAAGCAAAGTTCCAAGTGTTCTTCAACTCTTCAAGCTCTTCACATACAAATCTTTTGTAATGAAGAAAGTTGGAGGAACCCCTGTTCTCAACAGAACCTCTTCTTTCCCAAGAAGGACGTCCAAGTACCTGGAGCAGTGAAGTGGTGATACTTCCGGGAAAGCTCAGTGAAAGGACCAGTCTTAGGGAAGCCAGAAGTGCATCCAAGAAGACATCTACACTTGAAGAAGACGTGGAGAGCTTCTTAAGTGATAGGGCTAAGGCGTTGTAAACGGTCGTGTTTACAAGCTTAGTGGAACAGTGGACTAGAGGAACAAGTTGTTCCTTGAACCACTATAAAAAGCCCTGGTGTCATTTACTTACTGCATTTTGTTTATCGCTTTTATTTGAACTGCTTAACTCCAAAGACTTGGTATCTGTGTTCAGCAGAACTTGTCTTGTGAGTTAACAGAAGGTCTACTGCCTTTGCTTCTCTGAGGCTACTAACAGAACTCCCTACCAGAACCTCATACGCTGCCAGTCTGTTCTGCCAACACAACAGGCTATTCTGTTCAATCTGGTACTTAGCTTGAAAAAGTTAAAAACCAATACAGCCTATTCACCCCCCTTAGACTGTATCCAGTACAACCGGGACCAACAACTTCGAAGCTTTACATTATAGGATTTTTGGATGAATCTCTGTTTTTCAAAGTTTTTAGAAGTTTTCGATGTTCTGATGTTTTTCAAACAACAAGTTTTCGATTTTCTGATCTTTTCGAAACTCCAAAGTTTTCGATGTTCCAAACATTTTGAAATTATGAAGATTTCAAAGACTGTAGGTTTGTTTTGCAGGTGGATTTCGTCATTATTCTTTGAGGAAAACTCGAGATTAAGATATCGAGATTTAAACCTCGAGATTGTAATCTCGAGATTTAAAACTCGAGATTAGGATTTCGAGGTATTGCCTTAGAATTTTCCTTAATCCCACCTGTTCTCGATATTCAACATCGAGAACCTCAACTACGAAGAAATTCCTCAAAAACTCAAAATTAGAGATTTTATGCGACACCGCACTGTTTTGGTTATAACTTTTGACTCGATGATCCGATTTAAGCAAACTTTTTTTTTGTTGGAAAGATAACGAAAAGATCTACATTAATTCTCGGTCTATTCCCCCATACCCATTCTCACGCGCCGTTACTCGCAGTCCTTGAGGGTCAAAACGTTAGTTTTCCGACAAACTTCGTAAATCACCGATGTCCAGGTCAAAACTTAGGCAAATTTGATCAAATTCTTTCAAAGTCAAAACTAAGGTCTAAGCTCCACTGTAGAGGTCCGCAAATCGTAGATAATTCAATCAACCTCGCGTCAACGGTCATCTTACAATAATCAACAATCAACTACTGAAGCCACCCCTAACTCATCAACATTGTGTGATCCTCAAACATGCTGAAATTCTAAATGATGAGCTTAGGGAAACCATCATGTGTGGTACCTGTTCAGATTGCTCCACACACATGGCGGGAATGACGAGATGTGAGCAATCAAACCTTGCACATTCTGAGGGGGAGTTTCAGTTTTCTCCTCCTGGCGCCTTACACCGACAAAGCAAGGAATCTCTCAACGGATGCAACATTTTAGGGGGAGTGTTCAATGTTATCCTCCTCGGTGCCTAACAATGACAAAGCATATCGAGTGCTCTAGTTGAGGGGGAGTACAGAGAGAAAATTAAGAGAGTAATGAGAGAACATGTCCCTATGGCTTAGTAAACCTAACTAAGCCTACCCAAGGGACAAAGCCGAGCGTAAGTGAGTGAGTGACCCAAGTGAGTGAGTGAACATTATGAGCATTAGGAAGCAGAAGGCTCAAGTGAGCAAGGAAACAATTATCACTGATAAGTCTGCTACCTCAACTGCCTACTATCCATTGAACATTTACTCCTAGCCACTCAAATACTCTGGACTATCCCCATAGGTTCAGGACTGAACTTATTCAGATCCCGGGTAGAAGTCGCTGCATTTTGTCCAAACGGCGCATGCACAACCCTACCCAAGACCACTCACTTGTCTCTCAACAGACAAGTGTTTAATCACATTTCACGGGGAATCACATCTCTCATTACTGTCTCCTTCCGAGGCAAGTGATACTGACTACAGTGGCCTCAGCCCCATGCCACTGAACTTTCATTGATCACGTCGTGTCTAGTTATCTCACTCCCTAATGTTTTGAATTTTCTAGGACACAGACACCTTTTAGAGTTAGTTGCAAGTCTTCATGACCCACGAGAACTTCCATAGGGCTCATCTACTATAGATGAAGACCAATGATTGGAAGGAAGTCCTGCTGTTGCAACATAAGAATCACCAACATTTTCAGGCCATTGCTATAGAGTTTATCTCTATAGCGATGATAATGGGCGTCTACACGACCTCGAGGGGATGCGTTATCTTCTTTACATTCTGCTTGTTTTTCCTGTTTTATTTCCGCAGAATAAAAGAATAAAGGCATGACGCCCCGATTCATCGGATCGTCATGAGGGGGAAAGTGGTCCACATGCTGTTAACTGTCAAACAAATCATTCTGGGACACTTCTCTCCTCCAACACTCGCTCTACTATCTCCGCAACTCAAATGGTCAGCTACGCTCACAAGTCAACCATCATTATGTTCCGCTGTGCCACAGACAAGTTCTCCTCAAATGCATTCATTCCAAATAGTCAAAAAGACTACATTGTGGAGGGGACAAAGGTCAGATACTCAAACTGTTGAAGATGAATTCCATGGGCGTCTCCTATTCTCCAAAGAATATTCATTCTAGAGGCGTCACCGGACTTCATCCAAGGTGATCAAGAGCAACTTCTGGAAGGCAAGGACTACATGCAAGATACTGAAGATCCCTCAACCCCCGGCATCAAAAATCAAATTGCCAAGAAGACATCAAAGGGGAGATTGCAAGGATTTCTTCAGAACGCCTTCTCAAGAAGTCAAGTTCAAAGACAAAGGAAGCTTAATAACAACAAAGACAAAGATATCTGCGTTGTAATGCTGATTCAACACGATTGAACACCAAGGGGGAGATTGTTAGGAATATTTTATGGTGTCCAATCTAATTAAATATCTTTGTATTTGTATAGTTATTAATTAAATGTGTAATACGGGCCACAAATGTGTATCAGCCCGTTAGCTTCCTTGTAACCCGTAAGTTAGCCAACTTCTCCTATAAAAGGAGGCTAACTTACGGGAACCCTAACCATCGAGGCTTTGAGAGAACAGAGGCGTAGAGATAGCAAGATTAGGGTTTGCCGCTGCTCTCCTTCTCCAGGGAGAGCAGCGGCCAGTTTACACGGTATACCATATTCGGTTTTTCATCTGCTATCTTTCTATCTGCTTCTTCTTCACTGCTTATGTTTGTTGTTTGTTATGTTTTGGCATTATCAGCCACCAGGCTACTAGAAGGGGTAGCTGCTGTATGGTGGGAAGGCGTGGAAGCAAAGTTCCATGGTGAGGCCACTTGGGAGAAATTCGAAGTGGAGTTCTATAATCAGTACTACTCAACTTTTGAAGTCAATCTCAAGAGGAGAGAATACACAAATCTGAAACAGGAGGATGGCTGCTCGGTGAGGCAATTGGAATAGAGGTTCCGAGACTTGGCACGATTCATACCAGAGTACTCTTTGGATGAGAATCGAATGGCCAATCATTTTTGGGATGCTCTACAGTTGGACATCCGCGACCGGGCTACTTATCAGCATAACATGACATTTAGTCAAGTTGTTGATCAAGGGCTCCTTGGGGAAACCCAATGGAATGAAAGGAAGGCGAGAGACATCGAAGAGGCGAAGAAGAGGAGATGGGGAAACTCTGGACCCCAAGACCACCCTCGGAAGCATCACACTGGGGGTGGCAATACATTCAGGGCGCCGGCACCACCAACGAAAAGGTATAAGGGCTCAGGAGGGAAAGGGCCTAAACCAGGAAGTGTGGGGCCGCCAAGGTGCACAAACTGCGGTAAGCACCACGGGGGGAGGTGCAATGAACCACCCCGGTGTTACAAATGCGGTAGCACGAGCCACCTCAAATCCTTTTGCCCAATGTTGAATGGAGGCGGACCATCGGGGGCTATGAAAGGACCTACGGCTAGTAGGGGACACGCGGGACCATCACAAGCCGGCACGGGAAGGAGCGGACCCACGGCTAGCAATGCCGCGTCCGTTAACCAAGGGAGGACCCAAGCACGAGTGTATGCAATGACCGAGGCAGATGCTCGGGCCAACCCGGACTCCATCGCAGGTAACCTCTTGATTTCACATGCGTTTTATCCTTCCATTTGAAGTAAAACCTTCAGAAAATATGTGTGACCAGATCGGGTACCCCTATAGACCCGACCGGGTGTGGGTTATGTTTTAGTGTTGAGGTGTGTATTCGTTCGGGCAAGTGTAGCAGGACCTTTCACTTTTGGCACTTCGAGTAATACCCGATCGAGTATGGCTTTATACTCGATCGGGTATGTGTAAAACCTTAGCTTCGAAGTGTGCACTCGATTGAGTGTTGATGACAGGAAGCTATTAGTTGAAAATTTCGAGTGATACCCGACCGGGTATAGACATATACCCGACCGGGTATTGACAATTTGCTCGAGTTTGAGGCGTGCACTCGACCGGGCAAGGATAACAGGAAGTCTCTTCCGTAAGGGTTCGAGTAATACCCGACCGGGTATGGGATCTTACCCGAACGGGTATAGAGTAATCCTAGGCTCAATTTTTTTTGTTCGGTCCTTTTCAGTCGGGATGTTGAGTAGGGTGTCTTACATGACTTATATATGTAGGAACACTAAAGATCAACGATAGGGACGCAAGAATTCTCATCGATACTGGGGCACAACGTTCATTTGTGAGCGAATCATTTGCCAAGGGATTGGGCATGCCTTTGGTAGCAATGGCGCAACCTTTGTTGGTCTCTACACCATTGGGAGATGACGTGGAGAGGAAACTCTACTATCCCTCGTGTAATGTAGGGATAGGGGAACACCGCTTAACGGGTGACTTTGTGCCGTTAGATGTGCTTGAGTTTGATGCTATACTTGCCATGGATTGGCTTGAAAAACACCATGCGAAATTAGATTGCTACACCAAGGTGTTAGAACTAAAAGATGGGGAGGGAAATACTCTATGCTCCGAGGGAGATAGAGGAAAATTCAATCCTTGTATCATATCGGGCATAAGAGTAAGGCGTATGATGAGGAAAGGGTGTCAGGCTTACTTAGCCTACGTCATAGGCAAGGAAAGCAAGGGGAACAGTCTCACAGAAGTGAGGGTGGTGAGTAGGGTGTCTTACATGACTTATATATGTAGGAACACTAAAGATCACTAAAGATCTTTAGTGCCCCAATATCCGAAGGTTTTTTCTGAAGAACTCCCGGGACTCCCACCAGACCGAGAAATTGAGTTCACCATTGAAGTAGAACCCGACACAAAACCCATCTCGATTCCCCCATATCGGATGGCACCGGCTGAACTTCAAGAGTTGAAGGTTCAACTAGAAGAATTACTGGATAGAGGATTCATTAGGCCGAGTCATTCACCATGGGGAGCACCGGTACTTTTTGTAAAGAAGAAGGATGGTAAACTTAGAATGTGTATCGATTACCGTCAGTTGAACAAGGTCACGATAAAGAACAAATATCCTTTGCCAAGGATCGATGACTTGCTTGATCAACTACGGGGGGCAACCGTGTTCTCTAGGATCGACTTGAGGTCAGGCTACCATCAACTGAAGATCAAGGATAGTGACATACCCAAAAGTGCATTCCGTACAAGGTATGGTCACTATGAGTTTCTAGTAATGTCGTTTGGGCTTACGAACGCCCCCGTGGCATTCATGGACCTTATGAACCGAGTATTTCACCAATACTTGGACTAGTTCGTTATAGTATTCATAGATGACATTTTGATATACTCCACGAATGAGGAAGAACACGAGAAACATCTAAGGCTTGTTCTTGAAACATTGCGGGAGAAGCAACTCTTTGCCAAATTCTCTAAATGTGAATTTTGGCTTAGAGAGATCGGTTTTCTCGGGCATGTGGTATCGGGCTTGGGCATTTCGGTTGATAACTCGAAGATTGAAGCAGTCAGTAATTGGGAGAGGCCTAAGAATGTGAAGGAAATACGAAGTTTTCTTGGTCTAGTGGGGTATTACCGCAAATTCGTTGAGAAGTTCTCGGTGATAGCATCTCCACTCACAAAGCTCACTAAAAAGGGGGCTAAGTATGTGTGGGATGACAAGTGTGAGAAGGGGTTTCTTGAGCTAAAGAAATGTTTGACCGAAGCACCAGTGCTTGCCCTACCCGTGCAAGGGTTAGGGTCTGACATCTACAGTGATGCTAGCATCCAGGGGCTGGGATGCGTATTGATGCAATCGGGGAAGGTAATTGCTTATGCTTCTCGGCAATTGAGAAAGCATGAAGTAAATTACCCCACACACGATCTGGAGCTAGGAGCGGTTGTGTTTGCTTTGAAGATTTGGAGGCACTACCTCTACGGAGAATTGTGTCACATCTATAGCGATCACAAGAGTTTGAAGTATGTGTTCACTCAGAAAGAGTTGAACATGAGATAGAGGAGATGGATGGAGTTGATCAAGGACTACAACTTGATTATGGAATATCATCCGGGCAAGGCAAATGTAGTAGCCGATGCACTGAGCAGGAAGAGCTCATCGTCAGGGGTTTTAATCACATGCTTACGGGCGTTGAGGGAACGCGTGGAAGTATCCGCGGATGGGGCGTTGTTGGCCAGGTTTGAGGTGAGACCCACCTTATTAGATGAAATCAGAACATGTCAAGGCAATGATGAGGAATTTAAGAAAATCCGGGAACGGATGCTTATGGGGCCCGTCGAGGGTTTCCGTGAGAGAGAAGATGGACTTCTACTATTCAAGGAACGAGTGTGTGTGCCATCGGATGAGGAGCTCCGTAAATCTATCCTTGAGGAGGCTCACTCATCTGCGTATGCCATGCACTCGGGCGGTACAAAGATGTATCGGGACTTAAAAGAAAGTTACTGGTGGTCGGGGATGAAGAGAGAGATTGCATAATACGTGAGTCGTTGCCTCACCTGTCAACAGGTTAAGGCAGAGCACCAACACCCAGCAAGGTTACTACAACCACTTACCATTCCAGAATGGAAGTGGGAGCATGTTACCATGGACTTCGTGGTGGGCCTACCACGGACGGTTAGGAACTACGACGCAGTATGGGTGGTACTGGATAGGCTGACCAAGAGTGCCCATTTTCTACCTATCAACACTACCTATACGCTCGAGCGACTGGCCAAGTTTTACTCAGATGAGATTGTGAGACTGCATGTTGTTCCGGTTACCATAGTATCGGATAAAGACCCACGGTTCACATCACGGTTTTGGCCTAAGTTTCAGGAATCCATGGGTACGAAGTTGAGGTTTAACATCGCGTTTCATCCTCAGACAGATGGGCAGTCCGAATGTGTGATTCAGATTTTGGAAGACATGTTGAGAGCATGTGCCTTGGAGTTCCAGGGAAGCTGGGACAATCAGTTGGCTTTGGTGGAATTCGCCTATAATAACAGTTATCAGGCGAGTATAGGCATGCCTCCATACGAAGAATTGTATGGGAGGAAATGTCGGACACCATTGTGTAGGGATGAGGTAGGCGAGGCTAAGCTCGAGGGCATCGAGCTAGTCGAGATCACTAAAGAGAAGATAAAGGTCATACAGGATAGGCTCAAGGCTGCCCAAGATCGGCAGAAGAGCTATGCTGATAAACGTCGGAGGACGTTGGAGTTTGAGGTCGGTGACGAGGTATTTCTGAGGGTATCACCTTGGAAAGGGATCATCAGGTTCCTCAGGCGGGATAAGCTTAACCCGCGCTACATAGGCCCATTCAAAATCCTTGAAAGGATCGGGGTTGTAGCCTACCGACTTCAGTTGACCCCAGAGTTAGAGAAAATTCACTATGTGTTTCATGTTTCTATGCTCAAGAAGTATGTGCGGGACCCATCACATATTCTTGAGAAACCACCGGTGGAAATCCGAGAAGACCTACACTATACGGTGCAGCCGGTAAAGATCATAGACTGACAGGTGAAGAAGCTAAGGAGCAAAGAGGTGCCGATGGTAAAAGTACTTTGGAAGAGTGATCGCGTCGAGGAGCAAACTTGGGAAGTGGAGACCCTAATGAGGGAGCAATATCCATTTCTGTTTGATTAGACATGTGGATTTCGGGGACGAAATCCAAAATAAGGGGGGTAGAACTTGTAACACTGCCCCCAAGTATTTATATTTTATCAAATTATGTATTGAACCCCGAGAAATGAATAAACGCATTTTACGTGATTGTAAGTTTCCATCATTTCTTTTACGTGAATAGTAGAATTCACGCAGGGCCCACACCGGAAGTGGGGGCCGCCCGATATTATCAGGACCGCATATTATATTCATCTCAACCTAAATGATATTTATATGACGTTGGATATCCATGTTGGGCCACGACAATGACATAGGGTTGATCGATTGGTCAAACGAGGCCGAATTATCAGTATCGGCAATTTATCTGATAAAAGTCCGAAAAGGAATTTCGGAGACTTCTAAATTAATTTGAGGAGTGTATATTCATTGTAAGGTCCAATAATGACGAAGTCATGCGTCATATTTTTATTTGACCGGATAAAATAAAAGGTAATTAAAACAGTCCGGAAAATACAACTTTCGGGGCCGAGTGCACACATCAGGACACAAAGGGGTGACCTCCCACATGTGTGGGGGCCAACCCACGACCTTAGTCTTGCATTTGGCAAGGTGATCCTCACAAATAATGAGGGAGAAGCAAGAAATGAGTGAGGGGAAATGCATTAAATGGAGTAGGGTCTCCCATATGCTATGGTTGGGAGAAATGTCAAGAAGGCATTCTCAATCAACACCACCCCTACTCATTCGGCCAGCCCCAGAAAGAAAGGAGAGAGAAGCCCTCAAAACACCCTCATCATCCATCCAATTCGAGCTCTAGAGGTAGAGGTCCAAGGAGGAGGATTCAAGAAAGGAAAAGCTAGGGAAAAGTGTGAAGAATTAAGGTATCAACCTCATAACAACTTTTCCTTAACTTCTTATCTAACATACGACTCTTATGTCCTATAAAGAACCCCCAGAATTGTTCTACATGTTTAGAGGTGTAGAATGAGGGGTCGGAAGGTAGTTCTAAGTCCAAGAACGAACTTAGAAGTCAAAGTGACCGGTTCACCGGAAAATAACCTTTTGGAGGTTATTTGTATTAATATGGGTTTTATGATGATAAAAACTTGTTAGTAACTTGTCTAAGGTATTCAAGAAACTTTCACGGAGTTGAAATGGTCGCCAGAATTGTTGCCGGAGTTCGTTGAAGTTCGCCGGAGCTCAATAAGGAAGGCTAGAACTTCATAAGCTTCATTTAAGGTGAGAAGACGGCTTTATGCTTTATAACTTTTGCGTGAGGCATGAGATTACCTAAATTAATCAAGAATATGTTTTATGGATTGATTAATGGTATTAAAGTATGTGTTATGTTATGTTAAGGAATATAACATAGTTGGAAAGCATGATTTATAGGTTTGATTGGTGAAATTTCTATAAATTGATATGTACGATGTTCCAAGGACCCAAACAAATATTTTTGGATTAAGAACGTCAAAGAGTACTTGCATGAAAAATTTCACGTTAATCGGACTCCGTTTGGGAGGTCAAAGGGGTGTTGACCGCCAAGTCAACTGCTATACCCGACCGGGTATTGACAAATACCCGACCGGGTATTTGCTGAAAATTTGCCCCAGGGGCTACTGTCTTCTATACCCGATCGAGTATGGGTAGGTACTCGATCGAGTATACACAAAAAATTGGCCTTACGGGCTACTGTCTCTGGTACTCGACCGAGTATAGGTGGGTACTCGATCGAGTATTGGGTTATGCTCAAAACAGGCAATTTTGAGTAGGTTAACGTGGGCCGTTCAGGTGGGACCCGCCCACGTTGGTTCCTAAGGATTGTTATATGACTATAGGGCTAGGTATTGTCCATAGTTAAAGGAATGAAAGGTTAGCCATATCCAGGTTAGGGTTTGGTAAGGAATAAGTTTGGGGTTGAGTATCCCCGGGATGGTAAATGATCCTAAAACTCGGTTGGGGTTGAGTATCCCCGGGACGGTAAATGATCCTAAAACTCGGTTGGGGTTGAGTATCCCCGGGACGGTAAATGATCCTGAAACTCGGTTGGGGTTGAGTATCCCCGGGATGCTAAATGCTCCCAAAACTCGGTAGGATATTATGAATGTAGAATGTAGCTTGTGAGCTAGGCATTCGGGAAAGGAGTGAGAAAAGTCAGGTAAGAACTTTACGACTACAATACATTTAAGCTAAATGACCTGCGGGTTGAGTATTTTACGAGTATATATACAATATGTATCATCAGGTGGATGAGAGACATCTATATATATGTATCACCTTATTTTTGGGTCTCGTGTCTGAAACATTAGTTATTCTTCATATAGCCTGCTTGTCACTAGTACTTCTATGGAGTACTGATCCCTCCGGGGGCCCTCACATTTTTCAGGTTAAGACTGGAGTCCTACTATCTGCACCTTTGCCTAGGGTGATCGTTCAAGGAGGAAGACGTGGTTCGTGTTTCCATTCGTATTTGAATTTTATAAACTGCTCATGGATATTTGGACAACGTTTTCTTTTAAAAACAGTTGGGAGCCTGCGTGCTCGTGTTTGCCATGTGTGGCTAATTATCAAACATATTATATTTTCCGCATTTGTTTGATTATGATATTGATGTTGGTTGTATGTGTTTACTAATCGGGTTGGCAATAGAATCTATCAGACGCCTTTGATGATTCAATAAGGATGAACTAATGTTGTTCTTATCGGGTTGTACGGCGGTTGTCTACGTGGCTCGGATGCGGTCCGGGGCGTGACATGACGGGCCGCTTGGCAGCCCGCAACCGCTTCCTTTCCAAGTGAGCAGAGAAGGTCCTCCCCTTCTTCCAGGTCATGAGAAAGACGATCGGGTTCCAATGGACAACTGAGTGTCAAGAAGCCTTTGAAGAATTGAAAAGGTACCTATCTTCACCCCCCTGTGCTCTCCAAGCCCAAGGTGGGGGAAACCCTATATCTCTACCTTGGCGTCAGCCCTGCTGCCATCAGCTCAGTCCTCATTCGGGAGGAAGATGACGTCCAACATGCCATCTTCTATGTTAGCAAGACTCTCAGGGAGGCGGAACTTAGGTATTCTCCCGTGGAGAAGATGGTGCTAGCTATTGTTTGGACCGTGAAAAAGCTGAGCCACTACTTCCAAGCGCACCCGGTCCAAGTCCTCACGCACCAACCCCTCAGCGCTTTGATGAGGAGCCCCACCAGCTCCTCCCGAATGGTGAAATGGGTTATCTTCCTTAGCCAATACAACATCGACATCCGCCCGAGGCCCGCCATCGTGACGGAGTGCACGGAAAGATCAACGGAAGATGGGGAGCCCCCGGCACCCCTAGACGAATGGTGGACTCTCTACACCGACGGCTCCTCCGCCGCCAAAGCATGCGGAGGAGGGGTGGTTCTCATCACGCCCGAAGGCTTCTGGGCCTATTATGCCATCTGTTTCTCCTTCAGAGTACCCAACAACGAGGCCGAGTACGAGGCCCTCCTTTGTGGCCTTCGGCTGGAGGCACACCTCAAGGCAAGGATGATCCACGTAAAGTGTGATTCCAAGCTAGTGGTCAGCCAGCTCTCTAGCTAATATAAGGCGAAGGAAGGAAGAATGAAGCAATACAGGGAAGCAATCAAGGAATTGCTCAAGGTATTTGAGGCTCACTCCATCACTCAAATACCGAGGGCTCAAAATTCAGAGGCTGACATTTTATCAAAGCTCTCAGATGAATCTCCGGAGCACCTCTCCAAGATCGCGAGGATTGAAGAACTTAGCCTCTCGAGCATACACGCGAGCCCCGTCATGGACATACACCTAAGGCTGGAGGATTGGATTTCTGACATCATCGCCTTCATCACCACAGGGCAGCTGCCCAATGATGAGACCCGCGCCAAGCTAATGAAACCGAGGGATCCCAGCTACACCCTCGAAAACGGGAGGCTCTATAAAAGATCTTACAACGGTACATTGCTCTGATGCCTTCATCAGGATGAAGCCGAAGTTGCAATGGAGGAAGTGCATAGTGGCACTTGCTCAGCTCACCAGGGACCCTTCTCTGTGTCCCGAAGGGTCATAGTCTAAAGCTACTTCTGGCCTACAATGGCGTTGGATTGTGCTGACCTAGCCCGAAGGTGCACTGCATGTCAACACTTTCAGAAGGCTCCCGGTAGACCCGCAGTCAACTATGTCCCCATTAGCATAGCGATACCCTTCTCCAGATGGGGTATGGACCTAGTGGGCCCACTGTCGAGGGGTACCTCCAACAACAGGTACATCGTTGTCGCCATCGACTACTTCACCAAGTGGGTAAAGCGGAGCCCCTCGCCAGCATTACCAAAGCCAGATGTCGTCATTAAAAACATCCTCACAAGGTTCGGCGTCCCTCAAAAGATCATCTCCGATAACGGGAATCAATTTGAGGCAGCCCCCTTCTGTGCCCTCCTAGAGGCATGGGGCATCAAACATACATTCTCGTCCATTGCTTACCCTCAGGGTAACGGTCAGGTAGAGAACGCCAACCGGACTCTGCTAGAGGGGTTAAAAAAGAAGCTGGAAGCCGAAGGAGGGGGCTGGGTAGAAGAGCTTCACAACATCTTATGAGCCTACCGCACCACCCCTCAGCGGGGAACAGGCGAGACACCTTTCTCCCTATGTTATGGATTTGAAGCTAAAGCTCCCACCGAAGTAACTCTTCCTACCCGAAGGGTAGACCAATATGAACCTGAGGACAACGACGCCAACATGGCCCTCGACCTTCACCTAATCTCAGAATGCCGAGAGCAAGCCTTCCTAAGGGCGGAGAACTACCGCAGACAAGTGAAGGGCTACATCGACGCCAAGGTCTGATCCCGAGAATTTCAAGTGGGGGACTATGTCCTCCGAAGGAGAGAAGGAAACCAACTAACCGAGGGCGGCAAGATGGCCCCAAAATTCGAAGGGCCCTACATCGTCACAGCCATCATCAAACCAGGGACATACAAGCTAAAACGCCCCAATGGGACTGAGGTCCCTAGACATTGGAATGTGCACCACCTTGTCAAATTCTATCAGTAACGTATGAATGGCTAAGCCCTCATAACTCGCCAATGTATTATCCAGCGGCCCAAGGCCCCTATTTTTTAAGAATAAATGCATGTTGAAGACACCAGGAGTACCAAGTACACAACACACATGAGCCGCCAAGCCCTCATTCAACATCCCGACCCAAGGCCTTGTAGAGAAGGCCCCTCAGCACCAAGTGCTGAGGGGTATCCCCGAACCAACCACAACTCAGGAGAAAAACACCAAGTGTTTTATCCCGTTAAAATGAGCCCTCGGTACCAAGTACCAGGGTCAGGAATCATAACACCAAGTGTTTTTTATGAACACCTTCAGCACTATGCTAAGGACGAAGTCATTCCCCTCGAGGACGCACTTATGCCGAAGGCCCTACCTATCGGTGCCGGAGGTACCAAGTACCCCGGCTATTTGCAACTAATATGCAAATAAAACCCTTCTCTGAAACGCTTTCCGCGCCATTACCCCAAGAGAATGGCAGGCAACTAATATGCCCAGGATCCAACTTTCAAAAACGAAACGCTTCCCGCGTCATTACCCCAAGGGAATTACAGGCAACAGACCATGTCTCGTGCCGAGGGAATGACTTTCGAAACTGAGGCACTTTTCGTGTCATCCCCCAACGGGAGGGAGGCAACAGACTACGTCTCGTGCCAAGGAAACGACCCTCGATCCCCTCGGAACCCGGAAGGTTAATCCCGAGGGGGGAGCTAGTGGTGTATACTGATGCCTCCCGATATGCCAAGCCTTCCCGAGGAACCAAGTTTCTCGAAGCCTCCCCTTCACTATCAAAAAAAAAAGAAAAAAAAATGGAGTGAAGGGGAGTAGACACAACGAGCAATCAATGAGTATAAACTTACAACGGAACACCTTCCGGCATGAAGAATATCTCCTTCAAACACAACTACTATCCAAGTACCAAATGTTGGCTAAGTCCACAACCTGGTTGCCTTCAGCATCACCTAATACAGAAGGCTCTGATCCTTCAAAAGAGTCGAATTGGTTAAGTCCAAGTAAAAATAGCCTCCCACATCTCACCAAAGACCGAGGGCACATTACCAATGCCATCCCCGAAGGCTCTCACTGTGTGTCTCCTTTTCCATCCCAGGAGGGGTCGAAGGCATTTGCCTTTACTATAATATGGTCGGGCTACAAAATTTCCTAACTTCACATTTTGTAATTCCGCTAAGGCCGAAGGTTCATATGATCAACAAGGATTCCCGTAAGCCGAGGGCACCTACCACACATTACCAGAGGCAAGTGTCCATTGACGTGAGGTCAAATTTGTTAAACTCTAGTAGCCTCCGACACTACATCCAGCATCGTAGGCACCCTTTCTACAAATGGGTCCCGTTAGCTCCTCACATTCCTACCGAGGACTACCATTTCCAAAGATAAAGGAATTTTTGCTAAGTCCACAAGATTGAGTGCCCCCGGCACCACCATGCTACGCTAAGGGATATCTAACCTAAAACCACAATGAACCGAGGGATTTCGGTTGCTGACAAAGATGCCAACCGAGGGCATATTCATGACACTGGCAAAAAACCGTCGGACCCTCCGAGAATTGGAGACAAAGGCCAACTATCCCCTAAAGCTAAAAAGATGATGTTCATCGAAGGCCAAGTGGTAGACAACACCTAGAAAGACTTTCTAAGTCCTAATTGATTGGCCCTCGGCCAATTCACCATGCGAACATACATTCATGCACGAAGAAAAAGAAAGCAGACAGAGAAAAACGAAGGCATTCATTTAACAGAAGCAAAGAAGGGAGTAAAATACAAGCATCAAATGCCCGAAGACATGCGTACATTCATCAAAAGAAAGAGTATGATCAAGGGTGTTTGTTACATCAGCCGAAAGCTACAAAACGTTTATACATAACATCGTCCAAAAAAATCTTTAAGTACAAATCATTTCGTGGCATCCTCCTCAGCAGCCTTGGAGTTGGCATCGCCTTCGGCCTCCTCTTCCTCATCACCGAGGCCACATTCCCTCATAGTTTCAGAGTCCTCGAGCACCGGCCTTTCTTCACCCGGAGGGAGGGGAATCCTGATATCTGGCTGCCTAGGGGGAAGGCCGTAGGCTTCTGGCTTGAAATCTTCCGGAGACATCTGGAAATGCTGAGCCAGCTTCCGGTAAATGAGGCGCTGGGTGAAGAACTCTCCGCCCTGGTAGTAGGAATCAACCTTCGTAGCCAGCCACATTCTACCAGGGCCTTCGACCCTGGAGTCAACCTTCTCCTCCACCACTGAGGACACCCAGCCTTCCTTGTCCTCTGCCCTCCAGCCCCCGGTGGTGAAAGCCTCCACTGCGGCCTTCTCAGCTTTGGCCACCTCCTCGGCCTTCTCCCTCTCGGCCTCCTCAGCAGCAACCCGGTCGGCTTCAGCAGCAGCCTCCCTAGCCTCGGCCAGGCCTTCATTCTTGCCTTTGGCTCTGGCAGCCTGGACCCTCTGCTCCACGCCTTCGTTTGTCAACTGAAGGGTATCCTCAGCCTCGGCCAGCTTCCTCCTGAGGCTGGCTATCTCCCCGTCTCCAGCAACCTTGGCTTCCCGCAGCTGACCAACCCTACGGAGCTGCTCACAAAGTCCCATGAGAGCCTGCAACGACAAAGACGTAAAGGGTCCAGCGCATTGCATACGTTGCAACCCCACAAAAACAAATAAACGAAAAAAGGGAAGTAACTTACGGAGGCACTATTCTGGAGGACCTTTTGGTTGAGGGCCTCATCACTCATCCGAGCGAGGGCCAGCCTATCAGCCGAAGGCATGACCTGGCTCATTAACACCGAGGGACAAAGGGTGGCATCCAGCACAGAGCTCCCCTTCGGCACGACTGCCTCTAGCTTCTCCCGGCCGAAGAAGGCCTCATTGTCGTGCCTCCGTGGAGATGGGGGGACAAAGGGTGGCATCCACAACGATGACGGCATCGGTGGCAGGTTGTTTGCTGGAGTCAACCTTATGCTTCTTGGCCGGGGGCTCATCCCCCTTATCACCTTTCTTCTTCTTCACGGCCCCCTGGCCCTGGGAGCTCCCGGCCCCAGCACCGGCGGCAGCAACTGTAGAGTGCTCCTCCCTCCCCTTTTAAAAGAAAGTATCGACCGGTTTGTGCCCCAAGGGGTCCTTCTTCTTCCCTTTTTGTTTCTTCAGGGCAAAAAGAGAGTTGACATCCATATTGTTACCTGCAAGAACACATCAAGACAAATGGTTAAGCCGAAGGGGATCAACTGCAGCGACATGGATAAGCTATGGAAAAATATTTCTAAGTACAAAACATATGACCCTTCGGTAATCAACTCGGACACTCTCGAACACATGATCTATTGGAGGATATTTTCATCTTCCTCCCCCATTGGCCGATACTGTCGGAAGCCAAGCTTGTATAACTCGTACGGAAGGGTAGTAACGCCTTTGATCAATGCATGTTTGTCGGACCCCTCCGGCTTCTTGGACAGCTTCCTCGCATTCTTCTCGAGGATAGCCCCCTCCACTTTCGGATGTTGCCGAAAGCTGTCACGAAGTGGGGCGGGGAAGGGGTTCTCCGCCAAACGGATGCAGCAGAATTTGTCCTTCCGTCCCTTGTGGGAAGAAGGCACATCATCAAAAAGCCTGAACCCCGGAACCTGCTGCAAGTTGCCGAAGCCCCCGGTGTTCGAATGCCCCCCCACCCCCGGCAAAGATTGAAGGACAAGAAAAACTGGTCCAGTGTGGGTGGGACCCCCTGGCTATGGCAGAGGGAAAGGAATCCAGCGATGTAAGAATGACTATTGGGGGTTAGCTGACAGGGGGGCAGCTTTACGAACCTTAGATATTCAAGCAAGAAGGGGTGAAGGGGAAACCGAAGCCCTACTTCCACCGACAGGAGATGAACATCAAAGCAATCCTCGGGTGCGCGCGATAGTAAATCGTCTGGCCCCGGTTCCACCACCCATGCTGAAGGGCTGACCAAGATCTGAGTGGCTTGGTACTCTGCAGCCGACGCCCTCGACTTCACCTCCAGAGCCGCAGTGTTCAGAAAAGAATAACCTTCGGGTATGCCCACCGGCTGCCCAGCATCGACGGCGGTTTGCTTCTTCTTCGGTGCAACCTTCACCTTCTTCTTCTTCCCCATAGCCACGCTAAGAGGCTCCGGGTTAAGAGGTCGTGAGCAGCTCGCCTCTCCAGTGTTACGAGGGGGGAGAATGGCGATGGTGACCTTCTGCCTGTCTCTCTTTTCCTCTTCCTCAGCAGTTTGTACGGTGAGGGCCAGCTCCTCATCCTCGTTTACTTGTTCGAATTCTTCGGCTTCGGCCTCGGCCCTGTGATCCTTCTCCATCTCCATGACAACCGCAGAATCATCGTTCGATGAGGCCTCCTCATTTGTCGACCCCACATCGGTCCACGTCTCGGATTGCGCTGAGGGCTCTCGGGATATGTCTTGGGAGTCGCTTGCCGACAACATCTTTCCAGTAACAATGCGGGGAAACACAAGCAACGGAAAAACCCTAAGGCCACTAACACTAGATCTAAGGCCCGAGTAGCAAAATACACTAAAGAACTCAGGAACAGGAGGAAGAACTGACCTTTGGAAATTTGGTTTGATCGAAGGGGAGTTCCTCTCTCTAGAAAATTTTTGCTAGAGCTTCATTAAAACAAGAAGGCGTAAGGGGGAAAGGCGTTGGTCAGGGGATATTTATAGCCTCCCAGATCCGGGCTTGGGCCGAAAACTGGGCCCCCGGCTGCCAAAACCATCACTACGAACCGTTGGTCCAGCTAACCGGTGACACCCGCCCGCAGGCAGCCAACGAGCACGCGCCATGTGGAAGCCCTCTCCAATGGTCATATTCCAACGACTATTTTTGAAAACACAGAGGTGCCCTCAGTTGGCACCCCTCGTACAACAATTGGGCCAGTCCTCGGACCATCGCATTCAAACTCCCTCATTACAGATAAGCCCCCAGCTTATAGATCAGGGAACCCCCCGACAACACTTATCCACCTATATATTGATAAACAAAGAACCCCCCGGCAACACAGGAACGATCACTAGCATTCATCAACGATGATCACGCCCTCAGCCCTCAATGACTAGGGGACTGCCCACGCAATCCCCGGAATGCTCACTCATGCTTATCAACTACGGACGCCTTCGGAGAGTGCTCCCAGCAGTCACTCCCCTCGGCGTTCTCGGAATATCCTCAAGGTGCCAGATAGCTCTCGGCGTTAACATTGCTCTTCATCTCAAACCAAGGGCTCACCTTTTTTATTCACCATTGGGGGAATTCGGTGCACTCTTTTTCCCTCGTTAGGATTTTTTCCCAACGGGTTTTTTCTAATGAGGTTTTTAACGAGGCATCTCCCCAAAATGAAACGAAAAGAGTCAAGCCCTCGGCCCTATGCTGAAAACAGGAAAAGCTTTACTCCTCTTCACCACATTACTTGTGCCTCAAGGAGTGGGGGACTGGAGAAACCCCTCAGGAAAATCACGAAATGTTAAAAGCATCAACAAAGTCCCTCGGCAAATCATGCAACGCAGATCTCTCGCAACTTTACAAACTACAACGAAGCAAGCAAACGCAATTACTCCTTTTCCCTCAAGTACCTTTCGGCAAAAGGAGTGAGGGACTCCAACTCAAGAGATTGGAACAAGAGTGTAGTAGAGAAGGAGATATATATTTATTGTGAATGAATATTGGTTGTGGTTCAATAGCCTCCTATAAGGAGTATATATAGGGAAAATCCGAGTTTGGGCCTCTAATATGGTCCTGAAAGACCCGGTTACATAAATCGACTGATAGTACGAAAAAGATGGAGTCAGCGGAGAAACCTAATTATGTGGTGGCGCCGCCGCCAAAGGGGGTATGGAGTGGCAGGCCTCCCTCGCAGGCTGCTTGGAACGGTAAATCTTTCGCAGATGTAGTATCAAGTCGTGATGTGGCGCCTTCGTTATCTACAAAAACTCCCACACACTTTAAAGGTGTTCTGGCTATCACCTTTCCAAAACAGGAGGTGTTAGATCTTGCTACTCGACATCGAAAGGCATTGGCTGGATACTTTTTCAAGGCTAGACCTAGCTTGATTAATATGAGGAAGTCCTTTAAAATTATTGGTTTTAAAGGTAATTTTCATCTTGGTTTATTGAATCAAAAGCATGTTTTGATTAGATTTGATATGGATGAAGACTATCTGCGCTGTTGGAATAAACAAACATGGGTTATCCATGGATGTGTTATGAGAGTAACGAAATGGACCCCAGATTTCAGGCCAAATGTGGAATCCCCTGTGGTTCCAATTTGGCTAGGTTTTGAAGATTTGCCAATCCACTTACAGGATCAGCAGGCTCTATTTGATATTGCATCTTTAATTGGTAAACATATGAAAATTGATGCTGCTACAGCATCCTTAGCTAGGCCTTCTTTGGCAAGAGTTATGGTGGAATTAGACTTAACCAAAGAAATGCCTTTGAAAGTTTGGATTCAGTGTGGTAACAATGGTTTTGTGCAGACAGTCATTTATGAGAATAGGCCTGATTATTGCTCTAAATGCCTTCATTTAGGACATTCTGCCTCTAAATGTCCTAAAAGACCTATAGTAAATAATCTAGCTATCACTATGCCCAAGGAAAGATGGGCTCCTAAGTCAATAATCAACAATTCTCCCAGCCAACAGAAGAAATACACAAGAGAGGAGAAAGGCAAAGATAAAGTCTAGGATACAGGTCCTGTTTGCACAGTTGCTGCAGAGCCTATAATTACATATATTGCAACTACTTCTAATAGCAAGGAGATAATAAGCAATGAAGATAATACAGAAGTTGCTGAAGAAATAAACTTGGATTCTATTATCCATCCAGATCATCTAGGACATCCCCCAGAAGTGGAATCATCTAGAATGACAGCAGAAATGATTTCTGATTTAGGGGGACTCACTTTATGCCCTCCTAAAATCTATTCTAATGCAAAAGATGACTCCTTCACAGGGAAGCTTCATCAAAACCTGGCATGGGATCCTGAACTAGCTGATAAAAAATATCAATCTGATGGAGAGAGTGAGGCCAAGATTGATAGAGATTCGTGGCTACCAGGCTGGCCAGATATCTGCAACACAATAGAACAGATGGTTAAACACAAGGCAATGTAGGAAATCACTGAACAAAGTAATACATAAGAACATGTGGAGATTAGTATTGTGAGTCATGAGGATATGTTGAACCAGATGACCACAATCAGGAGGAGGGTTTTATAAAAGTTACTGGGAGGAAAGCTAAAAAGAAGAATGGTACTGAGATATCATCAATAACTACCAGAAATGCAGCGAGAAAGAAAGATAATCAGGGGTTCTGTCAGACTTCTGGAAATGGTTCTCAATGAATTGTTTGTTTTGGAATGTTGGGGGTTTGGATTCCTCCAGTTCCAGACTTTTTTCCCTAACTAAACAATGGAGAATACATGTAGTTGTTGCTATACAGCCTATTATCCATTACTCTAAAGCTAATTCCTTTAAGTCTATCATTGGGCTTAATGAAGTGGTTTCTTTTGATAATAATAAGATTTGGGTTTTTTGGAATAAAGATGAGGTGAGTATCACTGAATTTAAATGGAAGGAGCAGTTTGTTCACTTTAAAGTGACAAAGGGAGTGTTTACTGGATGGATTTCTGCTATTTATGGGAACCACTGTTATATTAAAAGAAGGGAATTGTGGGGGGGAGTTATCATCTTTTTGTCAGACTGTGCATGGACCATGGCTAGTGGGGGGGAGATTTAATGCTATTGCCAAATTCAGTGAGCACCAAGGAAGAAATATTCCACCGCTTACCAGTATTCAGGACTTTTCTAACTGCATTTCTAGTTGTGGCCTGATTGATCTTCCATACTCTGGCTGCAAATTCACATGGACAGGAGTTAGAGCTAATGGAAGGGTATGGAGAAGATTAGACAGGGTTTTGGTTAATCATTCCTGCTTAACTCACTTTGACAATATTCAGGTTTCTCATCTAACCAGCTCTCCATATGATCATTCACCTATTCTCATTCAATGCTCGTTAAATAACAACACTGGACCTAAAGCATTTATGTTTCAAAACATGTGGTTTTCTCACAATTCTTTTATGGATGTGGTTAAAAGGAGTTGGAATGCTCAACATTTTGGAGGAGGTATGAGGGGTTAGTTAAAAAGCTGCAAATTCTTAAGAAATATCTGAAAACCTGGAATGTGCAATGCTTTCGAAATTTCTTCCAAGATATAAAATCATGTGAAGCTGCAGCTTTAGATGATGAGAAAGCTTATGAAGACAATCCTACAGCAGAAAACAGAGAGAAGTGGTCACAATCTAGAGCCGGCTAAATACAAGCTGGAGAAAAAATTCTGGAAGCAAAAAGCAAACATTAAGTGGCTGAAGGAAGGTGATGCTAAAACATCTTTTTTTCGTACATATGTTAATGTCAGGAATAAGATGCAGAAAATTACAGCAATTCAGAACTCAAATAGGAACTTGGTAAACTCATCACCTGAGATTGCCTCTGAAGCAGTTGATTTCTTCAAAGATCTATATTCAGAGGAACCGGTGATATCAACAGACCAAATCCTGAAATTTGTGCCCCAGATTATTACTATAAAAGATAACTACATGCTCACTAAGCTACCAGATGATGAAGAAGTGAAAAATGCAGTCTGGGATTTGAATCCTAAAGGTGCCCTAGGGCCTGATGGATTTAATGGGAAATTCTTTAGAAAATGTTGGCATATTGTGGGTCCTGATGTTGTTATGGCAGTTCAATAGTTTTTTATGGGAATTCATATTCCCAAAGGGCTCTCTAGTTCATGGATAGTTCTTATTCCTAAAAAGGAAAACCCTACTTCTTTTGCTGAATTCAGACCAATTTGCCTTTCCAATTTTGTGAGTAAAGTATGTACTAAGGTCCTAACATTTAGGCTTAGTAATATTTTACCAAAAATCATCTCTAAGGAACAAGTAGGATTTATGAAGGGTCGAGATATTGCAGATCAAGTTCTTATTGCTCAAGAAATGGTATATTCAATTGATAAGAAGATTAGGGGTGCAAATGTAGTGGTTAAATTGGATATGGCCAAGGCTTTCGATAGGGTCTCTTGGACTTATTTGGCAGAAATTTTGAATAAATTTGGTTTTTCTGAAGTGTTTATTCAGTTGGTGATGAATAATCTTAAAGCCACTCACTTATCAGTTCTGATAAATGGGATCCCACAAGGTTTTTTTAAGCCTATGTGTGGGGTAAAGCAAGGAGATCCTCTTTCTCCTTTCCTTTTTATCATTGCAGCTGAGGGGTTTTCTAGGGGTTTAAACTAGCACATAGAACATAATCTTATCAAGCCTTACTGGGTAGGGACTCAAGGCTATCCTGTTTCTCACTTGGGTTTTGCAGACGATGTGTTAGTCTTTCTAAATGGTGAAATCAGATCTTTAATTAGATTCAAGAGACTCATAGAGACATACCAGGCTGCATCTGGTCAGAGTATCAATCTGGATAAGTGCTCTGTGGTGGTTGGTAAGCCAGCTGAAAGAAGAAGAAACAACATTAAAAATGCATTAGATATGAAATTGACTGCATTGCCTTTGAAATATTTAGGGGCTAATCTACACAGAGGTGTAAATCGTTATCAGTACTGCTCTCAATTGATCAAACAGTTTGAAAATAAGCCGAGTCCTTGGAGACAGAAGAATCTATCTCAGGGAGGTAGATTGATTCTAATTAAGCATGTTTTGAGTTCTATTCCACTCCACACCTTAGCTACTGACACTTTGCCCAGGAAAGTGATTAAAATTCTTGAGTGCAAGACGGCTAATTTCTTTTGGGGTTAATCTAATACTAAAAATAAATATCATTGGAAAAAGTGGTCGCAATTATGCACTCCCACTAAGGAAGGAGGACTAGGAAATAGACTGCTATCTGATTTAGAGAAGGCATTTACTCTTAAGCTTTGGTGGAAGTGGAAAACAGGTAACTCTCTTTGGAATACTTTAATCAATGATAGATATCCTAGAGGGGGGAATTTCATACCTAATATTGCCGATTCTGCAATTTGGAGAAGGATTTGTGCTATTAGCTCTGAGGCTATGTCAGTATGTTCTGAAACTACAGCTGGTGATGTTTACTGGACATTGGAAGATACAGGAAATTTTAGTCTTCAGTCTGCCTACAATCACATAAGAGAAGAGAGTGTTAAAACTTTTACTCACACGCATATTTGGAACACCCATCAGATTCTAAAAATAAAAATTTTCTTATGGAAGCTGTTAAACAACATGCTCCCCACTACTGATAATTTACAAAGATTTGGTCTGGTGCTCAGGCCATCTATATGTCCTATTTGTAGGGCTAGGGAAGACAATACGAATCATCTTTTTTTCACTGTAAAGTCTCTTGTTCTGTGTGGGTATACTTTATGGGTCTTTTTGGCATTCCAATTCCAGATAAATAAGCTACTATTAGACAAGTCTTAATTTCATGGTGGCTACGAGCAGGAAGAAAAACGCTTGAAGATATTTTTAAACACAATCTCCCAGGTATAATCTGTTGGATTATTTGGAAACTGTATTCGAATTGTATTTGGGGTGCGGGAGATTGTATCACTACATCTGCGAACATCATTAGACAAACGAAAGCTTTTACTCAGCAGTGGATTTTTTCACTAAATATTTCTAAGATTTTCTCAATTAAGGAAATATTTATGGAAGAACAGTTGGTTCCAAGAACTTTTGAGTTTACTGGCAGGAGATTTAAGATTATCCGGTGGATGAAACCAGCTGAAGGGTTGAAACTAAATACGATTGCTTCGTTCTTACCTGGGAAATCTATGGGTGGAGCGATTATGAGATCCAGTACGGGCTCTATGATTCGTGGCATTAGATTCCCTGTGATAACATCTTCTCCTTTAGAAGCTAAGTTGCGATCTCTTCTCTATGCTATCTGATGGGTTGTGGATGAAGGTTTCAGTGATTTTCAGGTAGAGTCTGATCACAATTGGCTATCTCTTTCTTGTTGGGAGTGGAGGTGCGGAAATGGAGCAAGGAGATAAAAGAAACCCTACTTCTTTTAGGAAACCGAAAGATCGGATTCAGACACATCTGGCGAGAGAGTAATTACGTAGCCCATTTTATGGCGGAAGGTGTAGCGGATCATCTTAAGATTTTAAGTGGCCCAAATGAATTGCCATTGCCAGCTAAACGGGCTTTTTTAATGGACTTTTATGGATTACCTTCTATTAGACTTACTTAGCTGTTATTGTTGGTTTGTTTATTTTTGGGAGGTTTTTGGTTTGGTCCCCCTCCTTTGTTATTACCTTAATTTTTAATAAAATCTGGTAAATGCCCCCGGCATTTACCCCACTGATTTTGGTGGTTGGCCTTTCGGGGTATTTTTATGAGAATAGAAAAAAAAATCGACTCATAGTACAAAAACTAATCTAGCACATGTGAATAATAATAATAATAATGTACAATAATATGAATGATATCCGCTAAACGTGTGTGGGTCGCTGTCCAGGCCAAGTAGTCGGCAGACCGGGGGGTCAGAGTCCATATACTCCATCAGGAGTCCCCCACTCCCTAAGTCAAGATTACTCGAGGCGAAAGGGAGTAGTCCAAACTGTATCTGCAACGTTCTTCTGTCTTTGATTTCTTCCTCTCCGGTCGGGGGACCACCACCCTTATCCATGATGGGGAGGTGCCTCGTTAAAAACCTTTACTAGGAAAAACCCAGTGGGAAAAATCCTAATAAAGGGAAAAAGAGTACACCTAGCGCCCCCAACATGAAACAAGGAAGGTAGGCCCTCTATGGCATAATCACTTTTGTCTAGCTCAACCCGTCTTCATCTGACCCATCTTCCGTTCCTGCTCATGCGTGATATTTTCTCCTCATCTAGAAACTCTGTTAGTCCCTGTTTCTGTAACAGCAATGAATAATCGATCTAACAAAGGAAGATTTAAACGTAAAGATGAAACAGAATGAATCACGGTAAAACCTTCTTTGATAAACCGTGGAACGTACAGCAGAATGATAAGCGTAAGGCTATGAAATAATAAGTACGACGTTCAACCTTTTCCTAAACCTCAGCTCCCTTTTTATAGGCGAGGTTTAGGTTAGGCGTAACAGGCTTTTGGCCTGTTTAAATGGGCCTAACACTTGGCCTGATTTCTATCTAAATTATGCACTATTTAAATACAAGGAGTAAATATAAAGCTAATCTATGACCAACTTGATTCACAATAAAATATCTCCAACAATCTCCCCCTTTGTGATCAAGTGTCATTCTCTTATTGCTTCTGTGATATGAAGTAGTGCTTCCTTAATCCAAGTGCATGTTCATATTGTCTTAGCATATTCCTCTTTTCGAGGCGATCGTCAATGGCCTTTAAAATTGTCTCCACAGTAGAGTGTTCCTTTTGAACATAAGACGATGCCTCTTGAAGATTTTCTTCCAGCTTTGCTTTCATCTGTAGAATCTGCTCTCTGATTATCTTCAGTGTTCCGTCGCAGTATTTCTCGATTTCACTGACTACCATCAGACGCTTTTCGTTCTTGTGGTTCAGGTAGGTGACTGCTGGTGGTTTGAAGAAGATGTGATATGCTGGGAAATCTTCAAGTTCTGGACCATACAGTTTTGGCTTTGTCAGGTTTGTCTTCTTCAGATTGCATTCCATAGCCATCTGTAGGTCATGTGAAGAGTGTACTCTGATCTGTCTAAGCATGAATCTCTTGATAGCTGCGAGGCCTTCGCTGTATACTATGTTTTGTCTGACTGGAAGATATCTGTAGGCCATGAGCATTTGATAGATGTCATCTGGTTTCAGCATGATGAAGTCGTTCTCTTGACAAGTGAATTCGCTTCCATCGGTGCGTTGAAGTCTGAAGGTGTAGAATGTTACTCCATGATAGTCTTCAGCCTTTACTTGTAGAATTTGATGGATCGGGAGAATATTCGACTTTAGATCTTGTTCCATCAGTTCTCTCTGTGTACCAGTTGACCTTTGAAGCAACATGTGCAGATGACCTCCAGCCTGTTTTCCTTTCAAGTGTGTAAGGCCTCTTAGCTTCAGTTCGTTCAGTGGCTTGACTTTGTCTGGTCTACGCCAGATATGCTCTCTGATTTCTTCTTGGAAGGGGGCTTTGATTCGAACGTTGTCCCAGGGTTTCTCTGTCTTGGGAAGTCTTCCCGCTGATTGTCTTACGACTGATTCAAGAGCTTTCTGGGATTCCTTGTAGTTCTCCCCTTCCTTGCGTTCATCGTCCTCGAGCCTAATGATATCTTCAGAGCATTTGTTAATAAGCTCGCGTAGCCACCAGTTTCTTTGCATGTCTTCTTGCTCGGCTTCAACCCGGAGATCATCCCATTCTGTCCATTTTCTCGGCCATTTGTCGTATATCACCGCCTCTTCCAGTGCATCATGGATGTCTTTGCCTGGGGAGATGTATGGAGTTCTTTGTTTAGGCGGTGATTGTTCCTGTGTAGCACTACCGGGTTCACTAGGATTGCCCGTTGACATCAGCTTAGAACTAGGTTCCAACTGATGGCCTGATGGAGAAGATGTACCAGTGATATCATCATCAGGACTTCCATCCCCTCCTCGGTTGGTATCTCTAGGAGATATGCCTCGGGATGTTTTGTCTAGCTCGACCACGCTAGAGAGATAGGCTTGGTTTTGGCAAGGGGATGGTGGTGGTTGGTTGATGATAGTCTCAGGTTGTTCGGTTTGGGGGATATGAGTGGTAGAGGCACCTTGCTCGAGTATCCGTGGCCTCTTGTTCTCCCCCTCATGAGGTTCCGGATCATCGGGATCCTCATGTGAACGTTTGCGACCATGGGGACTTTCACGGCAGGTGCCCTTGGTGTCCGGATTAGCGAGAAGGGCAGTAAGGACGCCTTGCTGGTAGGGAGTGAGGTCAGTGTGGGGTATGTTTAGGAGATGATCCAGCAAGATCGATGCCAGGACTTCGAAGGGTTGTGATAGTAGTTCGATGGGAGGTGTGGTCGGGTGTGGGGATGATACTTGTTCTGTATCATGGGTTCCCCGAGAAGAGATAGGGCTATGGACTTTGGTGGAGGTGACGGATATGACTGGAGAGGTTTGAGTTTTGGTGTGAGAAGGTGATGGGTGTGGTTCAGGCTGGCTGTGTTCACTATGCACTGCCGGGGTGGTCTTGGATTCTTGTGCCCAAACGGTAAATGCTTGTTGCACCCATGGCTTAATGGTGGAATCCAAGAAACGGTGCATAAGAACGGTGACGTCTTCGGTAGTGAGGTGTTCAGTTACAGGGGTTGTAACTGTTGTCACAGCATCAGTGAAGAGAGCTGATGTGTGGCCTGCATTCAATGATGGAGTCATTGTGAGCGTAGCAGGGCTTCCGACCGTCATCGTTGGTACTCTGGTCGTTGCTTCCAGGGTGCGTGCACCTGTATGTGCGGTGAATAGTGTAGGTGTCCTAGAAAAATTAGAAAATGTAGGGAGTGTGACACCTAGACTCGATGTGCTCAAGGAAGTGGTGGTGACCTCGGGCTGTTGGCCACTAGTTCGCTCGACTGGTTCGGAGGGAACCAGAGAGGTGGGTGAGTCCCGTTGTTTTGAAACAATAGCCTGTTGGGAGGCTATCGAGTGGCTAGGAGACGGCTGTGCTTGCGCAGTTGAGCCAGATGCTGCGACTTCTACCCGGGAACCGAAAAGATCGGCTCCTGCACTTAAAGATTCAGCTCGGCTTATATTAATGAAGGGTTGACAATCAGCGAAGATATGCATTTCGTCCTCGTCTACAAGGTGTCTTTTGACGAGGCGTCGCTTCTTGGAGTTGAGTGACTGTGGAGCATCATTGTTTGCTTTGATGCGCTGCTCCCTGATGATGCCAGTAGCACTTTCTATTTTGTGACTGGCCGCCGTGGTTTTGATGACGAGCTCTTTGGGGCGTGTAGCAATAATGGGAGCTGCATCCTCAGCGGTTATTTTCTTCGGAGGAGATTCAATAGGCAGCTTACCCTTTTTGATGAGAGCGAAAGTGTGATCCACATCGTCAACATCATCGTCATCATCATCATTATCATCATCGTTGTCACCTCTGGCCACGCTATCGGAAGCCTCGTCGTCAGTCTCTTTGTTGGCCGAACTGAGCGAGTCATCAGCAGATTCCTCAGCGTTCGTCGGTTTGCCCTCAGTTGTCCGAGTCCTCTCGAGAGATTCATCGGACTCTCCTTCATCGGGCCGACGTGCCACTGGCTTTTGTGGCTTTGGGGCGCTCTTGGGACCCTTACTTACTCTCGGTTTAGTCCCCTGGGTAGGTCCAGATGGGTTTTTCTGAACCATAGGGACTGTTCTCTCAAGGTTATCTTTGTATGCGATGATGATTGGATTTGACTGATTTGCTAGGTTAAGCAGAGCATCCGGAATCCGCAGTCCCTGAGCTGCTTTCTTATCAGCTTTGAAGTATTGGAGCTTTGGAGCTGTGAAGTGCGGTTCATCAATACGTCTGGGAATGGATGTGTTTGCGGTCATGCAGTCGAGGATGATCAGCCCCAACCACCTGGCGTATGGAATGGTGCCTGATTTGTTTTTCTCTTTGGCTTTTACAAGATCCATCAGCTCTGAGAAAAAGAGTTGAGCCATGTCATACTTCTTGTTATATGCGATGTTGTGGAAGACGCAAAGTATTTGCTTGTTGCATTTGTCCAGTCCGGCATGTTTTGGAGAGAGGCACTTGTTGACTAGCCCGAATAAGCTCTTCCAGGGACGATAAAGGTATGCTCCATTGAAGTTTGACAATTTTGGTAGTAGAGAGTCATAACCCAGAGCCGCGACATCTTTGAGAAGATCCGGAATAGAGGGAAGAGGATCGTAGCTGTCATGTTCGGGGAGCGCCAGTGTAGAGCGTAGAGTTGCTGGAGTCAGGACAATCCTCATGTTGTTGAGCTTTGTGAGGATTTTAGTGCGGTCTTTTGTGGACTCGGTGCGCATATGTCCCCATACTTGTTGGAGGTAGATTTCTGGCACAGCCTTTGATTTGTGGAAGGCGGTCCAGAGATAGTGCCGCTTCAGAATCCCGGGGATGACTGGATCCTGACACTTGAAGACAGTCAGATCCAGCTGGAAGTTGTTGTCCAGCACCTTGACCCACCTATCTTGTGGATAGATGGCGTCGTCAATGTTATGTCTCTTTTGTGTACCTGCCATTACGAGCTGTGGAAAAACGTGGGTCAGTGCAAAAGTCCATTTTTATTTTTGGTTTCCTGAAATTAGATGAACTGTCGTTTGGTTTGGTTCTCAAGAGTGGAGTGCAGGTGGTGGTCAAAATCGGCTAAGGCAAAAGCTCGAAAACCGTATCTCGAGGTTTAAATCTCGAGATCTCAATCTCGAGTTTTAAATCTCGAGATCTCAATCTCGAGTTTTAAATCTCGAGATCTCAATCTCGAGTTTTAAATCTCGAGATCTCAATCTCGAGTTTTAAATCTCGAGATCTCAATCTCGAGTTTTAAATCTCGAGATCTCAATCTCGAGTTTTAAATCTCGAGATCCCAATCTCGAGTTTTAAATCTCGAGATCCCAATCTCGAGTTTTAAATCTCGAGATCTCAATCTCGAGTTTTAAATCTCGAGATCTCAATCTCGAGTTTTAAATCTCGAGATCTCAATCTCGAGTTTTAAATCTCGATATATCAATCTCGAGTTTAAATTCTCGAGATTTGAATCTCGAGTTTTAAATCTCGAGATCTCATCACGAAGTTCAAACGACGAGATCGAGATCCTGAGCTTTAAAACTAAAGAAATCGAGACGTTTTTCCTTTCGACCGAAGACGAAACCACCTGCAATCAACCAAAAACACATATAATCATAAAAACATAGTTCCGAGTTTCATCATTCATGTGCGAGATTTCGCAAGACAGAATCGAGTGTTCGTTATGTGTTTGTTTTCGAAAACCATGATGAAGTTTGTTGAAGACGTTAGACTACCTTAGTTCGGAAGGTGAGAAGAGGAAGATTGATTTTGGGAGTGAAGGATCTCGAGAACTCTAAGACGCAGAGACGGGAATGAGAGAATGAAGAAACTTCAGGGTTCTCGGGAGCCTTTTATACGCGAAGATTTTGGCCTTTTTCGAAAAACGTGGTAGTTTGGCCTGAAAACAAAGATCAGGGTTTTTAAAAGGCTTTTTGAAGGATTTTGCCCTCGCAAAAAAATTCTCCCTCTCGATTTGGATACCCAAAAAAAACGCTCATATGCAGCACACACTTTGTACAGGATGCGACGCACACACACTATTTTTTGTTATTTTTGATTTTTCACACATACTCAACACATGCAACACACGCACACTATTTTTTGTTAATTTTCTGGTTTTCTCCCCCTCAACACATGCAACGCACACACACTATTTTTTGTTATTTTTCTGGTTTTCTCCCCCTCAACACATGCAACGCACACACACTATTTACAAATCCCACACACACACACTTTTTAGATCAGTGGAGACATAATTAAACGGGCTCGAGGTTCAACATGCCCAACTTGGAGACTAGGAACTGGAATCGTTTTTCATCCAATGCCTTAGTGAACAAGTCAGCCAGTTGAAGCTCTGAGCTTACAAAATACATGTCAATGTCTCCTTTTTCCACATGATCCTTGATGAAATGATAGCGCAGGTCGATGTGTTTGGTGCGGGAGTGATGAACCGGGTTGCTGGTGATGGCTATGGCGCTTTGAGAGTCACTGTAGATCGGGATATGGCGGAGTGTGTAACCGTAGTCCTTTAGCTGGGTCTTCATCCATAATATTTGTGAACAACAGCTAGCAGCCGCGACGTATTCTGCCTCGGCCGTAGATGTTGACACACAGTTCTGCTTCTTGGAAGACCAGCAGACTAACTTATCGCCCAAGAATTGGACAGCTCCCGATGTACTTTTGCGGTCCATCCGGCAACCAGCAAAGTCAGCATCCGAATATCCGACTAGGTCAAAACCTGAGTGCTTGGGATACCAAAGGCCTAGATTCACAGTACCTTTGAGGTATCTCAGAATTCTTCGAACAGCGGTCAGATGGGATTCCTTCGAATTTGCCTGAAAGCGTGCACATAAGCATGTGGAGAAGACAATGTCAGGCCTGCTAGATGTGAGATATAGCAACGATCCAATGATGGCCCTGTAGTTTGTAGCATCAACTGGCTTCCCGGAGGGGTCTGAGTCCAGTTTGTTGTTTGGGGACATGGGGGTTGTCATGGAAGATTTGCTATCAATGTTGAATCTCTTAAGCATTTCCAGAATATACTTTGACTGATTGATGAAGATGCCGTCAGAGAGTTGTCTTACTTGCAGGCCTAGGAAGAAATTTAGTTCACCCATCATGCTCATTTCGAACTTGGTTTTCATCAGTTTTTCAAAGTGTTTGCACAGGCGTGGATTAGAGGAGGCGAAGATAATGTCATCAACATAGATCTGAATCAAGATGATGTCAGACTGCTGTCGCTTGATGAAGAGTGTCGTATCAATCTTCCCTTTTGAGAAACCTGAATCAACCAGAAATTCGGTTAAGGCATCATACCAAGCTCTTGGTGCCTGTTTCAACCCATACAGAGCTTTCTTCAGCTTGTACACATGGTCGGGATATCTGGGATCTATGAATCCTTCGGGCTGAGCGACATAGACCTCTTCTTCCAAGACTCCATTCAGAAAGGCAGTCTTGACGTCCATTTGAAAGACAGTAAAGTTCTTGTGGGCTGCGTATGCAAGAAAAAGGCGGATTGCTTCAATTCTTGCTACGGGTGCAAATGTTTCATCATAGTCTATGCCCTCTTGCTGATTATATCCTTTAGCGACCAGTCGTGCCTTGTTCCGTATCACTATGCCTTCTTCGTCCTTCTTGTTCTTGAACACCCATTTTGTGCCAATGATGGTTTTCTGAGGGGGTTTAGGCACGAGTGTCCACACATCTAGTCTGTCAAACTGATTGAGCTCATCTTGCATGGCAATCACCCAATCTGGATCAGTGAGTGCCTCTGAGACTTTGGACGGTTCATTCTTGCTTAGGAAGCATGCATAGTGACATTCATTTGTTGTTGCTGATCTCGTTCGCACACCTTGACTTGGATCACCTATTATTTGTTCAACAGGATGTGCTTTTGTCCACTTCCTCTCATGAGCTAGAGGAGTTGGAGTGATTATTGGTTGATCTGAGTCCTGATATGAATTTGAAGGCTCTGGGGCAGCTGTGGTGTGTAGTGGAGATGATTCCGAACTTATGGCAAAGTCGTGATCATCCACACCTCTGGGATTGGTTTGTGGGGTTGAGGGTGTGGATGGTACATCATCTGGTCCTGTGAGAAGCGGAATCTCTGCTGTTGGCGTTGATGTTGTCTCTGGAGTGTATGCAGGAGGTGGAGATTGTGAGTTCTCGTAAAAGTTTCTGAAGAGAGAGTCGAGAATCACATCGTCGTGTTCGGTGTTTGGTTCAGCTTTATCAGAAGCTAGTGGTACAGCAGTGGATGGATCGGTCTGGAGATGTTCAATAGCAAAGTCTGCCATTTCATAGAATGTAACATTTACACTCTCGATGACAGTCCGCTTGTCTCTGAGATAGACTCGGTAAGCTTTGGATTGCAGTGAGTAGCCAATGAACACGCCTTCTCTGGCTTTGGGATCCAGCTTACTTCTCTCTGTCCGATCATTGAGTATGAAGCACTTGCAGCCAAAAACCTTGAGGAAAGAAATATCAGGAGTTTTGTTGAATAGGATCTCATATGGAGTCTTGTCGAAGCGCTTGTGGATGAAGGTTCTGTTCTGAGTGAAGCACGCGGTATTGATTGCCTCTGCCCACATGAAGTGAGGCAATCTTGATTGGATTAACATGGTGCGTGCTGCTTCAACAAGAGTTCTGTTCTTTCTCTCAACCACTCCGTTCTGCTGGGGAGTTTTAGCTGCTGCAAATTGCTGAGTGATACCGAGTGATTCATAGAACTCAGTGAGAGTCTGATTTTTAAACTCGGTACCATTGTCAGTTCTGACAATTCGAACACTGTGCTGTAGCAGTTTCTGGATCGTTCTGATAAAGGTCATAATGTTTTCTGCAGCTTCGTCTTTTGATCGAAGAAATTTTGTCCATGTATACCTAGAGAAGTCATCAACGATCACCAGAGTGTATTTGCGACCGTTGATGCTTTGTACTCTCATAGGTCCACACAGATCCATGTGTATTAGCTGCAACTGATGAGTAGATGAAGGTTCAGTTTTTGACTTGTGGGAGCTTCGCGTCATTTTGCCCATTTTGCAGGCACTACAATGATTTTCAGCGGAAGACTTTAGCAGAGGAAGCCCCTTAACAAGTTTCTTGGAGGACAGGGTGGATAGATGTTTGAAGTTCAGATGGGAGAGACGTCTGTGCCATAGGTTGTTCTGTTCAGTTGAAGCTTTGGACAGCAGACAGATGGAAGTGGTGGATTGGACGCTTTTCAGATCAATAGTGTACAGATTTGATGTTCTGTAACACGTTAATAATGTATTTCCGGTGCTGTCAAGAACACAGCATTGTTTTGCAAAGAACCTCACTTCCATCTCACTGTCACAGAATTGTCCAATGCTCAGTAAGTTGTGTTTGAGCCCTTTGACGAATGAAACATCTTTTATTGTGACACTGGCACAGACGACGTCCCCATACCCAAGGATAGGAGATGAGGCGTCATTCCCAAATCTGACATTGCCTCCGTAGCAGTTGGTGTAGTTGCTCAAAAGGTGCTTTATGCCGGTCATGTGGGTTGAGCATCCTGAGTCTAAGTGCCACACATGACCATCCTGCAAAACAATCAAATAAGATCAGGTACCCAACTTGGAGTGGGTCCTTCCTTATTATCAAGAAACACCTTTTTAAAACTTGCTTTGAGCAGTGATCCAAGGTCAGCTGCTCTTTCAACAAAAGATCTATCTTCAATGGGCTTTCCAATTGCCAGATCTGCTTTTGCAGTGTGTCTGGTTTTTGGAGTCCACCTACCACTTTCCATTTTGGTGGGTCTGATGTTGTGAACCCACCTTTCCATTTTAGTCCTTGTGGGTCTAAGTTTGAGGACCCACCTTTCAGTTGCAGTTCTGATGGGTCCTTGATTTGAACCCCACCTATCAGTTTTAGTTATGATGGGTCTACGATTGGGAACCCACTTATCAGTTTTAGTTTGGATGGGTCTTTGTTTGTGGACCCACCTATTCGATTCGGGTTTGGTAGGTCTCATCTTGGGGACCCACTTTTTAGTTTCAGTTTTGACGGGTTTTATCTTGGGGACCCATCTTTTCGGTTTAAGTTCAGGAGGAGAGTAGACAGGAGCTGTGTGATTGAACGGTTGTTTCTTGAGTTTGGTTTTGAAAATCTCCTCCTTAGAAAGCCGATTAACATGTTTCCTAGAATGAACTCTAAGAGCATATTTCATATCTGGAATACAAAACGTTCCCTTAGAAGTTTCTTTCTTGGTTTCCTGTTCAGGTTTAAGCTTTCTAGAGGGCTTAGATTTAACAACATTCACATCACATTCATAATTATGGGGATCTGGAACAGAATAACCATAAGCATCACTTGTATTATAAATAGAGCGTTGTCTAGAGGATGTCTCAGAGATATTCAGCTTGGGACTCAAGACTGAACTACTAGAAGTTTGCTTAGTCGAAAAAGAATTACAATTAACTTTGGAATAAAAAATAGAACTAGATCTAGGGCTGGCACTTTTCTCAAAAACTTTCTTTTTGCCTTCTGCGATTTCCTTCCTCTTTTTCCTCCACTCATTCTTCTCTTCTCCTTCCTTATTCACTTCATTCTCTGTAAACAAAGGAGAAGAGAGATGAGTGGACGAACCTTTAAAAGCATTGTTTTTCTCATGTGAGGTGTGTGAGCTGTCAGGCTTGTTCGTAGAAGGGTCTGTTTTAGCATGAAATTGCTCACTCAATTCATTAAATTTTTGAAGAAGTTCCTGCCAGTTGCGCTCAAAACTTTTCTTTTCAGTTTCAAATCTCTCTCTCTCGTTATCAAGAGTTTTTTGTAGTTTTTTGAGCTTTTGAGCCATGGGAAAAATACATGGTTCCTCACCAGTTTTAGCAATACCAACTCTTGGGGGAGGGTCTAGAGGGTGTCCTATGTGAGGAATATCTTTAGCATAGGGGTCTAGGCATTCACTAAAGCAGGAAGTCGGTTTTTCTTCTGAAAGTTGTTTTTTATTCACAGAGGGATAATCACAAGAAATCGCAGGTTTTGATTTCTTTCTCTTTTCTTCTTCTGCTTCAGCATAATCTTCATCACTTCGAAAATACATTTTTTCACCAAACTCTAGTCCCATGTAATCTTTGTTATAGATTTGAAGACAATTAACTTTCTTAAGATTACGTGGGTTAGTTATGCCCAGTCCTGTCTTAGCATTGTAGAATCGGTCATCCTTTTGTTTGTTGTTAAGCAGAAAAACAGTTTGTTCAGATTGACCTCTTCTAGCAGCTAGATCTTCTAGTTCTTTTACTTTATTTAAAAGCGTTCTTCTTTTGTTATGCAAAAAATCGCATTCAGCCTTAGCTGTGCTTTTTTCCCGTTCGCTGTCTTCAAATTTCTTAGTTAATTCAGCTATCTTAAGTTCAAAGCTATCAAAATCTGAAGACACCTTTTTGACTTGATCTTTTGCGATTTCAAGTTGAATACTTAAGGAAGACTTTTGGTCTAGATTCTGTTTCAGAACTCTATGATTATTGTCTAGTCTCTCCTTTAGTTCTTTGATTTGATTGTCCTTTTCAAGTAAGGACTGCATTTGATTATTTAAAGAAGTATGGGAGGTACTTACAGAGCTTGTTGAGCACTTGCTTTCGGGGATCGCAGCATCACCCTTTATTTCATCTCCCTCCACTCGTGCCATAAGAGCATAGTTATCTTCCTCTTCCTCCTCCTCAGAAGAATCTTTTGCCCAGTTCTCATTTTCAGCAATCATGGCAGAGGTTTCTTCTTCTTTTTGCACCATTAGCATTTTCTGCTTATTCCATAGCATCTTCTGCTTGTAGAAGTTAGCGTCTTTCCTTTTTGGGAGGCGACAGTCTTTGATCACATGTCCAGGCTTGCCGCAATTATAGCATTTAGGAGCTTCTTCTGCCGATGAAGCCTTCCTAGAAGATCCTTGATCATGGTTCTTCTGCTTGTAGTTTGAGGAGGAAGTTCTCAGTCTGTTGGAGGAGGTGTTCTTCTTCGCAAATCTTTTGGCCAGCATTGCCATCTTCTTCTGTAAGTCTGCTAGCTCAGCCTCTAGATCAGATTTGTCATCGTCACTCTCATCATTATCTGATTCAACCACCACCTTCTTCTTTTTCTTCTTTAGTGAAGTGGTTGACCTTCTAGGCTGAGCATCCATTACAAGAGCTAAGGGGTTTGTGGTGTGATGATCCTGAGCGCATGCAACCTCGTTGACGAATTGCTTCAGATGTTCATAGAGTGTGCAGAGGTCAATTTCGTCCAGATCTATCCGTGATCTGACATCCTTCACTGTCTTTTCCCAAGCAGGATGCAGGCTGGATAAGAATCTAATATTTAGTTCCAGATTGGACCTGAATACTTTGATTTTTCTGAGTTCATTTACCAGTTGAACAAGTCTATTGTAAGTCTCATTCAATGGTTCTCCTGGTCCTGCTTTGAAGGAGTCATAAGCGATGAGAATTGTAGTCTTCTTTGTTTTGAGGCTGATGCTTGTGCCTTGTAGCAGCTTTTCTATTTCATCCCACATCTCCTTAGCTGTCTGCATGCTATCAATGAGGACATAAACCTCGTTCGGTATTGCTTGAAGGAGATATGTTTTAGCCATAAGATCACCACGAAGTCTGAGCTTGTCGGCTTCTGTGTATTCAGATGGCACTTTTCTCCTTATTTCTGGAAAAATAGGAGGATTGTTCTCTGGATCTCCACCAACTGAAATTAAAAGTTCAGCTGGTCCTTCAAGTAAGGATTCGAGCATTGCAGAAGAGTTCTCTTTGTGCTCGAGGAAGTTTAAAAATCTGTTCCTCCACATTTGATATTCTCCCTTCCTGAGGCTAGGAGGGGTACTGCTGTTCCCTTGTGCATTGTATTCTGAACCCATTGCTGTACTAAACTGACCGTTCGAGAAAATTGATCAAAAGATTTTCAGAGGCAGAATCTCGAAAAATCAGATGTCGAGATCTGAATATCGAAATTTCAGATTTCGATAAAGGAGGCCCAGTATCGAGATTTGGGCTCGAGATTAAGGATCTCGAGATTTGGGATCTCGATATTTCAAATTTCGAGATGCTGATCTCGAGATTTGAAATGTCGAGAAGTTAATCTCTCGAAATCTTAATCTGATGAGTCAAATGTCGAGACCAGATGTCGACACCTTTTCTCGAAATCAAGATTTCGAAATCCAAGATGTCGAAATCCTCAATGTCGAAATCTTTCAACCTGTAAAAATCAGATAATCAAAAACTGAAGATAGTTTCCTGTAGAGTTGAATGTCGAGATCTTCTGGTAAAGTTTTCAGCTCGAAAAACGTAGCAGAACCTGTGAAGAAATAGGATATCGAGAAGCCTATCTCGAGATATCTCGAAAACAAAAATTGCGAAAAACACAAACTGAAGTATACCCTTTGATCGCTTTGAAGAGGCGATTCCAAAGGTGTAACTTTTACAATTTTTGAACAAGAAACAAAATTACAGAGCAAAAAAAAATCGACAGAATGAACTACTTTAACAAAAACAGAGTATTCTGTAGGAGTTCTTCTGATCGTTCTCGATCGGCTCTGATACCAATTGTTAGTCCCTGTTTCTGTAACAGCAATGAATAATCGATCTAACAAAGGAAGATTTAAACGTAAAGATGAAACAGAATGAATCACGGTAAAACCTTCTTTGATAAACCGTGGAACGTACAGCAGAATGATAAGCGTAAGGCTATGAAATAATAAGTACGACGTTCAACCTTTTCCTAAACCTCGGCTCCCTTTTTATAGGCGAGGTTTAGGTTAGGCGTAACAGGCTTTTGGCCTGTTTAAATGGGCCTAACACTTGGCCTGATTTCTATCTAAATTATGCACTATTTAAATACAAGGAGTAAATATAAAGCTAATCTATGACCAACTTGATTCACAATAAAATATCTCCAACAAACTCTGACCTCTCAGTCCCCCAATCCCCCACTCCTTGAGGCGAGTGGAGAAGAGGTGAAAAATGAGTAACGTCATCTTCGTACCTACACATTTATCATACATATAAAAATTTTTCTTGGGATTTATGTTTCTGATCGGGAGTTCGTCACTTTAAAAAAGTGGAAATGTGAATTGCCAATGTAATGATAAAATACTTAGTAGAGTGGATGTGTGAACCATTCGTACGCAACGGTCGCCTTTCTTGGAATGACTAAGACCGGTCTTCATGCCCGACTTGGTCGGGGCTTTGTGCCTGACTTGGTCAGGGCTTTAAATCCTAGTGATGGGTCTCAAGTCACAGTCTACCAGACATTTGATCATAATTGTATGATAGTTTAACATTCGCACGAAAAAAAGAAATAATGTAAATAAATATGAATAATATGAAAATTAAAGAGTACTTATCTTTTAATGGGCTGAAATATATTGGACTGACTGAAAAGAATAATATCCAGCTGATTCCGTTGAGCTCATTCTAATTTGTGAAAATGAAGCCGAGCTGTTGATTAGTGCTGCCTTTGGAAAAACGAGGCCGAGCTGTTGAGAGATTGTAAACGTGGATTGGATCCCTCACCAATTTTGGTTTGGGTCAAAATTCTCCAAACACCTTTCATTATTTGGCCCCCCAATTTTGACTTGGGTCAAAATTCTCCAAGCAAATTATTTGGCCACGATCTAGCTTAGGACCATAGCACCATTATTTGGCCCCCAAATTTTGACTTGGGTCAAAATTCTCCAAACAAATTATTTGGCCACGATCCAGCAGACGTGGTCTGCTTAGGACCATAACACTTATGCGGAGTATATTTTCTAGAATAGGCAGGTGGAGCATCTTTCTACCAACCCAAACGCAGTCCCTACATGCCGGCCACTTCCTTCCGGTGGAGATGGTGGTCGTAGGAGGGCAAGGACGGTCTGAACGGTTAGTCTCTGCCACAAGATCGGCTGAAATACATCTTTTTATCGAGCTCCAAGCCTCCATAAATGACGGAAACCACTGAAATATCAGTCGGCAGATCCTTTAGGTGGCGTCGACGTCGGCAGTGAGCCAGTGGAGGCTCAAGCAATGATTGACCATGTGGAGGAGCAGTGCCGGTGGTTCTGGAAGAACAGGTCGTGAGCACCGGTGAGCGGCGCTGCTGGATGACCGATGATGCATATAAGCGACAGGGACTTCAGGTCACACGCCGGTCTTATGTTTGCGGGCATTCTATCCCTCCCTGAGCTTTGAGCGGCCATTAATGGAGGTCGTTCGAGGTTGAGCTCCAACAATCGTCGGGAATAAAGAGGTGGAGCGTGGCGGAAGGAGCTGACACAGAGGCGGCGAACCCTAGCTCATGGCATCCACCAACGGTAATATTCCAGCTCAGCGGCTCAAATCTTCCCAGCCTTGAACGGCCCGCACGATTTTGAGGCTAGCTTTGGCCCACGGACAGAGCTTGCCAGCGAACATTAATGACGGACACAACTCGTGAAGTTACAGAGAGTTGTGGCCGGTGAGGGTACTGCGACGGGGGCAAGTGAACGAGCTAAAAATTAAATGGCCGGAGGAGGTGTCACGCCGGAGGAGGATTGAGCTGCACGTCGCATGTCGGACTGGGCCGGACCTGATCCCTCCCTTGCTGCTCCATTGACTTCAGTTCCGTTCTGGCCCGAACTGCTCCAGATCTGGACCATTCCAGATTCCATTTTCTTGCATTTTCAGAAAGATCTTGACTGATTTTTTGTGATTGAGAAGATTTTGGTTTTTTGGGGAGGTTTTCTCACTTGATTGTGTTCAAACCTCTCAACGAGAGCACCATTGTTGGATAATTGATACACATATCCTATAACTAAAGAGATTGGAACAAGAGTGTAGTAGAGAAGGAGATATATGTTTATTCTGAATGAATATTGGTTGTGGTTCAATAGCCTCCTATAAGGAGTATATATAGGGAAAATTCGGGTTTGGGCCTCTAATATGGGCCTGACAGACCCGGTTACATAATTCGAATAATAATAATAATGTACAATAATATGAATGATATCCGCTATACGTGTGTGGGCCGCTGTCCAGGCCCAGTAGTCGGTAGATCGGGGGGTCGGAGTCCATATAGTCCATCAGCAGGGTATGTACGTCTACTGGCCCTTTGGACTAGACGCCTGCAGCTTGGCCTTCTTCTTGGGCTTGCGATAGGATGTCTTTAGGGGATCCTTGGGGGTTAATGGGCCGGCCCATGTCGGGCCATTAACCCAACACAAGTCCCCCACTTCTGATGTTCTGAGCATGCTCGAGACATAAGGAAGTAAAAATGCCCGCCGCACTACCTTAACTGACGTCCCTGATGTGACGGTTACCTTCCGTGGCGGTTAATGGGCTCTAGGCGACAGTGTTACAGGCTGGTTCAACTTCCGATGTAAAAATAATCATTATGTGCATGTCCGTCTCCATGCGACACGTGTCTCCAGGTACGCTCCTCGCCACGTGTCGCCTGTAGATTGGTTAATAGAGAGGCGTATCCCCCTATAAATACCGGATTTGCTGAAGAGTTTAGGGTTTCCAGTTTCCATTTTCCTCCCTCCAGAGCTTCAGCGTTTTTCTGCAAGTGCTTCCCGGCCTCCCGGTTTTTGCGTTCGTCTTCGCTTTCAAGTTCCAAAGGTAACCTCTTGACTTTAACTCCCCTTCCTTCCCTTCGCAACCTCTCTAATGGTCTGCTCAATGAAAATCTCCTCTGATTCGGACACCGGCTCTGGTTCTTCCACTGGTTCCTCCAACGGTTCCCCCTCCGCCTTGGGCTCTAGATCTTGATCCTCGGAAGGGGTGAGTAGCTCTGACCACTCCGACGCCTCTATGGTAGTAAGAGATATAGCGGCGGATGGGGACATGGGTGTGGACGCGGTTCCCGACGACATTCCGAATGCGGCAGCCATACCGGTCGCGGACGCGGAACGGCCTGCTGACTACGATTCCGGCGATGAGGCCGAAGATGGGGACGACCTTCAGGTGTTCCAACTTGGCATACCCATGGACCACCATCGGCATGTTGTGCTTATCCCCAACGCCGCCGTGATCGATCAGGTCTTTTCTAGTAGGACCCTAAAGGAGTTGCGGAACCTCCTCCCTCCACCGTTTTATTACTGCCTCCGTGGTGCGGACAATCTCTTTAGAAGACGTCCGGGAATGGTTATGGTTCATATGGATTCTGTAAAGGCCGGACTGGGCTTCCCCTCCATCAATTTTATTTTGACTTTTTCAGTTGCTACAATGTCATTCCGGCTCAGTTTATGCCGAACTCCTATCGTCTCATCTCCGCTTTTATCGTCCATTGCAAACTGCAAGGACTCACCCTTAGTCTGGATCTTTTCCACTATTTCTTTCAAGTCACTCCTCAAAACACCGATGGGTTTCTGAGTGTGGCCGCACGTCCCAAAAGGAAGCTGTTCGAGGGTGCCCCACTTCCATTCATGATTGGAAGAACCGTTTCTTCTTCCTTCGCTACTCGGATGAGCGGCTTCCTGTGAGGTGGAACGGGTATCCTCTGAAAATAACACCGCCGGAGCTGACTCAAGAATTGCAAGACGCTATCGATAAGCTGAAGTTGGACGACGTCAAGAAGCTGAAGGAATTTCTGACCATCCAGGCACTCTCTGATGCGGGGATAGGTACCGTACGTGATCCCTGGATTAGCATTTACTCGTGTTATCTTGTGGGCCCGGGCGGTCCATTCCTTGAGGTGAGTGCCTTTGAGATCAGCACCGCCCAGTTCTAATACTTCTCTTGTTCCTTTGTCCCAGGTCTTCCCCCTACTCCTGAGCAGATGGATAGTCAAGCCGTGAAAGATCGTCGTGAGGCTAAGGCCGCTCAGCTACGAATGACGCAGGAGAAGGCCCGAAGGGCCAACCAGTCTTTTTTTTTAACCCGGAAGGCAAACCACCAAAATCAGTGGGGCAAATGTCGGGGAACATTTGCCGTAATTTTATTAATGAGAGAGGAGGTACAAAAAGAGAGGGGGACCAGACCAAAATCTCTCGTCAGAGGCATACCTCAGGAAAAATACATGAAAGAAAAAACAGACATAAAAATTAAACGAAATTTTGGGGGGGCTAGACCTGACCCAAAATATAAAATACAAAATTTAGGAACGTAAACTCGGAATATCAAAATAATTAGCATAAAAATTTGCTTTAACCAACGCAGGTAAATGAGAAACCTTATGAAATTTAACACACTGGGCCGGATGAATAGGGTATGCTGCTAAATGATGGGCCGGCCCGTTTCCTTCCCTCAGAACATGTCCGAAAGATAAACCCCTATTCGACGCTTTCCTTCTAAAATCATGTAGACCAGCGCAGTTGCCTGAATCGTTAAGTAGGGATAACGAAAGGGTAGCATCGGTTTCTACCTGAACATCAACATAACCGTCCGCCATAACCATCTCAGCTGCCTGAACCAAGGCTTTGAGCTCCGCTTCCTTGCTCGTAGATGCGGAAACCTGGAAGGCAATCGCCAAAACCAGCTCTCCAGATTGATTCCTCAGCATGGCTCCTCCTTGAGCCAAACCAGGTATGAAAGCAGCATCTACATTTAATTTATATAATTTTTTCGGTCTTTTCCACCTGACAATCTGCAAAGCTGAAGTATTAAACTTGAAATTGCTTAAAATCAAATGATTTCTCCGGAGGAAGTCATCAATAGGTTTAGCTTTGATTTTGGTCAAACTACATGTCCACCTTTGAGTATAGCACTTAATCTGAGAGATTTGGTGCTCCGGAAGAGGAATAGGTGTAGAACCCCAAATATAGGAAGAATAGGTTTTCCAGATGTGCCAACAAATTATACCCGACATGTTGTGTTTAAAAATATCTGAAAGCTTTTTTGATCCAGCCTCAATCCACCAAAGAATAAGAATCTGTTTAACAGAAGCAGTCCTAGGAATTGTGATGCCAAAAATCCCCATGAAAAAGCTCCATATTTTCCTAGTATAAGTACACCCAAAGAAGATATGTTCGGTTGAATCCCCATGCTTTTTGCAGAAAGGACATCTAGAAGGCTCCAAAATAAATTTAAATCTCTGCAAATTATCTGTGAGAGGGAGATATTCATTTAGGAATTTCCACATAAACACCTTACCTGTCATATGTTGATGCTTGTTCCATATGTGTTTATCTGAAAAAGTAACTGATCTGCAGGTTCTAATCTCATTGTATGCTGAAGAAATAGAGAAAGAGCCATTAATTCCAGGGTCCCAAGCTACACTTCCATCAACATTAATTGAGCAAAGGTCAGATGCTAATTCATTAATCTCACAGATTCGTTTCCAAACTGTAGAGTCAGTTAGTTTGGGTCTCATATCTCCTCCTCTAGGATACCTAGCCTTAATGAAATCATTCCAAAGAGAATTACTTGTTTTCCATTTCCACCAGAGTTTAAGGGTGAATGCTTTTTCCACATCAGTAAGAGATCTAATCCCCAAACCTCCTTCCTCAATAGGGTAACAAAGTTTAGACCATCTAGCCCAATGTACTCTTTTTCTAGAATCTGAGGAACCCCAGAAAAAACCTGCCATTTTCTTCTCTAGGACAGATATAACTATCCTAGGAATTTTATCAGAGGCTAAAATGTGATTGGGAATAGTATTAAGAACATATTTTATCAAGATCAACCTACCTGCTTGTGTAAGATTGTTCTGCTTCCAAGAAGAAAGTTTAGAGTCAAAATGCTTAAGCAGTTGAGAGCAATAATGAAACTTATTAACCCCTTTATGCAAATTAGCTCCCAAATACTTTAAAGGCAAATTTGATTTCTTCATCCCCAAGATTCTATGTATCACTGAGCTTCTGTAGTTAGCTTTTTTCCCACAAATAAAGCTACTTTTATCCAAATTCACTGTTTGACCAGAAGCAGCTTGATACTCTTTAACAAATTTATTAAACTTAACTAAGGATCTAGAATCTCCATTAGTAAAGATTAATAGGTCATCAGCATACCCCAGATGGCTGATAGAATAACCTTGAGAACCCAACTAGTAAGGCTTAATATCTCCATTCTCCATTTTAGCTTTAAGACCCCTTGAAAAACCTTCAGAAGCTATTATGAATAGAAAGGGAGAAATAGGGTCACCCTGCTTGACCCCCCTTTTAGGTTGAAAGAAGCCTTGGGGACTGCCATTGATAATAATAGAGAGAAAAGTAGATTGGAGACTAGCTCTAATAAGAGATATAAACTTAGCAGAAAAACCAAATTTAGCCAACACATCAAACAGATAATTCCATAAAAGCTTGTCAAAAGCTTTAGCCATGTCCAATTTAATGACAATATTGGAACCTCTTATATTCTTGTCAAGAGAGTGAATCAACTCTTGAGCAATCAATATCTGATCAGAAATATCCCTATCCTTAACAAACCCTGCTTGTTCATTAGAGATTATTTTAGGCAGAACTCTAACCAATCTAGAAGCCAGAACTTTGGTGCAGATCTTGCTATTGAAATTTGATAAACAGATAGGCCTAAAGTCAGAGAAGCAATCTAAGTTGTCTTTCTTTGGTATAAGAACAATAAGGGAACTAGAAAAACCTTTGGGAGGAAATAAGCCAATAAAAAACTCTTGCACAGCTTGCACAACATCAACCCCCACAATCTGCCAGCATTTCTTATAAAATTTACCTGGAAAGCCATCAGGGCCTGGAGCTCCATTTTGATTTAGTTCCCAAACTGCTGTTTTAATTTCTTCCTCTGTTGGTACTGCAGTAAGAAAATCATTATCTGCTTGGTTAATACTTGCAGGAATATGACTCAGAAAGTCATCAGAAGATGTCACTGGTTCCTCTGCATACAGATCTGAAAAGAAGTCAACTGCCCCCTTCCCAATCTCAGATAAAGTTGAGAGAACCCTTCCTTCTGAATCTTTAATAGAATGAATCATCTGCTTCCTTCTTCTTATTTTTACCAGGGAGTGAAAATAAGATGAATTTGAGTCACCATCTTTGAGCCATTTAACATGGGCTTTTTGCTTCCAGAACTTTCTTTCTAACTTGTACTTACTAAGAAGCAAAGCTTTTTTATGTTTCCAGTCTTCCCTATTTTCTTCAGTAGCATTATCAGCATAGGCTTGCTCTGCTCTGGAAACCTCATTTTCAACAAATTTGATATCATCAAAAATATTACCAAAAACCTCTTTATTCCACTTTTTCAACACCTTTTTAAGCCTCTGTAGCTTAGTGACCAAACCATGCATTCCCCCACCAGTAAAACTTTCATTCCAGCTTTTAGAGACTGTGCTTAAAAAGGATTGATGTGATAACCACATGTTTTGGAACCTAAAGGGCTTAGGTCCAGTCTGGTAATGATTGTTGCATTGTAAAAGCATAGGACAATGGTCAGAAGGTGCTTGATTTAGATTAGTAAGAACAATGTGGTCAAACAAATCTAAGAAAGCATCATTAACCATGCACCTATCCAATCTTCTCCAAAGTCTACCCCTAGCCCTTACACCAGTCCATGTGTACTTACAGCCAGAGTAGGGCAAGTCAATGAGATTACAGGAGGAAATGCAGTCTTTAAACTCCAACATACTGCCCTGGATAGGAATAGTTGCACCTTTATGCTCTGAGTTATTCATAATAGTATTAAAATCTCCACCCACAAGCCAAGGTTCATGCATGTTGTTTGCTAGATGATTGAGCCGATCCCACAGTTCCCTCCTTTTCAATTGAGTGTGCTTAGCATAAATAGCAGTAATCCATCCTGTATTTGATGCATTGGTATATTTAAAGTGTGTAAATTGAGTTCCCCAAGTAATGTCAGTGATTCTAATGGAGTTGGAATCCCAAAAGATCCAAACATTATTCATGGAATTAAATAACACATTAGTGAAACCAAAATCAAGTTTAAAAGAATCAGCTTTATTAGAGTCCACCAAGGGCTCAATAGCAATAAGAAAGTGAATCCTCCACTTATGAATTAAATGAGATAGCCTTGGCCCGGAGGCAGCCAGACCTCTCACATTCCATATGAGACCATTCATTTGGGAATGTGGAGATTATTATGTGTTTGCCTCCTGGCAGTACTCCTTGTAATCATCCCTGGGGGTTGTTGTGTAGTTTTCTTGTGTTTTCTCCTTCTCCCAACTGTGATAAATTCCCCTGCTTCCTCAACCTTATCCTTAATATCATTAGGGATTAAGGCTGATAACAATTCAGAGTCCTCCTTAAATCTCTTTGATTTAATCAACTTTTCCACTTTCTTAGTGAGTTCTGATTGTAGGGTCAACCAATCATCCTTGTTAACATGTTTATGTGTAGCTTCTGATTCTGACCCATACTCCTTATCTGCAAGTTCAGGATCAAACTCAGTAGCTTTCTCCAGACTAAGGATAGAGAGATAATCTCTTATATACTCACAATGCATGGGAATTTCAGGTACATCATCTAAACTGAGATTTGGTTGTTCATAGAGATTTTACTAATAGGTATTTGTTCATGAAACACCTCCTCAGTCTCAGTGTCCGAGTCTTCTTGCAGAAAAATTCCATGAGTTTTAGAAGAAGATGGCAGGTGCTTTGGTTGCTGCTGGAAAACCACTATAGCTTGTCGTGAAGAGAGGTCTCGAGAGTTTCCTGCATTGCTAGCGGCCATTTTACTTGTTTTAGGATTGTTTTAGAATGATTTTTAGTGGAGAGCTTGGTTTGAAAGAACTTTTTGATCAGTTTCCCACAGACGGCGCAAGTGTTGAGGTTTATTCCCTCAACCCGCAGGCCCAACACGTAACCTGGGGGTTTCGAATGGGTAATGGGCAAGTAAGATGGAGAAACAAGCAATAAATGGACCAAACAACTGTATTCACTCGTTCAAACTGTTACAAGCCGAAGGGCCGGACGGACTGTGCTATGCTACAAACTGCTGTTACTGCTATAATGCTAGAATGCTAAATTGTGAACCCCTTCAGTGAAATAAATGCTACTATTTATACTGCCAAGGGGTAGTTGGATGTGTTGACGTGGCTGGCTGTGGGCGACATGATCCCAACCACCAAATCTTCCGCATTAAATGCGCTTCCCACCAAGATCTTGGTTTCCCGCCAAGGGAGGGGGAACGTTCGTCCCCCAAGGCCGGGCCTATGTCTCCAGTTGGTATTATGACCCTCTGTTGTGGGGAATAGAAGACGTTCGTCCCCCTGCCCTTGGCTTCGCTGATCTACTCCTGAGTTGTTCCTAAGTATCCAGTCACGTGGTGGCGACGTCCGTCCTTGTGAAACCGGCAGGACCCTTGGGCCTGGTTGCCTGCTAATAGTGGAGCATGTACGTCTCCTGGCCCTTTGGTATTGGCTAGCTACGGGCTACGTACGTCCTCTGACCCCTTGGCCTGGATATCTGCTGGTAATAGGGTACGTACGTCCCCCGGCCCTTTGGACTAATGGCGGGGTACGTACGTCTACTGGCCCTTTGGACTAGACTCCTGCAGCTTGGCCTTCTTCTTGGTCTTTAGATAGGACGTCTGTAGGGGATCCTTGGGGGTTGATGGGCCGGCCCATGTCGAGCCATTAACCCAACAAGGACCCATCTTTCCATTTTTTTGGAAGTATTGGTAGATGTTTTCGACCCCAAATTAATTGGGATCAATAGGGGTGCGTCCCATACTTCTTGACACCTGAAAAACAAAGAAAAATAAATGTTAGGAGTAGGAATTAACGGATGAAAATGAAGGGAAGCTGCACAAGACATGAAGGACATTCAAGAGGGGCCACCATTGACCATTCCTATTTTCGCACAAATTAGGTGTACTGATTGTCTCCTCCATAATTTGAGTTATACTCGTCCAAATAAGGTGATTAAGGTGTCCCTGGATAGCCTTTAAAGTCTAGTTTCATTATTGAGTGGTTTCTGAACAATAAGAGAGAGTATTACAGACAATAATCGAGGTTGAGTGAACTGCTGCGTATAAACTCGAGCAGTGGCAGTGTTGGTGTTGTTGGGTTCGTATCTTGAGATATACTCATCCAAATAAGGCGTGTGAGGTTCAAAAAGAAATATCTAAAGATAAGTAATCCATAGAGGTGAGGTTGGCAGTAAACGGAGCAGTTTAAGGCTTCCAAATCGTCGAAAGAAAACGCTACATTGCAGAAACAGATTTGCCTCTTCAAGGTGAGTTTGAACTCCAAACCTCCCTTTTCATTATCTAAATGATATGAATGATTTGTGAAGCTATTATAAACTATTTAAAGTGTATAATATGTCATTTATTAGGTTACTATATTGAAGTAAATGTTTGAAACTAACCTAGAACAAACCTTGAAAGGTTAGGAAATGATTTCGCCGGAAAACACCCATTCTAGGGGCTGTTTTTGTGTCACTGGTTAGGAGTTGAGATAGCACCTTGAGGAGGCTGTCTATAACTCATTTATCAGAAAGGAATCAGTTCTCAAACATCCTTGGCCGAAGCTTTGAGTATTGGATTGAGAAGGAAAAGTTTGAAGCTCTTTTAAGGTGAGGATCGACATCTAATTGCTTACAATTTATAGGTTAAGCATGAGATTACCTAAATGTCTAAATCATGTTTTCATGGATTATGATGATTGATTATTGATGAAATATTGATATATTTGATAAGGAATGAAATTGGAAATTATTTGAAATCATATTGATAAAAATGGAGCTAAATGAGCTATTATGTAAAATAAGCATTTTTGTTCATGTGTGAAATGTGTAGATACATAAATGAATATTTATGTATTACATTGAATTCTCAAGTTGCTGCTACATATCTCTAAATATGTAGCGATTTACAAATGGAATATTTGAATGATATGAATAATCTAAATAGTATTGAAATACTAGTTAATGATTGTTTGTAATTGTTAAGGAATTGAATCTAAGGATTTGATTGTAAGTTATGTACTTGAATGTGATTCAAGTGACCAATTTGATTTAGTATGAAGTTAAGATCATGTTATGGGAAGTCCATAGGGTTGTCCCAAGGTATATTATTGATATGTCATGGCATGGCATGGCACGGTGATGTACTTGAGTTGGACTCTAGAAGTGCATGGGTAGACAAGGGGTTGTGACTAATGACATATATGGTGATGTACTTGAGTTGGACTCTAGAAATGCATGGTGAGGTAGAAGGATGTAATTTATGATGTGCATGGTGATGTATTTGAGTTGGACTCTAGAAATGCACGGTGATGTACTTGAGTTGGACTCTAGAAATGCAAACATATGTGTTAGGGTTGGACCCTATGAATTGTCGTGACTAGTAGTCACGGGGTATTGGGTTGATGTTTTGTAAACAAACCTTGGGCCTACGGGTCGACTTTCATTTTCATTTACCCCAGTTCCGCAAAGGCTCCCACCTACGGTGGGTTAAGGGGGGTCAGATGTACGCAGTCTTACCCCTGTACTAAAGCACATAGAGACTGTTTCCGAGTGACCCATAGTGAAAATCCCGTCCAAAATTGCATGGACTGACTGTTGCTTCATAACAAAGAAGCGCAGATAGTTTAGTGAGCCATTTTGCTTTATTCCATCATGATAGTCCCTGTTTCTGTAACAGCAATGAATAGCAGTATAACAAAGATGATTAATCGTAAAGATGAACACAGATGAATCGATGTAAACCCTCTTTGATCTACCGTGTGAACTCATACACAGAATGATTTGCGCTAAGGCTATTACGAATAAGTACGAAAGTTAACCTAATCCTGAATCCTCGGTTCCCTTTTTATAGGCGAGATTCAGGTAGGTGAATAAGGCTTTTAGCCTTTAGTATGGGCCTAACACTTGGCCCATATTCTATCTAATAAATGCACATATTTAATACAAGGAATAATAATAAAGATAATCTATTACAAGATAGATGACAAACTTGATTCACAATTAAATTATCTTCAACAATCTCCCCCTTTGTGATCAAGTGCCACTTTGTTATTGCTTCTGTGATTTGAAATAGTGCTTCCTCATATTCAGTGCATGCTCGTATTGCCTTAGCATGTTTCTCTTGTCTAGGCGATCGTCGATGGCTTTTAGAAGGGTCTCCACTGTAGAATGTTCCTTTTGAATGTATGACGATGCCTCCTGAAGATTTTGCTCTAGCTGTTCCTTCATCTTTAGTAGCTGTTCTTTGATTATCTTCAGCGTTCTGTCACAATATTTCTCAATTTCATTAACCACCATCAGGCGTTTTTCATTCTTGTGGTTGAGATATGTGACTCCTGGCGGTGTGAAGAAGATGTGGTAAGCTGGGAAGTCTTCGAGTTCTGGACCATACAGTCTTGGCTTTGTAAGATTTGTTTTTGTCAAGTTGCACTCAATAGCCATCTGTAGGTCGTGAGATGAATGCACTCTGATTTGTCTGAGCATGAATCTTTTGATTGCTGCAAGGCCTTCGCTGTATGTTTTACTTTGTCTGACTGGAAGGTATCGATATGCCATAAACATTTGATAGATGTCGTCTGGTTTAAGCATGATGAAATCATTTTCTTGGCAAGTAAATTCACTCCCATCAGTGCGTTGAAGCTTGTAAGAATAGAATCTCACTCTGTGATAATCCTCGGCCTTAACCTGCAGGATTTGATGAATAGGGAGAATATTGGATTTCAAGTCTTGTTCCATCAGCTCTCTTTGAGTACCGGTTGACCTTTGCAACAGCATGTGTAGATGACCTCCAGCCTGCTTTCCTTTGAGATGGGTAAGGCCTCGTAGCTTTAGTTCATTCAACGGTTTGACTTTGTCTGGTCTACGCCAAATACGCTCTCTGATTTCCTCTTGGAAGGGGGCTTTGATTCATACGTTGTCCCAAGGTTTCTCTGTCTTGGGAAGTCTTCCCGCTGATTGTCTGACGACAGATTCAAGTGTTTTCTGAGATTCCTTGTAGTTCTCCCCTTCCTTTCGTTCATCGTCCTCGAGCCTGATTATATCTTCTGCACATTTGTTAATGAGTTCTCGTAGGAACCAGTTCCTCTGCATATCTTCACATTCTTCATCCTGCATGATTTGATCCATCTCCGTCCACTGTCTGGGCCATTTGTCGTGAATAATGATATCTTCTAGTTGATCATGCATTTCATCTAACGACAGAATGGTAGTGGCAAGTTGATCTTTTGGAGACGGAGGCCTGTTAATCGAAACACCGGGTTCACTAGGATTTCCCGTTGTCATCAGCTTTGAACTAGGTTCTAAGTGATGGCCTGATGTAAAAGATGTACCAGTGGTAGCATCATCAGGACTTCCATCCCCTCCTCGGTTGGTATCTCTTGGAGATACGCCTCGGGATGTTTCATCTAGCTCGACCAGGCTAGAGAATTTGGTTGCGGGTGGTGGTTGTTGGTTGGTAGAGGTTTCTGGATGAATGCGCTGTGGAGTTTGGCTAGCTAAAGCAGTTTGCTCAAGTGGTCGTGGCCGCTTGTTCTCCCCCTCATGAGGATCCGAATCATCGGGGTCCTCATGGGAACGTTTGCGACCACGAGGATTGTCCTTGCATTTGCTTTTGGTTTCAGGGGAAGAAAGGGGGCTTCGAGAATGGCTTGCTGGTGGAGGGTAAGGTTGGCTTCTGGGATGTTTAGAAGATGGTCCAGCAAAGCCGATGTCAGGGTTTCGAAAGGTAGTGAGGAGAGATCGATGGAGGGTGTGGTCGGGCGTGGGGAGAATACTAGTTCTGTATCCTGGGTTCCCCGAGAATGTGAAGGAATGGGTATTTGGTTGATTGATTGGTGAGATAGAGGGGTGGAGGATACTGGTTGTGTATGGGAGATAAAGGGTTCGGGTGAAGGTTGGGGTGGGAGTTGTTCAGACTGAACCGCTTGGGTGGTCCTAAATTCCTGTGCTAGAGCGGTCATTGCTTCTTGCACCCATGGTTTGATGGTGGAATCTAGGAAGCGATTTAGCAGAACGTTGACGTCTTCAAAGGTGGGGTGTCCAGTTACGGGGGTTGTAACTATTGTCACAGCATCAGTGAAGATAGCTGATGTGTGGCCTGCGTGCAATGATGGGATCATTGAAGGCATAGCAGGAGTTCCAACCGTCATAGCTTGCGCTCTGGTTGTTGCGTTCAGGGTGTGTGCACCTGTATGTGCTGTGAAAAGTGTAGGTGTCCTAGAAAATGAAGAAAATGTAGGAAATGTGACACCTAGACTCGATGTGTTCGAAGGAGGGGTTTTGACGTCGGGCGATAGGTCAATAGTACGCTCAACTGATTCGGAAGGAACCAGTGAGGGGGGTGAGTCCCGTGCTTTTGAAACGATAGCCTGTTGGGAGGCTATCGAGTGGTTAGGTGAGGGCTGTGCTTGCGCAGTTGAGCCAGATGCTGTGACTTCTACTCGGGAACCGAAAAGATCGGCTCCTGTACTTAGGGATTCGGCTCGGCTTATGTGGATAAAAGGATCACAGCCGGCGAATATATGCTCGTCAGCCTTATCTATGAGGCTCTTTCTGACGCGAGGCTGGGGCTTTGACTTAGCAGCTTTGTCATTTTTAATCTTAGCCCGTTTCTCCCGAATGATGGCATCTTTGGAGTTCTTAATGGCATGGGCTGCTTCATCATAGTCAGCCTTGGAGTTGTTGGTTTCTCTGTGCACGCTCTTTGATTTTTGCAGCTCCTTGATGGTGAAGACTTTGGGTCTGCCTGCGATTATCGGTGCTGCGTCTTCAGCAGTGATCTTCTTGGGAGATTCGACAGGCAACTTTCCTTTTCGGATTACAGCATAGGTGTGCTCAACGTCATCGCTGTCATTATCATCACCATCAGAGTCAGACTCCTCGCCATCCGTACCCACGCTCTCGGATGCCTCATCGTCAGTGTTAGTTTGAGCATCACTGGACGACTCATCGGCAGATTCCTCAGCGTCTGTTTCGGTGCCCTCAGCCATCTGACTCGTCTCTAGAGAGTCGTCAGACTTTCCTTCATGGGGCAAACCGGCCACTGGTTTCTGTGGCTTCTGGACTTTCTTAGGACCCTTACCTGCACTCGGCTTTGTCCCCGGGGTAGGTCCAGCTGGGTTTTGCTGAACCATAGGGACAGTTCTCTCAATGTTCTCTTGGTACTGTTTGACTGCCGGATTGGATGGATTAACAAGTTGGAGCAGAAAACCAGGAATCCGCAGACCGATGATAGGATTTTTGTCTGCTTTGAAGTACTGCAGCTTCGGGGCTGTGAAGTGTGGATCAGCACTGCGTCTTGGAATGGAGGAGTGCTCTGCCATGCAGTCATTGATAATCAGTCCTAGCCACCTCGCATATGGGATGGTACCTGGCCTGTTTTTCTCCTTTGCTTTGACCAGGTCCATGAGCTCTGAGAAGAAGAGCTGTGCCACGTCGTAGTTTTTGTTGTATGCAATGCCGTGAAAGATTAGTAGAATCTGCTTGTTGCACTTGTCAAACCCGGCATGCTTTAGCGACAAGAATTTATTCACCAGCCCGAACAGACTCTTCCAGGGGTGATGGAGATAGGCTCCGTTGAAATTTGATAGTTGTGGCAGAAGTGAGGTGTAGCCGAGAGCTGCCACGTCTTTGAGGAGATCAGGAATGGATGGCAGCGCATCATACATGTCGTGAACTGGTAGCGCTAGTGTGGATCGCAATGTAGACGGTGTTAGAATTACGCGCATGCCATTTAGTTTTGTCTTGATTTTGGTGCGATCCTTTGCTGATTCAGTATGCATGTGACCCCAAAATTGTTATAGGTATATCACTGGCACTGGTTTGGCGTTGTAAAGTGCAGGCCAAAGATAGTGACCTTTCATTATGGCTGGAATGATTGGGTTCTGGCACTTGAAGACGGTGAGGTCTAGCTGGAAGTTGTTGTCCAGCACCTTGATCCACTTGCCCTTAGGGTAGATGGCGTCGTCAATCTGTGTTTGAGGTGTTCTTGCCATTATGAACTGAAAATGCAGGGGGTTAGCATATTAATACATTGGTTGATTGTCTGAGATTAGATTGAAAGAATTTTGGTGTTTGCAGGTTTCAGACAATATGTGCTGGTGGATTTTTGAAAAACATTGCAAGTCCAAATCTCGAGATCCAAATCTCGAGATCAAGATTTCGAGAGCCAAATCTCGAGATCTTGATTTCGAGATTCAAATCTCGAGATCTTGATTTCGAGATTCAAATCTCGAGATCTTGATTTCGAGATTCAAATCTCGAGATCTTGATTTCGAGATTCAAATCTCGAGATCGAGATTTCGAGATTCAAATCTTGAGATCTCTCTCAAAGATGAATCGACGAACTCGAGATCTGGAGAACTGAATGTCGAGATCATTAATCTCGAAACGACGATTCCACCTGCAAAAACATAAACAAGAGATACGAAAAACGATAAACAATGCGATTTCGACCTTCAATCAATCGAAGAAAAACTTTAATTAGTTGAAGTGTGATTTTACGAACATATTGCGAGAAAGATTTTTCGTTTGATTTCGACCTTTAACGATTCGATGGAGAAGAGAAAGAGATGTCCCGTTTAACTACCTTCGCAGAGAGAAACGTAGTGGGAAACGGGAGATGGAGATATTTCGGGAAGAAGAAGAGAGATTTTGGGAGCTCTGGTTTGCGAAAACTGTGAGAATGAGAGTGGAAGGGTTTCCGTAGGGTTTAAATATGCGAGAAGGTTGGGCCTTAACAGTTCAGCCCGAATTTATGGGCTAGCAAAGAATTTCAATTTAGAAGGATTTAGAGGCCCAAAGTCAGTAAAAATTAGAGCTCCCCCTCAAATAGTGAAAAAAAAAATCCTTTTTCTCCCCCCCAAAAAAATGCAACAAACAATATGTACAAATGCAACTCACACACACTATTTTTGTTCTTTTTCAGATTTTCTCCCCCTCAACACATGCAACACACGCACACTATTTTTTGTTCTTTTTCATATTTTCTCCCCCTCAACACATGCAACACACGCACACTATTTTTTTTTGTTCTTTTTCAGATTTTCTCCCCCTCAGCACATGCAACACACGCACACTATTTACAGATCACACTCACACACGCTTTTTACAAGTCCCACACACACACTTTTCAGACCAGTGGAGACGAAATTTAAACAGGCTCGAGGTTCAACATGCCCAACTTGGAGACCAGGATCTGGAATCTTTTTTCATCCAATGCCTTAGTAAACAAGTCAGCCAGTTGAAGCTCTGAGCTTACAAAGTACATATCAATGTCTCCTTTCTCCACGTGATCCTTGATGAAATGATAGCGCAGATCAATATGTTTGGTGCGGGAGTGGTGAACAGGATTGCTGGTGATGGCGATGGCACTTTGAGAGTCACTGTAGATCGGGATATGGCGGAATGTGTAACCGTGGTCTTTGAGCTGAGTCTTCATCCATAATATTTGTGAACAACAACTAGCAGCCGCGACGTATTCGGCCTCAGCTGTAGATGTTGACACACAATTCTGCTTTTTGGAAGACCAGCAGACTAGCTTCTCGCCCAAGAATTGGACGGCTCCCGATGTACTTTTGTGGTCCATCCTGCAACCTGAAAAATCAGCGTCCGAGTATCCGACTAGATCAAAGCCTGAATGCTTGGGATACCAAAGGCCTAGATTCACCGTGCCTTTGAGGTATCTTAAAATTCGACGTACAGCGGTCAGATGAGATTCCTTCGGATTGGCTTGAAACCGAGCACATAAGCATGTGGAGAAAACAATGTCAGGCCTGCTCGACGTGAGATACAGCAAAGATCCAATGATGGCCCTGTAATTCGTAGCATCAACTGGCTTCCCGGAGGGGTCTGAGTCCAGTTTATTGTTTGGGGACATAGGGGTCGTCATGGAAGATTTGCCTTCAATGTTGAATCTCTTTAGCATATCCAGAATGTATTTTGACTGGTTGATGAAAATGCCATCAGAGAGTTGTCTTACTTGAAGGCCTAAGAAGAAGTTAAGTTCACTCATCATGCTCATCTCGAACTTTGTTTTCATCAGTTTCTCAAAATGTTGGCATAGGCGCGAATTTGATGATGCAAAGATGATGTCATCGACATAGATCTGAATCAGAATGATGTCAGATTTCTGTCGCTTGATAAACAGAGTAGTATCAATCTTTCCTTTGGAGAAACCTGAATCAATCAGAAATTCGGTCAAGGCATCATACCAAGCTCTGGGTGCCTGTTTCAGCCCATAAAGAGCTTTCTTGAGCTTGTATACATGGTCTGGGAATTTTGGATCTACAAATCCTTCAGGTTGAGCAACATAGGCTTTTTCTTCTTCTAAAGTCCCATTTAGAAAAGCTGTTTTCACGTCCATTTGAAAGACGGTGAAGTTCTTGTGCGCCGCGTACGCAAGAAATAGGCGGATGGCTTCAATTCTAGCTACGGGCGCAAACGTTTCATCGTAGTCTATGCCTTCCTGTTGATTATATCCCTTTGCGACCAGCCTTGCCTTGTTCCTTACAATTGTTCCTTCTTCACCCCTTTTATTTTTGAATATCCACTTCGTGCCAATGATAGTCTTTCTCTGAGGCTTGGGTACCAGTGACCATACATCCAGTCTGTCAAATTGATTGAGTTCATCTTGCATCGCAATCACCCAATCTGGATCAAGTAGTGCATCGGAGACATTTGATGGTTCTGACTGGCTTAGGAATCATGCGAAGTGGCATTCATTCATCGTTGCGGATCTTGTGCGCACACCTTGACTCGGATCACCTATTATCTGATCAACGGGATGTGCTCTCGTCCATTTCCTCTCATGAGCTAGAGGAGTTGGAGTAATGATTGGTTGATCCAAGTCCTGATAGGTGTTTGAGGGCTCTGGAGCAGCTGTGGTGTGCAGTGGAGATGATTCTGGACTTGTAGCAAAACCGTGATCATCCACACCTCTGTGATTAGACTGAGGGGTTGAGGGTGTGGATGGTTCATCGTCTGGACCTGTGAGGAGCGGAATCTATGCTGTTGGAGTTGATGTAGAAGCTAGTGTGCATGGAGGAGATGAAGATTGTGAATTCTCGTAGAAGTTTCTGAAAAGAGAATTGAGAATCACATCTTCGTGTTCTGTGTTTGGGTCAGCTTTATCAGAAGCCACTGGTACAGCATGTGTTGGATCAGCCTGTATATGTTCAATTGCGAAGTCTGCCATTTCATAGAATGTAACATTTACACTCTCGATGACAGTGCGCTTGTCTCTTAGATAGACTCTGTAAGCTTTGGACTGCAGTGAGTAACCAATAAACACGCCTTCTCTGGCTTTGGGGTCTAGCTTACTTCTCTCTGTTCGATCATTCAGTATGAAGCACTCGCAGCCAAATACCTTGAAGAAAGAAATGTCGGGAGTTCTATTGAATAGAATTTCATACGGAGTCTTGTCGAAGCGTTTATGGATGGATGTTCTGTTCTGGGTGAAGCACGCAGTATTGATTGCCTCTGCCCACATGAAGTGAGGCAGTCCGGATTGGATTAACATGGTGCATGCTGCTTCAACAAGGGTTCTGTTCTTTCTCTCAACAACTCCATTCTGTTGGGGAGTTTTAGCTGCTGCAAATTGCTGAGTGATACCGAGAGATTCATAGAACTCAGTGAGAGTTTGATTTTTGAACTCAGTACCATTGTCAGTTCTTACAATTCGAACACTGTGCTGTAGCAGTTTCTGGATGGTCCTGATAAAGGTCATAATGTTTTCTGCAGCCTCGTCCTTAGAGCGGAGAAATTTCGTCCATGTGTACCTAGAGAAATCATCAACGATCATCAGAGTGTATTTGCGACCGTTGATGCTTTGGACTCTCATAGGTCCACACAGATCCATGTGAATTAACTGCAGCTGATGTGTAGATGATGGTACTGTTTTTGACTTGTGGGAGCTTCGCGTCATTTTGCCCATTTTGCAAGCACTACAATGATTTTCAGCGGAAGACTTTAACAGAGGAAGACCCTTGACAAGTTTCTTGGAGGACATGATTGAAAGATGTTTGAAGTTCAGATGGGAGAGACGTCTGTGCCAAAGGTTGTTCTGTTCTGTTGAAGCTTTGGACAGCAGGCAGATGGAAGTGGTGGATTGTACGCTTTTCAGATCAATAGTGTACAGATTTGATGTTCTGTAACACGTTAATAATGTATTCCCCATGCTGTCTAGAACACACATTGTTTTGCAAAGAACCTGACTTCCATCCCGCTGTCACAGAATTGCCCAATGCTCAGTAAGTTGTGTTTGAGCCCTTTGACAAATGAAACATCTTTGATAGTAACACTGGCACAGATGATGTCCCCATACCCAAGAATGGGAGATGAGGCATCATTTCCAAATCTGACATTGCCTCCGTAACAGTTGGTGTAGTTGCTCAACAGGTGTTTTATTCCGGTCATGTGGGTTGAGCATCCTGAGTCTAAGTCCCACACATGACCGTCCTGCAAAACAATCAAACAGGTTTAGGTACCCATCTTGGAGTGGGTCCTTCCTTATTAACAAAAAACACCTTTCTAAATCTTGCTTTTAGCTGTGATCCAAGGTCAGCAGCTCTTTCAACAAAGGATCTTTCTCTTGTGGACTCTCCAATAGCCAGATCTGCTTTTGCAATGGGTCTAGTTTTTGGAGCCCACTTAGCAGTTTCCATTTTGGTGGGTCTGATTTTGTGAACCCACCTTTCCGTTTTAGTCTTGGTGGGTCTGTTCTTGGGGACCCACCTTTCAGTTTCAGTTTTGGTGGGTCTGAGTATGGGGACCCACCTCTCTGTTTCAAGCTTGGTAGGTCTCATCTTGGGGACCCACCTTTCAGTTTCAGTTTTGGTGGGTCTTGTCTCTGGGACCCACCTGTCAGTTTTAGTTTTGGGAGGAGAGTAGACTTGAGCTTTGTGATTGAATGGTTGTTTCTTAAGTTTGGTTTTAAAAATTTCCTCTTTAGAAAGCCGATTAAGATGTTTCCTTGAATGAACTCGAAGAGCATATTTCATATCAGGTATACAAAATATTCCCTTAGAAGTTCTGTTCTCGGTTTCCCTTTTTGGTTTGAGCTTCCTGTGAGGCTTTGCTTTAACAACATTCACATCACATTCATAATTATGAGGGTCTGGAACAGAATAACCATAAGCAATACTTGAATTATGAATTGAACACTGTCTAGAAGATGTCTCAGAAATATTCAGCTTGGGACTCAAGACTGAACTACTAGAAGCTTGTTTCTCAGAGACAGAATTACAATTAACTTTAGAATAAAAAATAGAACTAGATCTAGGGCTGGCTTTATTATCAAAAACTTTCTTTTTGCCTTCTGCGATTTCCTCCCTCTTCTTCCTCCACTCGCTCTTCTCTTCTCCTTCCTTCTTCACTTCTTTACCTGTAAGCAAAGGAGAAGAGTGATGAGTGGACGAACCTTTTGAAAGCTTAGTTTTCTCAGACTTGTTATTAGAAGCGGGTTGAGAGGTTGTTTTGGCATGATACTGCTCACTTAATTCATTGAATTTTTGAAGAAGTTCCTGCCAGTTACTCTCAAAACCTTTCTTTTCAGTTTCAAATCTCTCTCTCTCTCGTTATCAAGAGTTTTCTAGAGGTTTTTGAGTTTTTGAGCCATAGGAAAAATACAAAGTTCCGCTCCAATTTTAGAGATACCTACTCTTGGGGGTGGGTCTAGAGGATGTCCTATGTGTGGAATATCTTTTGCATAAGGGTCAAGACATTCACTAAAGCAGGAACTAGATTCTTCTTGTGAAAGTTTTTTTTCATTAACAGAGGGATAATCACAAGAAATCGCAGCTTTAGGGTTCTTTCTCTTTTCTTCTTCTGCTTCAGCATTTTCATCATCACTTCGAAAATACATTTTCTCACCAAACCCTAGTCCCATGTAATCTTTGTTATAGATTTGAAGACAGTTAACTTTCTTTAGATTACATGGGTTGGTTATGCCCAGTCCTATTCTAGGATTGTAAAATCGGTCATCGTTTATTCGATTAAGAAAAATTGTTTGTTCAGACTGACCTCTCTTAGCAGCTAGATCCTCTAGTTCTTTTATTTTATTTAAAAGTGTTCTTCTTTTATTATGCAGAAAATCGCATTCCACCTTTGCAGTGCTTTTTGTTGGACCGCGGGTATGCGGTGCCAGCAACAGCCAGCCTGCCGGTGCAATCGGACCGCGTGGCGCTTCGCTTGTGCTATAAAGGGGGAGGAGCGTGCTTCACTATCAGCGATTGCTTTTAGTGTAGTGGTAAGCGCAACGATCCACAAGTGGTATCAGAGCCAAGCTCACGGGTTCGACCCCCGGCAACAGCATGTTGCGCAGTTGTAGGCTGGCAGGTGCTGGGGGGAGATTGTTGGACCGCGGGTATGCGGTGCCAGCAACAGCCAGCCTGCCGGTGCAATCGGACCGCGTGGCGCTTCGCTTGTGCTATAAAGGGGGAGGAGCGTGCTTCACTATCAGCGATTGCTTTTAGTGTAGCAGTAAGCGCAACGATCCACACTTTTCTCTCTTTCACTATCCTCAAATTTCTTAGTTAATTTAGCTATCTTAAGTTCAAAACTTTCAAAATCTGAGGACACCTTTTTGACCTGATCTTTCGCAATTTCAAGTTGAACACTTAGAGAAGACTTTTGGTCTAGATTCTGTTTCAGTACCCTGTGATTATTGTCTAATCTCTCGTTTAGTTCTTTAATTAGATTGTGTTGGGCCGCGGGTATGCGGTGCCAGCAACAGCCAGCCTGCTGGTGCAATCGGACCGCGTGGCGCTTCGCTTGTGCTATAAAGGGGGAGGAGCGTGCATCACTATCAGCGATTGCTTTTAGTGTAGCGGTAAGCGCAACGATTCACAAGTGGTATCAGAGCCAAGGTCACGGGTTCGACCCCCGGCAACAGCATGCTGCGCAGTTGTAGGCTGGCAGGTGTTGGGGGGAGATTGTTGGGCCGCGGGTATGCGGTGCCAGCAACAGCCAGCCTGCCGGTGCAATCGGACCGCGTGGCGCTTCGCTTGTGCTATAAAGGGGGAGGAGCGTGCTTCACTATCAGCGATTGCTTTTAGTGTAGCGGTAAGCGCAACGATCCACAGATTGTCCTCAAGTAAGGACTGATTTTGATTATTTAAAGGAATATGAGAGGTACTTACAGAGCTTATTGAGCATTCACTGTCGGGGATCGCATCATCACCCTTTCTTTCATCTTCTTCCTCCACTTGTGCCATCAAGGCATAGTTTTCTTCCTCCTCCTCCTCATCAGAAGTATCTTCTGCCCATTGATCATTCTCAGCAAGCATTGCAGAAGTTTCTTCTTCTTTCTGCACCATCAGCATCTTCTGCTTATTCCACAGCATCTTCTGCTTGTAGAAGTTTGCATCCTTCCTTTTTGGGAGGCGACAGTCTTTGATGACATGTCCAGCCTTGCCACAGTTGTAGCATTTGGGGGCATCTTCAGCTGATGGCGTCTTCCTAGAAGATCCTTGTTCATGGTTCTTCTGTTTGTAGTTTGAGGAGGAGGTTCTAAGTTTGTTGGAGGAGCTGTTCTTCTTTGCAAATCTCTTGGCCAGCAGTGCCATCTTCTTCTGTAAGTCTGCAAGCTCAGCCTCCAGATCAGATTTGTCGTCATCACTTTCATCATCATCTGATTCAACCACCTTCTTCTTCTTCTTCAGTGGTGTGGTTGTCCTTCGGGGCTGAGCTTCCATCACTAGAGCCAGGGGATTTGTGTTGTGATGATCCTCGGCACAAGCAACCTCATTGACAAATTGCTTCAAATGTTCATAAAGAGTGCAGAGGTCAATTTCATCCAAGTCAATGCGAGATCTAACATCCTTCACTGTCTTTTCCCATGCAGGATGTAAGCTAGATAGAAACCTTATATTCAGTTCCAAGTTGGACCTGAATACTTCGTTTTTTCTTAGTTCATTGACCAGTTGGACGAGCCTGTTGTAAGTCTCGTTCAATGGTTCTCCCTGGCCAGCTTTGAAGGAGTCATAAGCAATAAGGATTGTTGTCTTCTTGGTTTTAAGGCTGATGTTTGTGCCTTGGAGCAGTTTCTCGATCTCATCCCACATTTCCTTTGTCGTTTGCATGTTGTCGATGAGAACATATACTTCGTTAGGGATTGCTTGAAGGAGGTACGTCTTGGCCATGAGATCACCTCGAAGCCTGAGCCTGTCAGCTTCGGTATATTCAGATGCCACTTTCCGTCTCCTTTCTGGAAGAATAGGTGGGTTGTTTTCTGGATCTCCACCAACTGAAATCATCAGTTCAGCTGGTCCTTCAAGCAACGATTCAAGCATCGCAGCAGAGTTTTCTTTGTGCTCAAGGAAATTAAGAAATCGATTCCTCCACATTTGGTACTCTCCTTTCCTGAGACTGGGAGGAGTACTGTTGTTCCCTTAGGCATTGAGTTCTGAGGCCATTGTTGTATAAAACTGACCGTTCGAGATAATTGATCAAAAGATTTTCAGAGGCAGAATGTCGAAAATCAGATGTCGAGATCTGAATATCGAGATCTGGGATTTCGATAAAGGAGGCCCGGTTTCGAGATTTGATATCGAGTTTAGGATTTCGAGATTTGAAATCTCGAGATTTCAAATGTCGAGAAGAAGATCTCGAGATTTGAAATGTCGAGAAGTTAAACTCGAAATATTATTTCGAGAGGTCAAATGTCGAGACCAGATGTCGAGACCTTAAAGTCGAAATCTTGATCTCGAGATTTAGATGTCAAAATCCTCAATGTCGAGATCCTGCAAACTGTAAAAATCAGATAAGCAAAATCTGAAGGTAGTTTCTTGTAGAGTATGATGTCGAGATCCTCAGGTAAAGTTTTCAGCTCGAAATACTTGGCAGAACCTGTTTAAATCCTAGATGTCGACATATGCAACTCGAAATATCTCAAGTACAGAAATTGTAGAAAACGAAATCTGAAGTATACCCCTTGATCGCTTTGAAACGACGATTCTAAGGGTGTAACTTTTACAACTTTTTAACAAGAAACAAGATTACAGAGTAAAAATCGACAGAAAGAACAACGTAAAGAAAAACAGAGATCTTCTGCAGGTGTTCTTCTGATCGGCTCTCGATCGGCTCTGATACCAATTGATAGTCCCTGTTTCTGTAACAGCAATGAATAGCAGTATAACAAAGATGATTAATCGTAAAGATGAACACAAATGAATCGATGTAAACCCTCTTTGATATACCGTGTGAACTCGTACACAGAATGATTTGCGCTAAGGCTATTACGAATAAGTACGAAAGTGAACCTAATCCTGAATCCTCAGTTCCCTTTTTATAGGCGAGATTCAGGTAGGCGAATAAGGCTTTTATCCTTTAGTATGGGCCTAACACTCGGCCCATATTCTATCTAATAAATGCACATATTTAATACAAGGAATAATAATAAAGCTAATCTATTACAAGATAGATGACAAACTTGATTCACAATTAAATTATCTTCAACACATCATAATCTCAAGCCAAAAAATAATGAATCATTGGCTCCATTGAAAATGATGGGCATACGGGTCGACTACTTGACTTTATATAAAGTAAGTATATTTTTAAAAGGGGTAACTTGGGGTTACGACCTAGATTATATTATCACCCTATTTGAGGGTCTTGTGTTTGAAATACTTGTTGTATATCTATTAGATGCCATCCACACCGGCACTTTATAGCCCTATAGAGTGTTGACCCCTTCGGGGGCGTCCCACCACCATTTCAGGTTGAGGCTAGAGCTTGCTTCCTGTGCTCATTGCTCGAGTGATCGTCTTGGAGAAAAGACTTGGTGCGTGCTTCCTCCATTCTGTTTTTGAACATTAATAAACATGCTCATGGATATTTTACTATAGAGCCTGCATGCTCATGTTTGCCACGTGTGGCATTTGTTTTCAAACTATGTTTCCGCTGCTTATTAAATTGTTTATTATGTTTGTTTATGGATGACTTATGCGTGAATGATATTCGAGACGCCTTGTATAATATGGATGTGTTTGACTGCGGTTGACTATTCGTATTTTACAGCGGGTTGTTGACGTGTCCGGGTAGGTCCGGGGCGTGACAATTTAATTGGTATCAGAGCCTTAGTCCATAAACTTGATAATGAAGTCTCCAAATTCTCTTTTTCAAAATGATTTTTTGAAAACCATGAGCATAGGAAATGTTTTGTACTTAAGGACTTTTGGTGTTTGAGTTGCAAGGCCTCGAATTGTTAAGATGGCGCCCTTAACGATTGGTATGGCGTTAACTTGGTCCAAGAGATGCCTTAAGTGCCTATCTGTCAGTTGACATTTGAAACGAGTCTAATGACTCATTCTGAATATTTCTTTCAGCGATGGGGTACGACGATGGAATTAGGGAAAGGAAGAACTCTGGAGGGTTTGCACCAGGTGGAACCGGGCATGCCAACCGAGAAGAGTCCTTTGTACCAAAGGTTCACGAAATTCTAGAAGCTCAAATCGTGAGCGGTGGTCATGATAAGACCAAGGAAAAGCCACCTTGTTGGGGCAGAACTGAACCACCCAGGGCTTCGGGTGATGAAGGGGATGATATGAGTGATGAGGACCTTGATAGTACACCCATAGAACAAATGGGCATGGTCATAGATTGGCTTCAGCATGAACGCATGAGGCTTATACAAAAACGCCTAGCTAAGCAAGCTAAGGACGTACCATTACTAAGGAAAAGGAAATGGGGAGATGACTCCCAAGGACATTCTAGGAGGACAAAAGGTTCGAGGGCACCTAAGTGCAGCAATTGCAAGAAGCACCACCCGGGTAAGTGTTGGGACCCTCCTAGGTGCTATCAATGCCGAGAGATTGGGCACACAAGAGTGAAATGCCCACAACTTATACAAAACCAAACATCGGGACCAAGTAGCGGGGCCACGGGGACAAGGAGCCAAACCAGAGCTCCCCAAGCGTCCAGGGGGGCAAGGGGAAGCAAGCGTGAGCAATGCGCCGTCCGTGAACTGATAGGCACTAGTTGCTAGTGCCTAAGTATACATTCTTATTATTGTTTGTAATATTTATTTACTAGTTTTGTGCAAGTTTGTAGTTGTTATTTTGCATTTGATTGTAATCGAATTTCTAGCATTTGATTGTTTGTTGTAAGTTGTAGCTAGTTGGGCTATATGTTTAGGATAGGTTTGGAAGCAAAAGGTATGAAGAAACCTGAGTTTTGTGCAAAACCCGGTCGGGTATGGCAGTTTAGCTCCTCATTTGGAGACTAAACATAGCTAGAACAATATAAAGAAATGTTATTCTAAACTGAGGTTTCGCACAAAACTCGGGTTTCTTGATCCTTTTTGCTTCCAAACATATCCTAAACATATAGCCCAACTAGCTACAACTTACAACAAACAATAAAATGCAAGAAATACGATTACAATCAAATGCAAACTAACAACTACAAACTTGCACAAAACTAGTAAATAAACATTACGAACAATAATAAGAATGTATACGTAGGCACTAGCAACTAGTGCCTATCAAACACCCCCACACTTGAACCTTTACTCGTCTCGAGTAAATCAAAACCTGCTCATGAAGTTTCCAAAAAATAATAGTGGTAAAACAACCATCCACAAGTGTTTTTGACAATCAACATAAACATGTTCCGATGATCAAAACACAAGAATAATGGAAGGTCTTCAACTTCATTGAAATCATCTTCTTTTCCTCCTCATGCATACCCTTAGGGTCATGTGAAAATAAAAGAGATACTTTCTCTCATTCTCTAATTTTACCTAGGTACCCTTTCGGGGTTTCATCCCAGCTTCCCATATTTTTTTCCTTTTTATCCTCACAAACTCACTCTTCTTTTTGCTTTTATTTTGCTTAAGTTGCCCTTTTGGGTTTTCAACCTAACAAGCTTTTTTTTTGCTTTTTGAAAGTAAAAACAAGAATGAAGAGTATGAATGTGAGCATACCATGATCATCTCTCCCCCCGAACTAGTTGGAGCACTGTCCCTAGTGCTCAACTCTTTCAAAGTTTCCATCATAGCCTCCTCCGAAATTGCCGCTGGCGCCACCATAGCCACCACCACCATGTCCATTTTGTACCATTCTGTGCATTTGTTGGAGGAAGTTCTTGTGGTGAGCATGATTGGTGAACGCGAGGTCTTCATAACCAGGAACTTTGGAATTGGAGCATTGGAGGAGGAAGATCTTCTAATCCTTTTCGGAGCCATGGTTTCCCTTTGCTTGAACTTGGTGGGTGATTTTCGGACTTGGGGTTTGTGGGGTTGGAAAATTCGGACTTTTAGGATGTTGGGTGTTTGGAGGGTGTGGAGATGTAGAGGACGGTGAAGAGAAAAAGAAATGGCATTTTGTATTAGAGGTTTTGGGATGAAATTAGAATTTTTGGGGTTTGGGGTTGGAGAGGATGATGTGGATAAGAAGAATGTGGGGTTAATTTGGATGTTTTGGTTGAGATTGGAGTGGTTCGTAGCTTGGATGTTTGTCAATGGAGGTTGAGGTTTGAGTTTGGGATATTAGGGAAGAAAAATGGGTATTTTGTGGGCTGATTTGGGACCAAATCGGACTGAAATCCCGATTACCCGGCCGGGTTTTAGTAATACCCGAATGGGTATGCTGTTTTTCGCTTGGCAGAACGTTTTTAGGCATAATACTCGGTCGGGGTTTTGTGATACCCGGTCGGGTATTAGGCCATTTAAAAAAATCGTTTTTCTTTGCCATATCGACACTCGAATGGGTTTCCTTTCAGAGACATCTTTGCCACAATACCCGGCCGGGTTTTGGGTAATACCCGGTCGGGGTTTTTTCCCCAGAACTCTCAAAAAACTTTTATTCTTTATTTTTTATTTTTTTTAACTTGAAAAGTGCAAAATTAAATAAAACAAGTAAACGTACCTTGCATGGTTTGCCTCCCAAGAAGCGCCTCGTTTAACGTCGCGGCACGACGCCATCATTGTGTTCACTCGTTCAAGCTTGGATCATGATAATTAATCTTCTTCAAATTTTCATTCCTAGGACTTTCATAGAAATGCTCAATTTTTTTACCCTTCACTTTGAAAATCTTTCCAGGATCAAATATCCTGATTTCCATTGATTCATGTGGTGCTAGTGAGGGAAAGAAATTATCGATTAACATGATCAATGGAAAATGTTTTGATCTCTCAATTTTGGTGAAGATTTCAAAAATGTCTTTATAGAACTGTTGGGGGTAGCTCGAAGAATGATAAGGATAGATATTTGACCTTGAAACATGGTTCATCCTCTTCTTTGACCAGCTCGAGCTCCGTGTCTCTTTCTTCTTCTACTTCTTCTGGATTTTGGATCTCCTTTTGCATTTCCTTCTCATTTATCAATGTGATTGCAAAAGTTTGTTGTTTAGGATCACATTCTATTTGAAAGGGAAATTTTCCCGAATCCCTTGCTTCAAGCCTACTCACGGCTCCGACTATTTGACTCACTTGAGTTTCCAAGTTTAAAATGCTAGACTTGGTCTCATTTTGGAATTGCACCAGGTTGTTTTGCATGGTGGTCATGTTGGTAGCCATAGCCCGAATCATGTCCTCCGTAGACATGTTAGAGTTGGAGAATGGATCATACCTCATGTGAGGTACATAATCAATTTGTGAAAGGTATTCTTCTTGAAGCTTTGGGCAAAAATCTGTAATATGCCTGTGAGACATGCAAATATTGCAGGTCTTGGCATCTTGAGTTTCTGAGCTTAAGATAAACTCCTTTATGAGAGAAGCCAAAACGGAAATTTGACTCTCTAAGGATGATTTGTTGGTATCCATATACTCATGTAAGCTCAGAAAACAGAAAAGTAATTTTTTTAATATGTTTTTTTTAATTTTTTTTAAATAAACTAAAAAGAAAAATAATTCCCTTTCCCCGGCAACGGCGCCAAATTTGACGGGCACTTTGTCACGGTGCGTCAAAATAAATTCAATACTAGCACTAATACGTAGTATAGCGTAGTAGAGTTCGTATCCACAGGGAAAGGAATAATTCTCTTTTTATAAAACTAGTAAATAAGGGGGGTTTGGGGTTGAATGATTTAATTTAATTAAACACTAAATTGAACGAATTATATGTGATTTAATTCAAAGATAAAAGAACTTGGCATTGCTACTTACCACTTGTTGATATATTTTAGTCGATCATTGTTATATCTATAACTTATTCTCTCTCGAATACTCAATCGATGAGTATATCCAATTCATCGAGGGTAGTTATTACCAACGACCGTTCATTAATAACCCTTACTATTAGTCAAGTATAGAACACCGCTATATACCGACTTGATAGTAGCATTTAATCTCTTAACTCCTTGATGAAATCAATTGAGATTGATAACCTCAACACAACGGTTTCGGTTTAACCAACAAAATTAATCCCTCTTAAGTTCATTAACCACGACCGTGCATTAATAAACCGAAGTTACTTACTTGTAAAACCATCAACGATTAACCATCGGTTCGTCGATCGCTTCTAGTAATAATTAATATATGAAACAAAACTAGTTGATCCATTAAGTAATGTTCAAAATATTAATATGAAATATGAATAGGAATTAATTAATATTCAAGGAAGAATATTATTAAAGAAGATGAATCCTACTATAATTAATGTCAAGATGTTAACTAATTGTCATCTTAACAACACTCCCCAACATTAATATAGAGGAAGAAAATACTACTATAACTAATGTCAAGATGTTAACTAATTGTCATCTTAGCAACACTCCCCAACATTAATATAGAGATAGTATTAAGGGAAGAACTAATAATTAATATTCAAGGGAAGAAGTTAAGAAAATAACTCACAACTTTAATAATTAACAAGCTTCAAGAGCAACGCCAAGAAATGGAAGTTTAGCTCCTCATTTGGAGACTAAACATAGCTAGAAAATATAAAGAAATGCTATTCTAAACTGAGCTTAAGAGTATGGAAGAAAGAATGATGAAAAGTGAAGGAAAATGGGGTTATTTATAGGCGTTTTCAACACCTATGGCCGGATACCCAGCCGGGTATTTGACATACCCGACCGGGTATTTGTCAAATAAAATCTTTTTCCTACGTTTTTGTGTTCTTCTGCACGTCTTTCTGTCTAAAATCACTTCATACCTGACCGGGTATATGGAATACCCGACCGGGTATTTGATATAATTTCCCAGAACCTTCCTCTTTCACTTCATACCCGGCCGGGTAAAGGCCATACTCGACCAGGTTTTGCACAAAACTCAGGTTTCTTCATCCTTTTTGCTTCCAAACCTATCCTAAACATATAACCCAACTAGCTACAACTTACAACAAACAATAAAATGCTAGAAATACGATTATAATCAAATGCAAACGAACAACTACAAACTTGCACAAAACTAGTAAATAAACATTACAAACAATAATAAGAATGTATATTTAGGCACTAGCAACTAGTGCCTATCAAACACCCCCACACTTGAACCTTTACTCGTCTCGAGTAAATCAAAACCTGCTCATGAAGTTTCCAAAAAGTAATAGTGGTAAAACAACCATCCACAAGTGTTTTTGACAATCAACATAAACATGTTCCGATGATCAAAACACAAGAATAATGAAAGGTCTTCAACTTCATTGAAATCATGTTCTTTTCCTCCTCATGCATACCCTTAGGGTCCTGTGAAAATAAAAGAGATACTTTGTCTCATTCTCTCATTTTGCCTAGGTTCCTTTTCGGGGTTTCATCCCAGCTTCCCACATTTTTTTCAAGAAGCACCTAAGTGCAGCAATTGCAAGAAGCACCACCCGGGTAAGTGTTGGGACCCTCTTAGGTGCTATCAATTCCGAGAGATTGGGCACACAAGAGTGAGTTGCCCACAACTTATACAAAACCAAACATCTGGACCAAGTAGCGGGGCCACGGGGACAAGGAGCCAAACCGGAGCTTCCCAAGCATCCAGGTGGCAAGGGGGGGCAAGTGTGAGCAATGTGCCGTCCGTGAACAGAGGAAGGTCTCAGGCTAGAGTCTATGCGATGACGGAGGCGGATGCTCAAGCTAACCCGGACTCTGTTGCAGATATTGTTGGTAGAAAATGACCCGGGTAGAGAACTTGGCAGGATTTCAGTATAGTGAGAATAGCTTCTCGAATACAAAAGGTTGGTGGCCTATTTATAGGCGTATACAACAGGCCCACCAATTAGATGTTACATGGGCTTGGCCCGATTTATCAACCCGATAAGTAATTCGATAATCTCGGACCAGTATCTGCTAGCTGGACTGTGTTCTGAGCTTGGTTAGGCCAAAGCTCAGGTGTAACGGGCCAATATTCTTGGACCTGGCCCATTATCCCAACACGAGTCCCCCACTCCCTTAGTCGAGTAGTAGACTCGGCTAAAAGGGAGTAGTTAAGCTATTTTGGAATTGGTCTGGTCATTAACGAGCCTTGAATTTGATCTGGTTGCTTGTGAAAGGATGGAGTCTTCCTTGTTCTAACTGGGAGACCTCTTCCTTTGTTCACGATGACGAGGTGCCTCGTTAAAACCTTACTAGGAAAAAACCCAGTGGGAAAAAATCCCAGTGAAGGAAAAAGAGTACACCGGAGCCTTAAAATAAAGCAAAGGAAGGTCAATCCCCTCGGTTCTTGATTGAGTGCCTGCTTTACTGGTAGGCCGAGATATGTTCCGAAAAGACCAGTCGTACGGTTGTTTGCCAGTGGTGTCGGTCGAGCGAAGGTATTCTTGGAGAAGGCGGGTCACGGTTGTACGCTGAGGATGGCGATCCGGGGTATCCTCGGGAAATGATGTCCACCCAACTGTCCGGTGATGATGGACAACCGAGCTATGATCTGGAAAGGTCAGATGCAATACTGTCCACATTGATCCCCATTGCTTAAAAAAGGATAGGATTTCCTTCATCTGGGTAGTAGCCCGAGGTCTTTCTTATCCTATTAGGAGCCCGGGGTTTTGTTTGTCCGATTAGCAGTCCGAGGTCTTGTTTATCCTATTAGCAGCCCGGGGTCTTGTTTTTCCGGTTAGCAGCTCGGGGTCTTGTTTGTCCGATTAGCAGCCCGAGGTCTTGTTCAAAATCAAGACAAAGGGTGAGCTCTCCTGCCACTGTATGCAGCTGCAACGATCGCCAGCTGCCGAGGGGATGGCAAAGACCGGTCTTGGGATGCGGGTAACTCGTCATGATCAGTAGTCCTAGTCATCAAATAAAGATGAGTAAAGGAATGATCATCCATAATATGATGTTTGGTTCATCAAATAAAGATGACCAGAATATAAGGCCGATGGGCCGATATGAGTTCCACGTCATAAAATAAAGATGACGAAGCAATATTTGGCCGATGGGTCTGTATGAAAGCTACACGTCATCAAATAAAGACGACGGGGCAATGTATGGCCGATGGGCCCGTAGATGAGCTTCTCGTCATCAAATAAAGATGACAGAGCGATATATGGCCGGTGGGCCCGCAGATGAACTTTGGGCTCCTTTGACTATTCGGCCAGAGACTACGAGTGTCTGCTAGATCTGAACATGAGAACAAGGCTGTAAGGAATAACTGTAATTAGATTTTGATGATGTTATATTAATTAGGACTTTAGAGTACCCCCTCTTTAGATTTAATGTATTAGAAATTTTCCTTGTAAAGTTTCTTAGATTAGTCGACTGACAGAAGACCTCCTGACAGAAGACCCTCTGATAGGCTTTGTCCTGACAGAAGACCTTTGGCCCTCTGTTGATTCTTACTCAGATAGAAACCCTCTGGATCTCTGTTGGACATCACTACAACAGAAACCTTCTTGACTCTCTGTTAGTTCGCATCTGACAGAAGACCTAAAGGACCCTCTGATAGCTTTTCCAACAGAGGTACTCAAGACCTTCTCTGAGAGACTTTGTGCTGAAGACGCCAGAAGGCCTAACACTTGGATAATTCTCTTGATACTACTTCAACCGGTGAAACCAATGAAAAATTCCTTCAACGGCTAGAAGACTTCAACGGAAGAGCTACAGTACGCGCATTAAATGCACATTTAATGCACCCCGTACCCTGAAGAGTAAAAGCTGATGATTGCCGACATTCCAGGTTATTTCAGGATAACTTTATCCCAAAATAGTAACCCGCCAACCTTGCTGGGTCATACTGGTCAAGTCAACTGTTCGTGCATTTAATGCATTGTCCTCCTCCTCCAACGGGAAGACAACCTCAGTATAAAAGATACACTACGAAGAACAAAAAAAATAATAACATTGCTACAACATTGCGAATACAGAAACATTCAAACATTCAAACGTACAAGCCTCCTTGAGATTAAATCTTCGTCATCTTCTACAAGAGAAGGCAGACGTTGGAAAGATTATCTACTCACATCTTTTCATCTCCAACTCAAGCAAAGGTCCATTCGTTCTTCAACACTTAAAGCACTTCAACAAATACATCTTTTGTGACGAAGCAAGTTGGAGGAACCCCTGTTTCATCTAGAAACTCTTCTCTAACGAGAAGGACGTCCAAGTAACTGGAGCAGTGAAGTTGTGATACTTCCGGGAAGCTCAGCGAAAGGACTAGTCTTAAAGGAAGCCAGGAAGTGCATCCCAGGAGACATCTACACTTGAAGAAGAAGTGGAGAGCTTCTTAAGTGCTAGGACTAAGGCGTTGTAAACGGACGTTTTTACAAGCTTAGTGGAACAGTGGATTAGAGGAACGAGTTGTTCCTTGAACCACTATAAAAATCCCTGGTGTCATTTACTTACTACATTTATTTATCGCATTTAGTTAAAACTGATTAACTCCAAAGACTTGGTCTCTGTGTTCAGCAGAACTTGTCTTGTGAGTTAACAGAAGGCCTACTGCCTTTGCTTCTCTGAGGCTAATCGAACAGAACCCCTACCAGAACCTCATCCGCTGCCAGTTTGTTCTGTCAACAGAATAGGCTATTCTGTTAAATCTGATACTTAGCTTGAAAAGTTAAAAACCAGTACAGTCTATTCACCCCCCCCCCCCCCCCCCCCTCTAGACTGTACCCAGTATAACTGGGACCAATAAGTGGTATCAGAGCCTCCTTGTTTTAATAATCTCCTAGGTTATTTGCTGAACAAAGATCCACTTGTTTTATTTTTTCCTCTGGTTTAATCTCATATTATGGATCACTCTCTTTCCAAGAATCTTATGTTCTCAGATCTTAAGTTTGATGACTGGAGGATCCGGATGAAGGCACATCTCTGTGCCCTTCATGATGAGATGTGGGAAGTATTCGACATTGGGCCATTCACAAGCTTCCAGAAGGTCAACCCTGAGCATGCTATAGACAACACCAGACCTCAGATGATCAAAAAAGCCAAATCTAAGTGGACTACTGAAGAAAGAAGAAAGTATAATCTGGACAACATTGCAAAAGACATTCTCTACAAGTCCATAGATGACAGATACTTCAACAGAATAAAGAAGTGCAAGACTGCCAAGGAAATCTGTGATACACTTGAGCTCATTGGAGCTGGTGATGAGCAAGAGAAAGACAACAAGCTGACGATAGCCAACAAGAAGTTTGATGATTTCAAGCTTCTCCCTGGTGAAAGCATCTCCAAGATGTATGACAGGCTCCTCACCCTCACTGGAGATATCTCTGAGCTTGGCAAGGAACTCACCACCAAGGAAATCAACCTCAAAGTGTTGAGAGGTCTTCCTTCGACGTGGAAGATGAAGGTGGTTGCTGTTCAAGCCAGCAAGGATGTGAAGACCTACCCCACAGACAAGCTCATCTCAGACCTCAAAGCTCATGAGTTCGAGATGATTGAAGAGAAAGAAGAAGTTGAAGACAGAACAACTACTGCCCTCACAGCTAATACATGTAAGGTAAATTATTTTGACCCTTCAATTCTTTTATCTGACGAATATATGGCTGCTTTTGCTAGGTGATTCAAGAAGTTTATGAAAAATCCCAAAGATGGAAGAAGTCCATCTTCCAGCAGAAAGCCATTCCAGAAACCCAAAGCAACAGAGAGTAGTGGTGAGCTTCTCTGCTACAACTACAGACAACCTGGACATTTCAAGGTAGGTTGTCCACATCCAAGAGTGTCAAGAGACAAGGGCATGATGGAGAAAAGAAGAAATTTGAAGACAACACCAGAAGGAGGAAAGCACTCATCACAGAACAACTTGAGAAAGACCCTCTTTCTGAGACAGAATCCAGTTCTGACTCTGATTCTGATGAGGCCTTCTATTGCCTTGATACTGAGACAGAAGACCTATGCCTCATGGCTCATTCTGATGATGAGGTAACCTCTACTTCTACATATAGTTTTTCTTCGGTAGGCTTAGCTTTTGATTCTGATTCAATGTCAAAATTTTGGGAAGAGTTTAAGGCCATCCAAGCCACTTATTCCTCTGTTACAGAAGAAAACAGTAAGGTGAAGGTTGAGATTCTTGACTTAAGAAAGGAGGTTGAGATCAAAATCAATCTTCTAATTAAGGAGAGAGATCAGCTGGAAGCTGAAAATGTTTCTCTTCTCAAGAGAATAAGAGAAATTGAGCCTCTTGAGATTAAGTACATAGCTTACCGGAACGCCCAGTCTTCCATGGAAAAGATTGTACTTGATCAACATATTCGTTTTGGTTTTGGTCTTGGGTATGGCTCAACAGAATCAGATGAGCCTTCTGTAATGCCTAGCACCAGTGTTGCTAAGGCAGATAAGGTCATAGTGCCACTGATTTCTAGCCCCATCTGCCAAGCTGGTCTATCTGGCACCAAAGTTATTCATGAGGAAGTCAGACCAGAAAAAGGAAAGATAAAGGTTCAACAGAAACCCCTTTTGAAAATCAATGAACCTGGCAGAAAACCTAACAACACAAAGGGTTTTCAGAATAACAAAAATAAAAAACAAATCGTTAACAGACAACCTCATGATAACCATGCCAGAAATGATCACCAGAAGGGCAGATATCAAGAGAGAGTTAACTTTAGGCAGAAGAGGTTGGCTGGTCAACTTCAGAAGCCCAAAGCTAACCGCCCCTCTGCTCTTGATAGTATATGGGACTTCTTTCCAACCAAGAAAGCTATGCAAAAGTATGTAAACAGGAAGCATGACCCTCACAAGCATCTGCCCAAAGTGAATCACACTTCGGTTTACTATAACTACCAGGTGGACAATGGTACCACCCACCAAGGTTTCACCTGATGAGACCAAAATGGTACCAACTACCCAGACTTCATGACCCCCCAGGACCCAACATTGCTTGGGTACCTAAATCCTTCTTTTGATCATGCAGGAACTGTGTGCTGGAGCTATCTCAGAGCAAGAATGGTTCATTGATAGTGGATGCTCCAAGCACATGACAGGTGACAGAAGTTGCCTGACAGAGTTCCAGAAATGCAAAGGACCTAGAGTTACCTTTGTAGGTAATGACAAAGAAGGTCAAACAAAAGGAAGTGGGAAGCTGATCAAGAACCAGATAACCATTGATGATGTCTCATATGTCAAAGGTCTGAAGTTCAATCTTTTAAGCGCTAGCCAATTCTGTGACATAGGCTACACTGTTGAATTCACAAAGAACTTCTGCTATGTGAAGCATGGGACAACAAAGAAAGTCGTTCTTACAACAATAAGGAAGAAGAACATCTATGTGGTTGATTGGAAAACTGCAAAAGATGGAGTATGCCTGATAGCCAAGGGAGATTCAAAACTAAGCTGGGACTGGCACAAGAAGCTTAGCCATTTGAATTTCAAAACAATCAACAAATTGGCAAGAGAACACATTGTTGATGGACTGCCAGACATAGTATACAAGAAAGAGACTCTCTGCAGTGCATGCCAGAAGGGAAAGCAACAGAAGAACTCTTTCAAACCCATTGCTGGAGATCTTTCTATAAGTCGTTTAAATCTGATCCACATGGATTTATTTGGACCTGTTGAGACTCCAAGTGTTGGTGGCAAGAAGTACACCCTAGTCATGGTTGATGACTACTCCAGATATACATGGACTATCTTCTTGTCAAAGAAAAATGAAACTCTTCAGAAGTTGCCATCTCTGTTAAAGCAACTTCAGACTGAGAAAAATTTGAAAGTCGGGACAATCAGGTCTGACAGAGGAACTGAATTTTTCAACCAAGTCATAAAGGACTTTTGTGATCAAAATGGAACCTTTCATCAACTCTCTGCCGCCAGAACACCTCAACAGAATGGCGTAGCAGAAAGGAGAAACAGAACGTTGAAAGAAGCTGCAAGAACAATGATTGCAAAATCTGGACTACCAATGAGATATTGGGCTGAAGCAATCAACACTGCATGCTACACCCAGAACAGAAGCATGATCAACAAGAATCACCAGAAGACCCTTTATGAACTTTGGGAAGGAAGAAAACCTAACATTAGTTACTTTCATGTATTTGGATGCAAATGCTACATTCTCAACAATGGAAAAGAGCATCTGAAAGTATTTCAAGAGAAAGCTGATGAAGGTGAATTCATAGGCTACTCAAACACCAGCAAAGCCTACAGAGTCTCAACAGAAGAACTGTACATGTTGAAGAATCCATACATGTAAAGTTTTATGATAGCATCTCTGTTGAAAATGTAACTGAGACCCTCAAAGAAGTCAACATAGATGACAGAATCCCTGAATCAACAGAAGAGGTAGCAGTCAAACCAGTGTTTCCAACCCCTGCACCAAACCATCTTTTGTTAAATGAAGATGAAGATTCAGAAGATGAGGAACCAAAGAAACCCAGACAGCAACTGACAAAACCTGATCTAACATGGTTAAGAGATCATCCTCCTAACCAAGTGATTAGACATATCAGAAACGGTGTGCAGACCAGATCAACCTCAACAAGAAGAGAAGCAATGATTGCCTGCTATATATCTCAGATGGAACCCATGACGGTAGAAGAAGCTCTTGCAGACTCAGATTGGATCAATGCAATGCAAGAAGAGCTTATTCAATTTGAAAGGAACAAAGTATGGGAACTTATTCCTAGGCCAAATCACCAGAATGTCATTGGAACCAAATGGGTATTCAAGAATAAAGCTGATGAAGAAGGCAACATTGTAAGGAATAAAGCAGGGCTAGTAGCTAAAGGATACTGCCAAGAATAAGGGATAGATTTTGATGAGACCTTTGCACCAGTTGCCAGACTTGAAGCCATCAGAATCTTTCTAGCTTATGCTGCCTACAACAACATCAAGGTCTACCAGATGGATGTCAAGAGTGCATTTCTGAATGGAGATCTTGAAGAAGAAGTTTATGCGGAACAACCACCAGGTTTTGTCATTCTTACTCAATCCTCCTGTGTCTACAAGCTTAGAAAGGCCCTTTATGGTCTTAAGCAAGCTCCCAGAGCATGGTATGACACATTGTCCCTATTCCTAGTGAACCATGGGTTTACCAAGGGAAAGGTTGACAAAAATCTATTTCAAATCTCTGTTGCTAATCATATTCTACTAGTGTAAATATATGTTGATGATATTGTATTTGGAAGTACTAATGCAGAATTATGTAAGAAATTTTCTCAAGTGATGCAGAGTCAATTTGAAATGAGTATGATGGGAGAACTGAGCTACTTCCTAGGACTGCAAGTCAAACAAGTTCCAGAAGGAATCTTTATCAATCAAGGGAAATACACCAGAGACCTGATCAAGAAATTTGGAGTAGAAGGCAAATCCTCAGTGAAGATTCCCATGAACACTTCTCAAGGAATTGGTCCGGATGATGAAGGCAAAGATGTTGATGCAACAACCTACAGAGGAATCATTGGGTCTCTTCTCTATCTCACTGCAAGCAGACCAGACATCTCATTCTCTGTTGGAATCTGTGCCAGATACCAATCAAAGCCCAAGGAGAGCCATCTAAGTGCTGCAAAAAGAATCATCAGATACATCAAAGGAAATCCAAATGCAGGCCTATGGTATCCCAAGGGAGGTAACTTTGAACTAATTAGTTACTCTGACTCAGATTTTGCAGGTTGCAGGTTAGACAGGAAGAGCACCTCTGATCACTGCCAACTGCTAGGTGGGAGACTTGTCTCCTGGTTTAGCAAGAAGCAGAACTCTATCTCAACCAGTACAGTAGAAGCTGAATACATTGCAGCTGGGAGTTGGTGTGCTCAGTTACTCTGGATGAAGCAACGACTGAAGGATTATGGCATTCAAGCAAAGGAGATCAAGCTTCTCTGTGACAACACCAGTGCCATTGCCATCTCTCAAAATCCAGTTCTTCACTCCAGGACAAAGCACATTGAGATCAGACATCACTTCATCAGAAATCATGTTGAAAAGAAGAACATATGCATGGAGCATGTGTCAACAGAAGACCAGCTGGCAGATATCTTAACCAAGCCTTTGCCTGAGGTTAGGTTCAACAAGTTGAGAGAAGATTTGGGAATGATGGATGAAATTCCAAGAGAAGGTTGATTGGAAGATCTTCTGTTACAGATTCTCTGTTAACAGAACCTCTGTTGCAGAACCCCTTCTGATTCTCTACTCTGAACAGATAACCTCTAATCTTAGCAGAACACCTCAGCAACAGAAACCCTCCTCTTACCTTCAGAAACTCACCTCTAACAGAAGGCTGTGGACTTAGAAATATTTTGAGAAAACCGGGTGACCTAGTAACTTAATGAAGGTCTTTTACCCTTTTACCCTTAAAACAGTATTATAGCCGCAAAACATTTACTACGCCCCTATTTTCATTTATTGGTACCTCGGAACCGCCAATAATCTCAAACGTCCACTAACCCGAACCCTTATATTCCAATCTTTTCAACCTAAACCGCTACTGCTCACATTACTCTCAAATCTTCGAACTTTCATATCTCTCTAGCTCTCAAATTCTCACAACTCTCTGCAATGGCTTTCTTGAACATCAACGACCTCACCGAAGAAGAAATCAATGCCCTGGTCGCTAACATCTATACTGGGATGAACTGCGATCTTTCCGCACTCCCTGAACTAGCAGTAAACCAAGAAACGATGATTAAAATCATCAAGGGTATGGAGGAATCACAGCTCAGCAAGGTGGTAGGTTATCATTTCGATTCCTACAGCACAAAGGATGTGGCAGAATTCTATCTCAATGCCACATATGAAGGGGAGACTATCAAATCTCATGTCCATGGTGATGACATCATCCTCACTCCTGAAACTGTCAACGCCCTATTTGGCGTAGTGGAGGATCCCCAAGAAGAAGACACTGAAGGCTTCATAGCCCTAGACAGTGTGAAGGTCACTGTTGATAACTTCGTCCAACTATACTGCAGACCTGAAGTGGATGGAGTTCTCAAATTATACATGAAGAAGAATCTACTTCAAAGTGACTATGAGAAGCTGGTCAACATCTTCCATAGGTGTGTCTGGAGCAAGAGCACCTCTACTCATGATATGACAGTTCTCAATGCAAAAGCTGTTTTTGCAGTTCATCATGGGATGAACATCAACTGGGGACAAGTAATCATCAAGTCCCTAGTTGAATTTATCAAAAAGAAAGATAATGAAACCGGTCTCTTCAAAACTCCCATGGGTTATGGCCTTCTGCTATCAGAAACTCTGCTAAAGGCCAGAATAGGGTTGAGAAACCCCGTTGAGACTGACTACACCAAATTACTCTTCCTCAACACCTCAAATGATAGGAGAGTAGCTCTGAAGGCTGAACAGAAGAGGTTGAGGACTCTGGAGTTTAACCGGGAGAAACTCCAACAGAAGGTGATCAAGTCTAAGAAGGCAGTGAAGAAACAGCAGAAACCCTCTACCCCCTAAGATTCCGAGGAAGAAGAGCTTCTGATAAGAAAGCCTGTGAAGAAAGCTGTCACAAAGAAGGCTGCCACAGCTAAAGTCCAGAAGCTGGTGGCAAAGAAGTATGTGATAAAGAGAAAGGCACTTACAATCACTAACGCTTCTTCTTTCTGTTACTCAGAAGTGATAGACTTATAATTATTGTAGACACGCGCAATTGTGATACTATACAATGCACAAACAAAATTATCATTATTTTATTTTTGAAATATAAATCATTCACATTTTAATTGGAAGTTTTGAGTTTTAATAAAAAAAGTGACCGTCTCCCTCAGAGTAGGGTTTGAGGAACTGCGCACGTTAGGTGCAGATCTTCTTCGGCAAAGTAGGCAGAGAGGCGGAAGTAATATTGCTACTCCCCTGTAGGGATTGCTTTCATTTTTCTTCTAGCATTCTTCGTTGGTAAAGCAGAGTAACATAGCAGGTGTATTCCTTTGAGACAGAGCACGTTAAGGCTGAAGTCATTAACAGTCTACTCTTGCTCGGACGAGAATCAAAGTAATTGCTTTGGATGGAGGACATCGCAGATAAATATAACAACATGGCCATAGGTGGAGATGAGGACAAGCTTGTTTTCGACGAGGATACAGCCGGCGAGGGAGAGACCTCGGATCGCAGTGCTACTTTCCCAGTCATGGGTACTCTTCTCACGGACTAAATGGTGAAATTTCTGGTGTTTAAGGATCTCATGGCTTCTCTATGGCGTCTTGGGAAAGGGATCTCAGTCAAAGAGATCGGTGAAAAAAGGTGTCTATTCACTTTTTATCACATTATTGACATGGAACGTGTGCTTGGAAGTGGTCCGTGGCTTTTTGAACAGAACTTGGTGGTACTAAGGGCATTAAAATCGGGAGACATCCCCCTTCGGGTTCCTCAATATGAGGCTGAATTTTAGGGTGCAGGTACATAATGTACCTTGTGATTTTAAGAATTTAGGTGTGGCTAGGAGAGTTGGCAATTTTATTGGCAAGTTTATCAGTTTTGATGAAAGTCAGTTTGAGGAGAGGTGGAATTCCTACATGAGAATTAGGGTTTGTATGGACGTAGGGAAAGCTTTGAAACTGGGTACGACTCTTAGGAAGGGACGGGGTACAGGCCATTGGTGGATTTTAAATACGAAAAACTTCCTAGTTTTTGTTTTGCTTGTGGTATCATTGGTCATGCCGACAGATTTTGCCCTCTGACTTATGAGTGTAAGAACAAAGTGTTGAACAAGCCCTATGGGGTTAGTCTTCGTGCTGGAGGGGGAGGGAAAACTCACCCCGACGGGGGCCAACAAATGGTTGGTCCTTGAAGGTTCTTCAGGTGGGAGGGGCTCGACTCAGCAGGACAATCATCAGGGAAAAGAGAAGGACAGAGCTGGAAGAGGTGGGGCAGAAGGGCAGAACTGGACCCTCACCGTGGTGGACGCTAGCAAGGCTAAAGCTGAGGCGGATGAAGCAGCAGTTACAGAGGGGATCTCGGGAGAGCAGAAACGTAGAAGGATGTGGGAGGAAAAGCAGCATGAGGATAGTGAAGGGGACAACATGGCACTAGACTTCCCAAAAAACGGAGAGGGGGCAGATCTTGGTCCCTAGACCCGCCGAGAACCCTGAAGACGCTCCAGGTAAGGGGAGGACAGGGGAAGATCTTCAGGATCGTTAGGGTGCAGATGATGTTCCACTTTTATGCTTTCTCTTTTGTTTTTTGCTTTGATGAGACTGTTTTTGTTGTTGTCATTTACTTTTATTTCAGTCAGACTCTTGCATTAGGATTGAGCAATGGGGGATCTATTTTAACCGCGTTAGGCTCATTTAGACCCATTATAGAATCAACGAGTCATATTGCTTTTTACAGGGTAATTGGCTCTAGGTCTGGTTTGAGGGTCGATGGTGGGAACTGTTGCTTTTATCTTCTTGTTCCATTTCTGAATGCTGTGATATCAATTTAAGCAACCTTTTTCCAAAAAAAAATAATAATAAGATCAAACAAGTGTTATTTTGAGAGGAAGATATAATTATTGTTATTTGTGCACTTTGTTTATGTTTTAATGAGCAATTTCTTTACTACAAAGTACTACGTATAAATTATACTACTAAAATGGAATCCTTTCTTTTTAGCATCATGAGTCAAAAATGGAGGTGATCAATGCCCCACATATTCAACTAGTAAAATGGGAAAAGGCCGAGTGCAAGCAATTCAATTTGGTTTGACTATCTCGGTCTTCTATGGTCATTTGGAAAGATTATAGCGACGAAGATCTCGCTCATATAGATCACAGGCATGCATGCATGTGCCATGTAAGTTGTTGTTTTGACTATCTCGGTCTTCTATGGTCATTTGGAAAGACTTGACAAGAAGATTGAATTGATGGAAGTGTGTTAGTACTTTTGATCTCGGTGACCACATTTTTAGTAGTCTTACGTAGTTACGTGATTAAATATCTCATGTTCCTTAAAATTGCTAACTTATTAAGTCCTTCTTGAGACATAGTCGATCGCATATAATTCATCAAAATCTTCAACTTTGAAAGAGTTTACTTAAAAACGTTTCTCATGGAATTTTTAAGATTCAATTTCTCAACAAAAACAAAATTTTCCATCGACCCCTTCTAACTTAACCCTGTCTTTTCTAAACTTCTTCTCTTTCTCTCTTTATCCCAATCTGATTCATCCATTTTATAAAAAATAATTCATTGATCCCGGATGGATTGTTTGAAGCCTTGAAAGAAGACGTTTTTTAATCACCGACCGTCGTTTAGGATCCTCGATTGATTGGCTTCAATTCTTAAAAAATCCGCTTAGGTACTCACCGCTATGCAGCATTCTTTACTCTTGTTGATATTGGAAGTTGGAAACAACAAACCAATTTGGATGGGCTTTATGAATTCGGAGTTTTGGACTTGGGAGGCTTAACATAACTTGGGTTATTTTGTAATTAAAAGGATTATAAAACCTAGAGACGATGTGAAGGAATTAATAGACGCCGCCACTTTACATTTATTTTAAAAATTAAACCTTGAGTCAATTAAATGAGCTTAAAAATTAAAAAAAGAAGCTTACTCACACTACATGTAAAGAAATATTTTTGGGCCTATTTTTTCACTATTTTCTTGGGCGTAGGGCGATCGCCCTTGTTGCACCTCCTAGGCCCGCCCCTGCCAAAAAAGTATTTCCTGTTAAGAAGTTTTTGGTGCAAGAAAAATAATGGGACTGAGTTTTTTCATGTGTGGATGCTAGCAGGGGCGTAGCCAAGGGAGGGCCAACCCTGGCCCCGGCCCAGCTTAAATTTTAAAAATGTCTGTATTTTTAGTGTAAAAAATTCCGTGTAAATTTTTTTCCAAAAATATTCTTTGTTTCGGCCCAATCTGATTCAATGTCTTGGCTCCGCCCTGGATGCTAGTTTTTTGTCTCAGGGAATATTTATGAAACATATTGTCACGGCCCCGCTTGAGAAAATAAGTGAGTGGAACAGAAACATCCTCAGCTCATATCTTCTTGAATATTGTTCTGCCTGTCTAATGTCAAACATTGTTACAATACTTTATTTAAGTGTAGGAGAAATGCAACTCTAGTCCCCTAGCTCTAAGTTGTGCCCGTTATTAGTATTATTATAATTTTACTTATAACTAATAAATCATTACAATTTAATGTCTTTTTCACCGGAAAATACACTTTCTGGTAAGCAGTTCGACGTTGGTGACATATTTTCCAATAATTTAAAAACATTTAGAGCCCGTTTGATGATTCCGTTTTCGGTTTAGCAGCCTTATCAGTCAACTTTTATACCAAACTCGTAACTTTTGATTCACGCACCGAATTGTGTAATAATCAAAATAGATAAAGTCAAAATGAATTTTCTGGCTGCATTGGCTAATGTTTCTTTTTTCATAAATCAATAGAATCCGTCTGTCCGGTCACTTCAGCTAGAATTTCGTAAATTTCAACCAAATCAAACGATTCAGCCAATTTCAGTGTTACCAAACGAGCTCTTAGGATGTTTATAATTTGATTGACATTTTTTGGTCGGGCCTAGTCTTGTTTAATTTGGTCTGGTCTGTCAAAGTCTAGTCTGGTAAATGTTTAGTCTATGTGTACTTTATAACTATCGAAGTCTCGTCTGGTCTGGTCTGATCTTGTTTGATATGGTCTGGGAGACTGGGACCGAAATGAGTTGAAGAAACATCTTAATCACTCAAGTCAATTTCTTTCATTCCTTCTTAGGATGTTTTACTTAAATTTCTGGTTTGGTCTAGTCTGATCTGGTGAAGTTTGATCTGGTCATGTCTGAACTAGTCAGGTCTGGTAAATATCTGATCTTTGTGTATTTTACAACTATCAAAATTTGATCTATTCTGATATGATCTGAATTGGTCTGGGAACTGAATAAGTACCAGAAACATCCTTATTTTCACAAAATGTTTATACATCCTAAACGTACTTTTTATAAATGATTGTTCTTATAGGGTATAACGTAACATCTATGATTAATCCCGGATTAATTTTTAATTCGAACAAAATAAGAAATATTAAATTAATATTAGGGTTGCAGCATTACACTTTGTATTACGATTACGTTGCGGATTTTTGCGTGAATCAGAATCTTGATGCGATTAGAGTATTGCCGCAACCGCAATGTTATGGCCGCATTAGGCGTTGTGATCTGCAATTTAGGATGTTTTTACTTAGACTGTTTTCAATCGTTCCAGACCAAATCGGATCGACCAAACTTAAACAGTTATAAAATACACAGAAATCAAACATTTATCAGATCAGACTAGACTAAATCAGACCAAACTAAAAAATTACGGTGCAAGTAAAAACATCCTTAAAACCTTGTCTTTCAAATATAGGTAGTAAACTAGTACCTACCTAGTATATACCTGGTATAACTCTAATACTCCGTAATACAGAGTATATAAACATGTACTATAACTTACCCCTAGTGATCTGACGAGCACTTTGTCAAGGTGCGTCAAAATAAATTCAATACTAACACTTATACGTAGTATAGCGTAGTAGAGTTCGTATCCACATGGAAAGGAATAATTCTCTTTTTATGAAACTTAGTAAATAAAAGGGGGGATTTGGATTGAGTGATTTAATTTAATTAAAAACTAAGATGAACGACCTATATGAGATTTAATTCAAAGATAAAAAGGACTTGGCATTGCTACTTTCCACTTGTTGATATATTTTAGTCGATCATTGTTATATCTATAACTTATTCCCTCTCGAATACTCAATCGGGGAGTATATCCACTTCATCGAGGGTAGTTATTAACAACAACCGTTCATTAATAACCCTTACTATTAATCAAATATAGAACAACGTCTTATACCGATTTAATAGTAGGATTTAATCTTTCTAACTCCTTGATGAAATCAATTGAGATTGATAACCTCAACACAACGGTTTCGGTTTAACCAACAAAATTAATCCCTCTTAAGTTTATTAACCACGACCGTGCATTAATAAACTGAAGTTACTTACTTGTGAAACCATCAACGATTAACCATCGGTTCATTGATCGTTTCTAGTAATAATTAATATATGAAACAAAACTAGTTGATCCTTTCAGTAATGTTCAAAATATTAATATGAAATATGAGTAAGAATTAATTAATATTCAAGGAAGAATATTATTAAAGAAGATGAATCCTACTATAATTAATATCAAGATGTTAACTAATTGTCATCTTAGCAACACTCCCCAACATTAATATAGAGGAAGAAAATACCATTCTAACTAATGTCGAGATGTTAACTAATTGTCATCTTAGCAACACTCCCCAACATTAATATAGAGATGGTATTAAGGAAAGAACTATTAATTAATATTCAAGGAAAGAAGTTAAGAAAATAACTCACAACTTTAATAATCAACAAGCTTCAAGAGCAACACCAAGATGGAAGAGTTTAGCTCCTCATTTGGAGACTAAACATAGCTAGAAAAATATAAAGAAATGTTATTCTAAACTGAGCTTAGGAGTATGGAAGAAGGGATGATTAAAAGTGAAGGAAAATGGGGTTATTTATAGGTGTTTTCAAGACCTATAGCCGGATACCCGGCCGGGTATTTTGACATACCCGATCGGGTATTTACCAAATCAAATATTTTCCCATGTTTTTGTGTCTTCTGCACGTTCTTTGGTCCGAAATCACTTCATACCCGACCGGGTATATGGAATACCCGACCGGGTATTTGCTAGTTTTGCAGCAGTTTCCTTTGTCACTTCATACCCGGCCGGGTGAAGTCCATACCCGACCGGGTTTTGCACAAAACTCAGGTTTCTTCATCCTTTTTGCTTCCAAACCTATCCTAAACTTATAGCCAAACTAACTACAACTTACAATAAACAATAAAAATGCTAGAAATACGATTACAATCAAATGCAAACTAACAACTATAAACTTGCACAAAACTAGTAAATAAACATTACAAACAATAATAAAAATGTATACTTAGGCACTAACAACTAGTGCCTATCAAACACCCCCACACTTGAACCTTTACTCGTCTCGAATAAATTAAAACATGTCCATGAAATTTTCAAAAACCACAAGAGTAGCAGAACAACCATCCAACATTTTCTTCTTTTTTTTTATTATCTTCTTGCATAAATAGATATTTTTCTCTCATTCTCTCATTTTGCCTAGGAGTTTTTTTCAGGTTTTCATCCTAGCCTCTCTTTTTATTTTTTGTTTCTCACAACTCACTCATTTTAGCCACTTTTGCTTAGATTGCCCTTTTTTTTGGGGGGGGGGGGGGGGGGGGGTTTCAACCTAACTAGCATTTTTTTTTCTTTTATTGTCTTTTTTTGTTTTTTTTTTGAAGAAAAATAATGCAAGTTACAATGTTAAAAAAAATGAGTACATACCAAATGAGTGTCTCCCCTACACTTTTTTCGAAACACTGTCCCTAGTGTTCGGCACCATGATCGTCGGCGTACCCTCTATAACCACCATCGCCACCAAGACTATGTTCACCGGAGCTAGAAACTCCCAATTGCCCTAATATGAGGGATAATACCACGTCGGTTGTTGTACTAGGTGGGCATGTTGGAAAGTACCATTGGTGGTTGAAGATATGTGTTCTTTTTTGTGCTTGTTTCGTTTTTTTTTAGTGAATTCCAAAGTTGAGCTTGGGGGGTTAAGGAATTCGGTTTGTAGGGTATTTGGGAAATTTGGTGGGTTATGTGTGTGTGGGTTTGGAAAGTAGGGTGAGGAGAAAAAGAAATGACATTTTGTTTTGGAGGTTTTGGGGTTGGAGAGGATGATGTGGATAAGAAGAATGTGGGGTTAATTTGGATGTTTTTTGGTTGAGATTGGAGTGGTTTGAAGTTTGGGTGATTGTCAATGGAGGTTGAGGGTTTGAGTTTGGGAGATTAGGGAAGAGAATGGATGTTTTGTGGGCTGATTTGGGACCAAATCGGACTGAAATCCCGATTACCCGGCCGGGTTTTAGTAATACCCGAATGGGTATGCTGTTTTTCGCTTGGCAGTGGCTGTTTTGGCCAAAAACCCGGCCGGGTTTTTGTAATACCTGGTCGGGTATTAGGCTATTTTTTTATTTTTTCAGCTTTTTTTTTTACCCGGTGGCTGTGTTGCCCGGGTATAATCCTTTTGTGCTGTTACCCGACCGGGTGAGGGATATACCCGGGCGGGTTTTTCCTCCCAGATTTTTTTTTGAAAGGTGTAAAGATAAAATACAACAAGTAAACGTACCTTGCTTGGGTTGCCTCCCAAGAAGCGCCTTATTTAACGTCGCGGCACGACGCCATCATTGTGTTCAGTCATTCAAACTTGGATCATGATAGTTTATCTTTTTCACACTTTCACTCCTAGAACGTTCATAGGAGTGCTCAACTTCTCGACTCTTCAATTTGGGAATCTTTCCAGGATCAAGTATCCAGATTGTCATTGATTCATGCGGTGGGAGGAAAGGGAAGAAATTATCGTTTACTATGGTCAATGAAAAGTTTTTCGATCCCTCAATTTTGAAGAGGATTTCAGAAATGTCATTGTCCTTTCCAAGTTTATGAGTTTCCCTCAAAATTTTTAGAATTGATGGGGGTACCTCAAAAGATGACAAGAATAGATATTTGACCTTGAAGCTCAGATTATCCTCTTTTTTGACCAGTTGGAGCTTCGTATCTTTTTCTTCCTCTACTTTTTCTGGATTCTGGATCTCCTTTTGCATTTCCTCTTCATTTGTCAATGTGATTGCAAAAGTTTGCTGTTTAGGATCACATTCTAGTTGAGAAGGAGGTTTTTCTGAATCCCTTGCTTCAAGCCTACTCACGACTCCGGCTATTTGACTCATTTGAGTTTCCAAGTTCAAAATGCTAGACTTGGTCTCATTTTGGAATTGCACCATGTTTTATTGCATGGCGGTCACACTGTTAGTAAGAGCCCGAACCATGTCCTCCGTGGACATATTAGAGTTGGAGAATGGATCATACCTCATGTGAGGTACATCATCAATTTGTGCAAGGTATTCTTCTTGGAGCTTTGGGCAGAAGTCCGTAAGATGCCTGTGAGACATGCAAATGTTGCATATCTTGGCATCTTGAGCTTTTGAGTTAAAGATAGATTCCTTTATTAGAGAAGTCAAGAAGGAAATTTGACTCTCTAAGGATGAAGTGTTGGTATCCATATACTCATAACTCATGTAAGCTCAGAAAATAGAAGAGCAAGATTTATATATATATATATATATATATATATATATATATATATATATATATATATATATATTGTTTTTTATTTTTATGAGATAAAATAAAAAGAAAAGTAATTGTCTTTCCCCGGCAACGGCACCAAATTTGACGAGCACTTTGTCAAGGTGCGTCAAAATAAATTCAATACTAACACTTATACGTAGTATAGCGTAGTAGAGTTCGTATCCACATGGAAAGGAATAATTCTCTTTTTATGAAACTTAGTAAATAAAAGGGGGATTTGGATTAAGTGACTTAATTTAATTAAAAACTAAGATGAACGACCTATATGAGATTTAATTCAAAGATAAAAAGGACTTGGCATTGCTACTTTCCACTTGTTGATATATTTTAGTCGATCATTGTTATATCTATAACTTATTCCCTCTCGAATACTCAATCGGGGAGTATATCCACTTCATCGAGGGTAGTTATTAACAACAACCGTTCATTAATAACCCTTACTATTAATCATATATAGAACAACGTCTTATACCGATTTAATAGTAGGATTTAATCTTTCTAACTCCTTGATGAAATCAATTGAGATTGATAACCTCAACACAACGGTTTCGGTTTAACCAACAAAATTAATCCCTCTTAAGTTTATTAACCACGACCGTGCATTAATAAACTGAAGTTACTTACTTGTGAAACCATCAACGATTAACCATCGGTTCGTTGATCGTTTCTAGTAATAATTAATATATGAAACAAAACTAGTTGATCCTTTAAGTAATGTTCAAAATATTAATATGAAATGTGAGTAGGAATTAATTAATATTCAAGGAAGAATATTATTAAAGAAGATGAATCCTACTATAATTAATATCAAGATGTTAACTAATTGTCATCTTAGCAACACTCCCCAACATTAATATAGAGGAAGAAAATACCATTCTAACTAATGTCGAGATGTTAACTAATTGTCATCTTAGCAACACTCCCCAACATTAATATAGAGATGGTATTAAGGAAAGAACTATTAATTAATATTCAAGGAAAGAAGTTAAGAAAATAACTCACAACTTTAATAATCAACAAGCTTCAAGAGCAACACCAAGATGGAAGAGTTTAGCTCCTCATTTGGAGACTAAACATAGCTAGAAAAATATAAAGAAATGTTATTCTAAACTGAGCTTAGGAGTATGGAAGAAGGGATGATTAAAAGTGAAGGAAAATGGGGTTATTTATAGGTGTTTTCAAGACCTATAGCCGGATACCCGGCCGGGTATTTTGACATACCCGATCGGGTATTTACCAAATCAAATATTTTCCCATGTTTTTGTGTCTTCTGCACGTTCTTTGGTCCGAAATCACTTCATACCCGACCGGGTATATGGAATACCCGACCGGGTATTTGCTAGTTTTGCAGCAGTTTCCTTTGTCACTTCATACCCGGCCGGGTGAAGTCCATACCCGACCGGGTTTTGCACAAAACTCAGGTTTCTTCATCCTTTTTGCTTCCAAACCTATCCTAAACTTATAGCCAAACTAACTACAACTTACAATAAACAATAAAAATGCTAGAAATACGATTACAATCAAATGCAAACTAACAACTATAAACTTGCACAAAACTAGTAAATAAACATTACAAACAATAATAAAAATGTATACTTAGGCACTAACAACTAGTGCCTATCAAACACCCCCACACTTGAACCTTTACTCGTCTCGAATAAATTAAAACATGTCCATGAAATTTTCAAAAACCACAAGAGTAGCAGAACAACCATCCAACATTTTCTTCTTTTTTTTTATTATCTTCTTGCATAAATAGATATTTTTCTCTCATTCTCTCATTTTGCCTAGGAGTTTTTTTCAGGTTTTCATCCTAGCCTCTCTTTTTATTTTTTGTTTCTCACAACTCACTCATTTTATCCACTTTTGCTTAGATTGCCCTTTTTTTTTTGGGGGGGGGGGGGGGGGGGGGTTTCAACCTAACTAGCATTTTTTTTCTTTTATTGTCTTTTTTGTTTTTTTTTGAAGAAAAATAATGCAAGTTACAATGTTAAAAAAAATGAGTACATACCAAATGAGTGTCTCCCCTACACTTTTTTCGAAACACTGTCCCTAGTGTTCGGCACCATGATCGTCGGCGTACCCTCTATAACCACCATCGCCACCAAGACTATGTTCACCGGAGCTAGAAACTCCCAATTGCCCTAATATGAGGGATAATACCACGTCGGTTGTTGTACTAGGTGGGCATGTTGGAAAGTACCATTGGTGGTTGAAGATATGTGTTCTTTTTTGTGCTTGTTTCGTTTTTTTTTAGTGAATTCCAAAGTTGAGCTTGGGGGGTTAAGGAATTCGGTTTGTAGGGTATTTGGGAAATTTGGTGGGTTTTGTGTGTGTGGGTTTGGAAAGTAGGGTGAGGAGAAAAAGAAATGACATTTTGTTTTGGAGGTTTTGGGGTTGGAGAGGATGATGTGGATAAGAAGAATGTGGGGTTAATTTGGATGTTTTTTGGTTGAGATTGGAGTGGTTTGAAGTTTGGGTGATTGTCAATGGAGGTTGAGGGTTTGAGTTTGGGAGATTAGGGAAGAGAATGGATGTTTTGTGGGCTGATTTGGGACCAAATCGGACTGAAATCCCGATTACCCGGCCGGGTTTTAGTAATACCCGAATGGGTATGCTGTTTTTCGCTTGGCAGTGGCTGTTTTGGCCAAAAACCCGGCCGGGTTTTTGTAATACCTGGTCGGGTATTAGGCTATTTTTTTATTTTTTCAGCTTTTTTTTTTACCCGGTGGCTGTGTTGCCCGGGTATAATCCTTTTGTGCTGTTACCCGACCGGGTGAGGGATATACCCGGGCGGGTTTTTCCTCCCAGATTTTTTTTTGAAAGGTGTAAAGATAAAATACAACAAGTAAACGTACCTTGCTTGGGTTGCCTCCCAAGAAGCGCCTTATTTAACGTCGCGGCACGACGCCATCATTGTGTTCAGTCATTCAAACTTGGATCATGATAGTTTATCTTTTTCACACTTTCACTCCTAGAACGTTCATAGGAGTGCTCAACTTCTCGACTCTTCAATTTGGGAATCTTTCCAGGATCAAGTATCCAGATTGTCATTGATTCATGCGGTGGGAGGAAAGGGAAGAAATTATCGTTTACTATGGTCAATGAAAAGTTTTTCGATCCCTCAATTTTGAAGAGGATTTCAGAAATGTCATTGTCCTTTCCAAGTTTATGAGTTTCCCTCAAAATTTTTAGAATTGATGGGGGTACCTCAAAAGATGACAAGAATAGATATTTGACCTTGAAGCTCAGATTATCCTCTTTTTTGACCAGTTGGAGCTTCGTATCTTTTTCTTCCTCTACTTTTTCTGGATTCTGGATCTCCTTTTGCATTTCCTCTTCATTTGTCAATGTGATTGCAAAAGTTTGCTGTTTAGGATCACATTCTAGTTGAGAAGGAGGTTTTTCTGAATCCCTTGCTTCAAGCCTACTCACGACTCCGGCTATTTGACTCATTTGAGTTTCCAAGTTCAAAATGCTAGACTTGGTCTCATTTTGGAATTGCACCATGTTTTGTTGCATGGCGGTCACACTGTTAGTAAGAGCCCGAACCATGTCCTCCGTGGACATATTAGAGTTGGAGAATGGATCATACCTCATGTGAGGTACATCATCAATTTGTGCAAGGTATTCTTCTTGGAGCTTTGGGCAGAAGTCCGTAAGATGCCTGTGAGACATGCAAATGTTGCATATCTTGGCATCTTGAGCTTTTGAGTTAAAGATAGATTCCTTTATTAGAGAAGTCAAGAAGGAAATTTGACTCTCTAAGGATGAAGTGTTGGTATCCATATACTCATAACTCATGTAAGCTCAGAAAATAGAAGAGCAAGATTTATATATATATATATATATATATATATATATATATATATTGTTTTTTATTTTTATGAGATAAAATAAAAAGAAAAGTAATTGTCTTTCCCCGGCAACGGCACCAAATTTGACGAGCACTTTGTCAAGGTGCGTCAAAATAAATTCAATACTAACACTTATACGTAGTATAGCGTAGTAGAGTTCGTATCCACATGGAAAGGAATAATTCTCTTTTTATGAAACTTAGTAAATAAAAGGGGGATTTGGATTAAGTGACTTAATTTAATTAAAAACTAAGATGAACGACCTATATGAGATTTAATTCAAAGATAAAAAGGACTTGGCATTGCTACTTTCCACTTGTTGATATATTTTAGTCGATCATTGTTATATCTATAACTTATTCCCTCTCGAATACTCAATCGGGGAGTATATCCACTTCATCGAGGGTAGTTATTAACAACAACCGTTCATTAATAACCCTTACTATTAATCATATATAGAACAACGTCTTATACCGATTTAATAGTAGGATTTAATCTTTCTAACTCCTTGATGAAATCAATTGAGATTGATAACCTCAACACAACGGTTTCGGTTTAACCAACAAAATTAATCCCTCTTAAGTTTATTAACCACGACCGTGCATTAATAAACTGAAGTTACTTACTTGTGAAACCATCAACGATTAACCATCGGTTCGTTGATCGTTTCTAGTAATAATTAATATATGAAACAAAACTAGTTGATCCTTTAAGTAATGTTCAAAATATTAATATGAAATGTGAGTAGGAATTAATTAATATTCAAGGAAGAATATTATTAAAGAAGATGAATCCTACTATAATTAATATCAAGATGTTAACTAATTGTCATCTTAGCAACACTCCCCAACATTAATATAGAGGAAGAAAATACCATTCTAACTAATGTCGAGATGTTAACTAATTGTCATCTTAGCAACACTCCCCAACATTAATATAGAGATGGTATTAAGGAAAGAACTATTAATTAATATTCAAGGAAAGAAGTTAAGAAAATAACTCACAACTTTAATAATCAACAAGCTTCAAGAGCAACACCAAGATGGAAGAGTTTAGCTCCTCATTTGGAGACTAAACATAGCTAGAAAAATATAAAGAAATGTTATTCTAAACTGAGCTTAGGAGTATGGAAGAAGGGATGATTAAAAGTGAAGGAAAATGGGGTTATTTATAGGTGTTTTCAAGACCTATAGCCGGATACCCGGCCGGGTATTTTGACATACCCGATCGGGTATTTACCAAATCAAATATTTTCCCATGTTTTTGTGTCTTCTGCACGTTCTTTGGTCCGAAATCACTTCATACCCGACCGGGTATATGGAATACCCGACCGGGTATTTGCTAGTTTTGCAGCAGTTTCCTTTGTCACTTCATACCCGGCCGGGTGAAGTCCATACCCGACCGGGTTTTGCACAAAACTCAGGTTTCTTCATCCTTTTTGCTTCCAAACCTATCCTAAACTTATAGTCAAACTAACTACAACTTACAATAAACAATAAAAATGCTAGAAATACGATTACAATCAAATGCAAACTAACAACTATAAACTTGCACAAAACTAGTAAATAAACATTACAAACAATAATAAAAATGTATACTTAGACACTAACAACTAGTGCCTATCATGATCCCCATGATCGTTGATTCGTTGACTTATTAAACATGTACTCCAGAGTATATAAACAATAATAAAAACTCACGAACTCCTCGAGCTGAGGTTGTTTATTAGCAGCCTAGCTGCTGCCGATCGATCTATGTGCAAAGCAGCCTTACAGGCATCAATCTTTTCCTCATCCTGCAAATAAGGAAGATGAAATATAGTATTGAAAAAATGAAAAAAAGACCGACGATAGAAGTGCTCTTAGGCTGAGAACTGTGAAGTCTAACTTATAAGCTAAAAATACAAACTTTTAACCAATAAATCATAACTTATAGACCCCCTCGAAAATAATTACAAAAATGCCACCGCGTCAAAATAACTCCTGAAACTTGGAAAAAATTTTGACGCAATGGCATTTCCGTAATTAAGATTGAGAGCTTTATAAGTTATGATTTATTGGTTATAAGTTCTTATATTCAGTCAACGCAGTAAACTTATAGACTAAATATGGGAACTTATAACCAATAAATCATAACTTATAAAGTTCATATTTTTGCGGTGGCATTTTCGTAATTATTTTCAAGGGGTCTATTAGTTATAATTTTTTGGTTAAAAGTTCATATATTTAGTCTATAAGTTTAACTTCGCAGTTTTCAGCCTAAGAGCACTTCTCACCCAATCCTCTCTGTATTGTTTAATTTATACCTAGTAGTTTGAATTTCTACTGAAAAACTTTGATCGGTACTTCGTTTTACGAAGAATACGACAACTAAAGAAGAAATTCCCTCTTTTATTGATTTTTATTAAAAGAAAAATAGATCAGAATAACAAGATATTAAGATTTTCTACCAGAAAAAAATCTTATAGTATGTACATATTTACATGAATCGAAATATGAATATCGCTACAGCTAGGTCGTCGCCCGTAAGCATCGCGTCATCCCTCCGCCTGGGGGTGGTGTCAAATGAACAAGGGCACGCTACACTTCATAGGCCTGGGTGTGGTGATAAGAATGCTAAGGCTGCTAGGTCGTCGCTCGGAAGCGATGCGCCACTCCAATGCCCGGGGATGGTGTCAAATATGCAAGGGCATGGTGGGGGTCGATGTGGGCTGAAGAAGAGAAGGCAGGGTGTTAGATTGCGCTTTGGGACATGGAATGTTGGCTCTCTTACGGGAAGATCATCTGAGATAGCCGAGGTTATGAAGAGGAGGAATATCAGCATAATGTGCATGCAAGAAACTAAGTGGGTTGGATAAAAGGCACGCGAGATTAATCCCGGAGGTTTTAAGCTTTGGTACTCGGGGAGAGAGAGGAACAGAAATGGAGTAGGCATTATGTTGGCACATGATTATGTTGACGGTGTGGTTGAAGTTTTTAGAAAGAATGATCGCATCATGAGCATTAAGTTGATAATAGGGGATGAGATCGTGTCTGTGGTTAGTGCCTATGCACCACAAGTGGGATTGGATACATCTATCACTCAACAATTTTGGGAGGATCTTAAGGAAGTGGTGCGACGAGTGCCAAGGGGAGAGAAACTGGTCATAGGAGGCGACCTCAACGGGCATGTGGGCCCAAGTCGTGATGGTTTTGAGAGTGTCCATGGCGGACATGGTTTTGGCATTAGAAATGAAGCGGGGAAGAACATTCTGGATTTTGCCTCGACATATGAGTTGGCTGTGATGAACACCTGGTTCAAGAAAAGAGACTCTCACTTTGTCACCTATAGAAGTGGAGCTAATAGTACCCAAATTAACTACTTTTTAGTACGAACGACTTGGAGAACTAGCTACACTGATTGTAATGTTATCCCAGGTGAGAGTGCTGTCACTCAGCATAGGATGCTTGTGCTTGATTTTCGAGGTAAAAAGAGTGGACGAGTTAAGGTACAAGGGGAGCCAAAGATAAAATGGTGGAGGCTCGAGGGGAATCTCCAACAAAGTTTTGCACACAAAATGTTGGAGGAAGATGTTTGGTCTATTGATAATGACGCACACGTGGATGATGTGTGGTTATCAATGGAGTCCACCATTAACAAAGTGGCGAAGGAGATACTCGGAGAATCTAAAGGATGTCTGCCACCAAAAAAGGACACATCTTGGTGGAATGATGAGGTGAAACAAGTGATAAGGGCCAAAAGAGAATGCTATAAGAAATTGGGCAAAAGTTGGAGCGATGAGAACATAGAGGAGTACAAAGAGGCTAGAAGAAGAGCAAAGAAAGTTGTGAAGGAAGCCAAAGGAAAAGTGAATAAGGAATTGTATGTAAAGTTGGATTCTAAGGAAGGAGAAAAAGATATCTACAGACTTGCTCGCCTTCGTGACCGTAGGACTCAAGATATCGGAAAAGTTAAGTGTGTGAAGGATGTCGATCAAAGGGTAATAATGGACGACGAAGAAATAAAAGAGAGGTGTAGGTCATACTTTGATACCTTGTTCAATGGGAATAAAGTCCAAGGTATTGATGATCTTACTATACCAGAGTGTATGGTAAATAGGGACTTCGTGAGAAGGATTCAAACAACAGAAGTTAAAGAGGCTATGAGAAAAATGGGCCGGAAGAAAGCAGTGGGCCCAGATGGCATACCGATCGAGGCTTGGAGAAGTTAGGGAGAGAAAGGCATCGAGTGGCTAACACGTTTCTTCAACATGATTTGGAGAAACAACAAAATGCCAGTGAGTTGGCGGAAGAGTACACTCATTCCCTTATTTAAAAATAAGGGTGATGTACAAGAATGTGCTAACTATCGAGGGATTAAGCTTATGAGTCACACCATGAAACTTTGGGAGCGAGTGGTTGAGCAAAGACTACGTAAAAGTGTGAAAATTTCAGAGAATCAATTTGGTTTTATGCATGGACGCTCAACAACTGAGGCCATTCACCTTCTTAGACAAGTTGTGGAGAAGTATAGAGACACTAAAAAGGATCTGCATTTGGTGTTCATTGACTTAGAAAAGGCATATGATAGGGTACCTCGAGAAGTTCTTTGGTGGGCCTTAACTAGAAAAGGCATATCACGTAAGTATATCAGCATCATCATGGATATGTATGATGTTTGTACTACAAGTATCCGCACTAGTGTAGGGAGGACCGCAGAGTTCCCTATTACTATTGGAGTGCACCAAGGATCTGCTCTGAGTCCTTTCTTATTTGCTTTAGTCATGGATGAACTTACGAAGTCAATTCAAGAAGATATACTGTGGTGCATGATGTTTGCCGACGATATTGTATTGATTGATGAGACACAATCCGGTGTTAAAGCAAAGTTGGAAGTATGACGACAAACATTGGAGAGCAAGGGTTTCAACCTGAGCCAAAGCAAGACTGAGTATATGGAGTGCAAGTTCAGTGGAGGTAGAAGCATTAGCAACGGTGGGATTACTCTTGATGGTAAGGAGATACCAGTGTGTGATATGTTCCGTTACTTGGGATCCATAATTCGGAAGGATGGTGAATTAGATGGAGATGTATGTCATAGAATCAGAGCTGGGTGGATGAAATGGAAAAGTGCTTCAGGATTTCTATGCGATCGAGGTATGCCGAATTATCTGAAAGGTAAATTTTATCGTACAGCAATTAGTCCGGCATTAATGTATGGCCTAGAGTGTTGGGCGGTGAAGCAATGCCACATTCAAAAGATGAGTGTTACAGAAATGCGTATGTTGCGTTGGATGTGTGGACATACCAGAAAAGACCGCCTGAGGAATGAGGTAATCAGACAAAAGGTGGGAGTAGCAACTATAGAAGATAAGATGCAGGAGTCTCGTTTGTGGTGGTTTGGGCATGTGCATAGAAGACCGAGTGATGCACCTGTTAGACGACTTGAGGGGTGGGGAGAAGAGTCAGAGAAGAGAGGGAGGGGAAGACTCAAACAGACTTGAATTAGAGTAATCAGAATTGATATGCGTCTTCTTGAGTTGGATGAGAGTATGGCTTTGGAGAGAGCAAAGTGGAGGGTGCACATCCATGTGGACGATTGATGTCTTGTCTACCTTTCCTCTCTTGTTTTTTTTATCGTTTATCTTCCTTATCTTTTTATATTCTTATGTTATTTTTATCTTCTAGCTTTTTTATGCTCTTTTATTTATTTTTCTTTTATCTTGGTTATATTCTTGTGTTATTGTTATCTTATATTGATGTATCTTTATTTTATTCATTTTATCTTACTTTTTTTCATTTCCTTGTCCGCCTTCTCTGTTTGGCATCGATATCATAGATCGATTCATGTTAGCCGACCCCAAATTCTTTTGGGATTAAGGCTTGGATGTTGTTGTATGTACATATTTACGTCTTCTTTCAGCTGTTCTAGTCATACCATTAATCCATTATCAGTGTATGTGGGTTAACGGTACGACCGATATGAAGGACTGAGACAGTTAAGGAAATGAAAAAAAGGGGGAAAAAGGCCGGAAAAAGGTAGAATAAAGGAAAGAAAGAAAGCATGGCTTCTACTTAATGGACTATGACGGATAGTGTATCCGGGGATACCGCTGGGGGTATCTAGAGAGAAGTTAGAACAAGTAACAGAGAGAATGGGTGTGTAATAAATGAACTCGTTGTGTTTAACGATGGAAAGAATGATGCTATTTATAGCAGCCATAAATGCTATATGCGTCTAACGCGGGTACACGTGTCAACAAATCAGCGGTGGGGGGTCACTTCAATCGGGGGTGGCGCCGACATAGCATGAGGCACCGCATTTAATGCGGTGGTTGGATGTGACACCGCATTTAATGCGGTGATTCAGAGCATGCAGAGAGGAGATTCTGTCGGGGGTGGTGCCTTTGGCTGTATATACCGAGGGCTGCATGTGTTGAAGGCTGTATGTGTCGAAGGCTAACGATTTTTTCCCTGTTTTCCAGTCATGTTTTCCAGTCGTGTTTCTGGACCAGATATAGTTGTTTTCCCGAGTATGAAGCATTCGGTCATAATACCGAGGCAACACCTTGTGTAGTATGGGCTGTCCGGAGCTTTGGCTGCTGTATTTGGGGTCACCTGGGCCTATTGGGCATGTTTGTAGCAGTGGGAGTATGTGGACCGGGGAGTATGGGAGTATCAGACTAATAGGAAGTGTTGCACACGAAAGAAGAAAAAGAAAGGTCAATAAAGAAAGTTAAGAAAAGGGGAAAGAAAACAGGGAAGCTAAAAAACGGAAAGGAAACTAGGAAAGAAAGGAAGAAAGAAATAGTGAAACAAAACTCATTTTGAAGACCAATAAGGACAACTTCAAAAAAAATTAAAGAGCCGTTTTTGAGAAAGAGAGAAAATTTCCTAAATTGTGTCTAAAGTGACTCTTTTCTGATTTCTCAGCCATGACGTTCTTATAAAATAGGAATAGTTCACTAATCACTAGTACTCTAGGAAATTTTCATTGATTTATTTTTAATAGGACTCATTGAGTCTTATTTTAAAAATAGTATACACGGAATACATATAAATTTCTATTTTGAAACATTTTTCATTTTTTGACGTAACCATTTTGAGAAATTTCTATTGAAGAGATGCCTATATTAATTAATTAAATTGAGTAATAATTCAATAGAAATTGCCCTAAATACGGGTAAAAACGCTTTGAAATTCCAAAATTGGAGTATCATATTTTTTATTCCTTGAATATGAGTAATCAGTCAAGTTTGGAAAAAATTGTCATATTTAAAAGCCTAGTAATGCCAAACTTGGCAGAAGTTTACTCCTATTAGGGAATAAAAAACATGATAATTTTATTTTGGAATTCCAAAACGTTTTTACTCCTATTTAGGGAATTTACTCATAATTCAAATATCTCGAAACTTTAAAATTGTACGATATCGATACATCAAACTTGTATGCGTAAATAAATATTATCAATTTTATAACATACTTAGAGCTCGTTTGGTAACATTATTTTTTGGCTTATGAGACTTATCAGTCAACTTTTTCACCAAACAAATAAATTTTGATTCTGCGCGCTGAATTATTTAATACGTAGTAATAAGAAAAAGTAAGGTTAGAGTTACTTTTTGGCTGTATCGGCTGAAGTTAATGTGGAGGACCATTTTAGATATTTTTACATATAATATTTTCTTCATTATACTAAGAAAATATATTTTAAACATATTTTTATTATAATTCAGCAGAATCAGCCAGTTCAGTCACTTTAATCAGAATTTCAGAAATTTCAGCAGAATCACTCGATTCATCCGATTTTGGTATTACCAAACGGGCTCTAAGAGCCCGAAATCGGCTGAATCGGTTGATTCTGCTGAAATTTATGAAGTTCTGGTTGCATTGGCTGTATTGGCTGATTCTGCTGATTTATAAAAAAATTATATTTAAAATATATTTTATTAATAAAATAAAGAAAAAATTACATGAAAAATAGCTAAAATGATCATCTATAGTAACTTCAGCCAAAACAGCCAGAAAAGTAACTCCAACCTTACTTTTTCTTATTACTACACAATTCAGCACACGAAATCAAAAGTTATGTGTTTGGTGAAAATGTTTGCTGATAAGCCTGATAAGTCGAAAAATAGGATCACCAAACGGGCTCTTAGTATATGAGCTCATCACAAAAAATTCAAATTAATTTATTTCACAATTGAAAGCTAATGCTATGTATGTGCACTCTCCTAAATGTTCTCTCAGATCACATTTAAATCCAAATACGTAGTAGTTAAATTATATACTTAATATTACAATCTTATATTTTAAAGACAAAAACATACTAGTATGTATATAATGCTACATAGTAGTATGTTTTTGTCTTTTTTTTTAAGACACGATATTTACATAATTCTAAAAAAAAGTATATAATGCTAAAATATACTCCCTCCGTTCCTAAATAAACTTCCAACTTTCCTTTTTCGTTCGTTCCAATTTTTTACTTATAACTAAATTAAATTGTCAATGATTATATTTAAAATATTATAAATATTTATAATTTAATTAGATACTTAGAAATTCCACAAGAATAATTACTACTAAATTGTACGGAGTATTTCGTATAATAAATTTCAATCTAGTAAAAAGTTAATATTCAGAATTAAAGTTTAGAGGACTGTATATTTAAATTGTCATTAACACGCTCGGGCTCCGCATGCCAACTTGGGCATGATGGCTTTGAGTCAAGATTAATTGAAGTTCTACCTTCATTATTTAGCCGTCGAAACACTTGATTATGCGTTTAGATTTGTGCAAGATTTTGTTTGAAGTAACTTAATGACTTTTGTCCAGTGTCATCACCACTTACGTGCGCACTTAGTCAAGATTCATTAAATCTTTTACATTACTCACTTTACTGTCCAGCTACAGGGTGGGTGAATCAGTTTTTTCAATACAGCCAACTTTACTTTTCAAAGTAAATCATCCTAGAATATTTTATTTTGTAATTTCGTTTTAAGCGTAAACAGATGGAAAATACCAAAATAGTCATATGAAGATCCTAAACGGCCATTAGTTGTCTTTTTGGTTTACCAATACAATTTTGGTATTTCAAAACATGAAGCTCTTTTGTTTTTTCTGCTCTTAAAAGGCTGTAGTGATGACTAATTTAAATTTAGTGAGAACGTCTATGTGCTTACTATATGAAGCATGTTGATCTGATGAAGTAGGTGAATTTACACCAATTATCACATCACTTCAACGTATTCAGAGAGCATGTTAATTGAAGTGCTCCGGTGCTCTTTATATTTTTCAATATACAACCTTTTTTTTTTAAATAATATATGTAGTACTACGTACCGTTGGAAAAAGTGTTAAAAATTACATTAAATGGTCTTTTTGGGGCAATTTTTTGAGTGGGTCCACTTTCGATTTGGGTCGGGTCAAAGTGGTTTCGGATTGTCCTCGTCAAGGGCTACAATTTGATGTGTGGTACACTCAAAACGGATAACGTGTGAATGAGAAATTGATTCATGAATTTCACTCGTTAAAATGGAAAAACTGGGAAAATGATGAGTTTTCTAGTGAGATTTATCTCACACCGAAAAACCCAAGGGATTTTTACCCCTTTATAAAGGAAACCCACCTTGAACGAGTTAAGATTCCTACAGGGAAAGGTTCTCTTCGCACGCAGGGGGGTGCCGTCAAATCCCGAAAACGGAGAATAAAAACCGCGACTCGTGTGCGCGGGCGACCTGCGGACACGATTTAATTTTTGTTTCTTCCCGTAACGTTTTATTTTTTCTCAGAATCAGAATTGCTCAGCGGCAGAACTGCTCCGGACAAGTATTGTGATGGGACTATGAAGATCATCCAGACTAAGCTGCAGGAGATCAAGGAGAATATAGATCCAAGATTTGCGGACGCCAGCGAGGAAGAGCTCATAGTATACAAGAAGGTGTGGACCATCCTAAAGCCCATCAACGAGCAACTTGAAAAGAGAAGAATGTTGAGACAGTATGAGCATGCGCTAAATTTCAGAAAGCATTACTTCAGATCTCAAAAATAAATGCAAGACATCACTTGATCACAAAGGGGGAGATTGTTGAAGACTATTTTATTGTGAATCAAGTTTGTCTGTTTTGTCTGTAATAATTTAGATGTTTACTATTCCTGTTTTGCACTGATTAAATATATCTGTTAGAATAGTATTCAATATGGGCCAAGTGTTAGGTCCATACTTAGGCGAGAAGCCCTATTTTACGCATACCTGAGCCTCGCCTATAAAAGAGGGCGGAGGACTCAGGTTTGCGGTTAACTTTCGTATCTGCTCAAAATAGCCTTAGCGCTTATCATTCTTGTACGAACTGTTCACAGTATATCAGAGAAGGTTTACACTTGATCTTTCTGTGTTCATCTTTGTTGATAATCTTTCATCTGTATGCCATATTATCTTGCTGTTATAGAAAACAGGGACTAACAAATGGTATCAGAGCCGATCGAGAGCTGATCAGAAGAACTATCTGCGAAAGACTCTGTTTTTCCTTCCTTTTGTAGAATAGCGAGTTTATCATCTGTAATCTTATTTCTGCACCAAATGTTGTAAAAGTTATACTGTTAGAATCGCGTTTCAAAGACGATCAAGCAGTATATCTTCTTTATTCATTTCCGCAATTTTTTGTTCTCTGTAAACTCGCATCCAGGAACTCGCACCCTTGGTTCTCTAAGCTCTGTGCAGCTTTTTGACCTGAAAGTTGGGTGAAAGGATCTCTACAACAAGGGCTACAACTTACCATATCTGTTTTTCTGAAAATCTGAAGTTTTATTTTTTCAGGAATTCGCAGTCCAGGTGTTTTTCGCATAAACTCGCAGCTGCAAACTCGAGTTGAGAAACTCGCTGTTAGGAACTCGAGCTCAAGAAGCCGCTTTACAAACTCGCGGTCTGCAAACTCGCAGTTAAAACTCGCAGTCTGACCTCGAGTTTTGACCTTGCGAGTTTACACCTCGAGTTTTGGAAACTCGCACTCTTGACCTCGAGTTTATAAACTCGAACTCTCACCTCGAGTTCCCCAGACCTCGAGTTTAGGCCTTTAATACTCAGGAACTCGAGTTCTTGACTTAGTAAATTTTCTGATCTTATTTCTCGAACGGTCAGTTTTCTATAGCTACAGAAATGGCTTCTGAATCCAATGCGCAAGGAAACAGCAGTACTCCTCCATCTCTGAGGAAAGGGGAGTACCAAATGTGGAGAACTCGTTTCTTGAACTTCCTTGAGCACAAAGAGAATTCCGACACAATGCTGGAATCGCTCCTGGAAGGACCAGCTGTTCTGATGATTGCGGTAGGAGGGGACTCAACTAATAATCCACCCATTCCTCCGGAAACAAGACGAAAGAGGCCGTCTGAATACACTGAAGCAGACAAGCTAAGGCTGAGAGGAGACCTTATGGCCAAAACATACCTCCTCCAAGCCATCCCCAATGAAGTGTACGTGATGATTGACAGTATGCAAACAGCAAAAGAAATGTGGGATGAGATTGAAAAATTACTCCAAGGCACAAGCATAAGCCTAAAAACCAAGAAATCTGCTATTCTAATGGCTTATGACTCGTTCAAGGCTGCACCTGGAGAACCTCTTCACGAGACTCATGCCAGGCTTGTGAAGCTGATGAATGAAATGAGGAAAATCAAAATATTCAGAACCAACCTGGAACTGAATACTAGATTTATGTCCAGTCTGCACCCAGCTTGGAGTAAGACAGTAAAGGACTTGAGACAACGCATTGACATGGATGAGATTGATCTCTTCACCTTAAATGAGCTGTTAAAGGAGTTTGTCAATGACGTTGTATGCACTGAGGAGCAATCAAGCCCAAATCCTCTGGCTCTACTGATGGAAGCTCAGCCCAAAAGAACAGTGAAACCTCTGCAGAAGAAGAAGAAGATAGTGGAGGTTGAATCTGATGAAGATGAAAGTGATGAAGAAGGAACTGATCTTGAAGCTGAGCTTGCAGATCTCCAGAAGAAGATGACCCTGCTGGCCAAGAAGTTTGCCAAGAGGAACAACTCTTCAAATAAGCTGCGGACCTCTTCCTCCAACTACAAACAGAAGAACCAGGACCAAAGCTCAGCCAGGAAGGCTACATCAACTACTAACACCTCTGTGTGCTATAACTGCGGGAAGCCTGGACATATCAACAAAGATTGTCGGCTTCCAAAGAAGAGATATGCAAACTTCTACAAACAGAAGATTCTGATGAATAAACAAAAGCTCTTCTTGGCACAACAGGAGGAAGTAGAAGCCTCTGGCAAACATGCTGAGCTGGTCCAGTGGGCAGAAGATGATACTGAAGAAGAAGAAGAAGAAGAAGAGGAAGAAAACTTCGCATTGATGGCAAGGCTGGAGGATGAAGAAGAGAAAAAGGGTGATGCTGCGATCCCCGGAAGTGAATGCTCGACAAGCACTGTAAGTACCTCTAATCACTCTCACATTATCCAAACTCAGTCCTTACACAATAAGGACAACCTCATTAAAGAACTGTAGGAGAGATTAGACAATAATTACAGGGTACTGAAACAGAACCTTGACCAAAAATCTTCATTAAGCATTCAACTTGAAAATGCCAAAGATCAGATCAAAAAGGTGTCCTCAGACTTTGAAAGCTTTGAACTTAAAATAGCTGAACTGACTAAGAAACTGCAAGACAGCGAAATTGAGAAAAACACAGCCAAAGCTGACTGTGAATTTTTAAGGAATAAAAGAAGCAGCCTTTTAAGCAAAGTAAAGGAACTTGAGGACGTTTGTGTCAGAAGAGGTCAAACCGAGCATACAGTTTTTCTAAATCGAATAAGCGACGTTCAGCATTACAATCCAAAAGCTGGTCTTGGAATGTCGAACCCTTGTCATTTAAAGAAAGTTGACTGCCGCCAGTTGTATGATGCAACTTACTTAACTCTAGACATTGACACGAAAATGAAATTTGGAAGTGAAGAAGAAACCGCTAAAGAAGAAGAAGAGAAGAGGAGTAATCCTAAAATCGAAACTTCTTTTGACTATACTCCTCTGGTTGAGAAAGCTCTTTCTAAAGAAAAAGTAATCTACAACGAGGAGGGGTTTGACATTTTTAATATTCCAAAAGGGGTTCCTTATTTCGACTGTCCAATGGGTCCCACTCCCAAAACTGGAATTTTTAAGTCCGGACAGGACAAATGCATCTCTCCGTTGGTCCAAAAATGTGCGGGTCTTCAGAAAACCCTTGAAAATGAGAGAGAGCGTTTTGAAATTGAAAAGAAAGGTTCTGAAAGCAATTGGCAAGAACTATTAAGCAAATTTGATGAATTGAGTGAAAAATATCATTCTGTTTTAAAAATTGCTCAAACCTCTTCTGATAAAACCAAATCTTCTGAAAAATCTGCCACTCATCACTCTTCTCCTTTTGTCACAGGACAAGAAGTGAAAAGAAGAGGAGAAGAGAAGGTAGAGTGGGAGATAAAAAGAAAGGAAATAGCTGCTGGCAAGAAGAAAGTTTTTGAGAATAAACCTGGTCCCAGATCCAGCTCCATTTTGTACTCTAAAACTAAGTCTAAGTCTGTCCATGTCAACTCAGCTTCTAGTAGTTCAGTCTTGAGTCCCAAGCTGAAAAATTCTGTGACATCTTTTGAACATGGCTCTATGTATAATTCCACTATTGCTTATGGTTATTCTGTTCCAGACCCCCATAATTATGAATGTGATGCGAATGTTGTTAGAACCAAATCTCCAAGAAAGCTCAAACCTATAAAAGAATCCAAGAGTAAAACTTCCAAGGGAACGTTTTGTATACCCTATATGAGATATCCCCTCAAAGTGCACTCAAGGAAACATCTTGATAGACTTTCTAAGGAGAAAATTTTCAAAACTCATCTCAAACAACAACCATTCAATCACAAAGGCCCTGTCTACTCTCCTCCTGAAACAAAGCAAAGGTGGGTCCCGAAAAACAGACCCACCAAACCTGAAACTAAAAGGTGGGTCCCAAAAAACAGACCCACCAAAACTGAAAGGTGGGTCCCGAAATACAGACCCACCAAAACTGAAAGATGGGTCCCCAAAAACAGACCCATCAGAACCACAACTAAGAAGTGGGTCCCCAAAAATGGACTCACTAAAATTGAAACTGCAAAGTGGGCTCCCAAAATCAGACCCACCGTAAAGGCATATCTGGCCACTAAAGAGCCCGCTAAAGACAGAACTTTTGGTGAAAAATCTGCTGACCTTGGATCACAGCTAAAAGCACAATTCAAAAAGGTGTTTTCCATTGATAAGGAAGGACCCATTCCAAAATGGGGACCTAAACCTGTATAATTGTTTTGCAGGACGGTCATGTGTGGCACTTGGATTCTGGATGCTCAACCCACATGACCGGAATAAAGTGCCTACTGAGCAACTACACCAACTGTTACGGAGGCAATGTCAGATTCGGGAACGACGCCTCATCTCCTATTCTTGGATATGGGGATGTCATATGTGCCAGTGTCACCATCAAGGATGTCTCATTTGTCAAAGGGCTCAAACACAATCTTCTGAGCATAGGACAATTCTGTGACAGTGGGATGGAAGTGAGGTTCTTTGCCAAACAATGTTGTGTTCTAGACAGCGAAGGGAACTCATTATTAACGTGTTACAGGACCTCAAACTTGTACACTATTGATCTGAAAAGCGTTCAATCCACCACTTCCATCTGTCTGCTGTCCAAAGCTTCAACAGAACAAAACAACCTCTGGCACAGACGTCTTTCCCATCTCAATTTCAAGAATCTGTCCATCCTGTCATCGAAGAAACTTGTGAAGGGGCTTCCTCCGTTGAAGTCTTCCGCTGAAAATCATTGTAGTGCCTGCAAAATGGGCAAAATGACGTGAAGCTCCCACAAGTCAAAGCCAGTCCCATCATCTACTCTACCGCTGCAACTGATACACATGGATCTGTGTGGACCTATGAGAGTCCAAAGCATCAACGGCCGCAAATACACACTGGTGATCGTTGATGACTTCTCTAGGTACACATGGACAAAATTTCTTCGTAAAAAGGACGAGGCAGCAGAAATCATTATGACCTTTGTCAGAACCGTCCAGAAACTGCTGCAGCACAGTGTACGAATCATCAAAACTGACAACGGTACCGAGTTCAAGAATCAAACTCTCACTGAATTCTATGAATCTCTCGGTATCACTCAGCAATTTGCAGCAGCCAAAACTCCCCAACAGAATGGAGTGGTTGAAAGAAAGAACAGGACTCTTGTCGAAGCAGCACGCACCATGCTTATCCAATCAAGATTGCCTCACTTTATGTGGGCAGAGGCTATTAATACTACGTGCTACACCCAAAACAGAACATCTATCCACAAACGCTTCGACAAGACCCCATATGAAATCCTCTTCAACCGGACTCGAGATATCTCCTTCTTCAAGATATTTGGCTGCAAGTGCTTCGTACTAAATGACAGAACTGATAGAGGTAAGCTAGACGCCAAAGCCCAAGAAGGGGTGTTCATTGGCTACTCACAGCAGTCCAAAGCTTACAGAGTCTATCTCAGAGACAAGCGAACGGTCATTGAGAGTGTGAATGTGACATTCTATGAGATGGCTGACTTCGCAACGGAACACTTACAGGCTGACCCGTCACTTGCTGTACCAGCGGACTCTGACACAGTTGAACCAAACCCTGTACCTGAAGGTGTGATTCTCAATTCTCTCTTTCAGAACTTCTACGAGAATTCACAACCCTCATCTTCTCCATGCACACCAGCTTCATCGTCAACTATTCCACAGCAACCGACTCCTTTCACTGAAATTCCACTCCTTCTCGGACCAGATAATGAACCATCTACTCCGTCAACTCCCCAACCTAATCACGGAGGAGTGGATGATCATGGTTTTGCTACCACATCAGAGTCATCTCCACCGCACACCACAGCCGCTCAAGAGTCACCAAACCCCTACCAGGACTCGGATCAACCGATCATTACTCCTAATCCTCTGGCACATGAGAGGAAATGGACAAGAGCTCATCCCACTGAACAAATAATTGGTGATCCAGGTCAAGGTGTGCGTACGAGATCGGCTACTATGAATGAATGTCACTATGCATGCTTTCTAAGCCAGAATGAACCGTCCAAAGTCTCAGAGGCACTCGCTGATCCAGATTGGGTGATTGCCATGCAAGATGAGCTCAATCAATTTGACAGACTAGAAGTGTGGACACTCGTGCCTAAACCCCCTCAGAAAACCATCATTGGCACTAAATGGGTGTTCAAGAACAAGAAGGACGAAGAAGGCATAGTGATACGCAACAAGGCACGGCTGGTCGCTAAAGGATACAATCAGCAAGAGGGCATAGACTATGATGAAACGTTTGCACCCGTAGCAAGAATTGAAGCAATCCGCCTTTTTCTTGCGTACGCGGCCCACAAGAACTTTACCGTCTTTCAAATGGACGTAAAGACTGCCTTTCTGAATGGAGTCTTGGAAGAAGAAGTCTATGTCGCTCAGCCCGAAGGATTTGTAGATCCCAGATATCCCGACCATGTGTACAAGCTGAAGAAAGCTCTGTATGGGCTGAAACATGCACCCAGAGCTTGGTACGATGCCTTAACCGAATTTCTGGTTGACTCAGGTTTCTCAAAAGGGAAGATTGATACCACACTTTTCATCAAGCGACAGAAGTCTGACATCATCCTGATTCAGATCTATGTTGATGACATCATCTTCGCTTCCTCAAATCCACGTCTGTGCAAACATTTTGAGAAACTGATGAAAACAAAGTTTGAAATGAGCATGATGGGAGAGCTGAATTTCTTCCTAGGCCTGCAAGTAAGACAACTCTCTGACGGCATTTTCATCAATCAGTCCAAGTATATTCTGGAAATGCTTAAGAGATTCAACATTGATAGCAAATCTTCCATGACGACCCCTATGTCCCCCAACAATAAACTGGACTCAGACCCCTCTGGGAAGCCAGTCGATGCCACAAACTATAGGGCCATCATTGGATCTTTGCTGTATCTCACGTCTAGCAGGCCTGATATCGTCTTCTCTACATGCTTATGTGCACACTTTCAGGCGAATCCAAAGGAATCCCATCTGACCGCTGTTCGAAGAATTCTGAGATACCTCAAAGGCACTGTGAATCTAGGCCTTTGGTATCCCAAGCACTCAGGTTTTGACCTAGTCGGATACTCTGACGCTGATTTTGCTGGTTGCCGGATGGACCGTAAAAGTACATCGGGAGCTGTCTAGTTCTTGGGCGTTAAGTTAGTCTGCTGGTCTTCCAAGAAACAGAATTGTGTGTCAACATCTACGGCCGAGGCAGAATACGTCGCGGCTGCTAGCTGTTGTTCACAAATATTATGGATGAAGACCCAGCTAAAGGACTACGGTTACACTTTCCGCCATATCCCGATCTACAGCGACTCACAGAGTGCCATCGCCATCACCAGCAACCCGGTTCATCACTCCCGCACCAAACACATCGACCTGTGCTATCATTTCATCAAAGACCACGTGGAAAAAGGGGATATTGACATGTACTTTGTAAGCTCCGAGCTTCAACTGGCTGATTTGTTTACTAAGGCACTGGATGAAAAGAGATTCCAGTTTTTGGTTTCCAAATTAGGCATGTTGAACCTCGAGCCTATGTAATTCTGTTTCCACTGGTCTGTAAAAAGGGTGTGCGTGTGTGGGACTTGTACAAAGTGTGCGTGCGTGTGTCTGTAAATAGTGTGCGTGAGTTGCATTTTGTGTATTGTGTGCGTTGCATGTGTCCAGGGGGAGAAACCCGAGAAAAATACAAAAATAGTGTGTGTGCGTTTGCATTCATCGAGGGGGAGAAAAAGGGCGAAAAAGATCAAAAAAATATAGTGTGCGTGAGTTGCATATGTACATAGTGTGTGTGCATTGCATTCATCGAGGGGGAGAAAATTTGAAAATTCCAAAAATAGTGTGTGTGTTGATTTCAGCGAGGGGGAATACTTTAATTGGTCAGAAATGGGTCATTACTCGAGCTAAAAACCAAATGGGCCCAGCTACCCGGTTCTGGCCCAAACCTTTTCTTCTTTTCTCAGGCCCATTCCTTATTCGCATATATAAACCCTCAGATCTCACTCCTCCTCATTTCTTACGCATTTCTTCTCGCAAGTCCAGAGCTCGAGATCCTTCTCCGTCTTCTTCCCCAACTTCACTCCCTCTCACAGATCTCCCCAAACTCCTCTCCACGAGGTAGCAACTCGATTCGATCTCCCCATCACACCAGATCACTCCCCTCACACTCTGTTTTTCGAACGCTACCACGAACAGTCCCAAAACCGAAAACGCTATTTCACAAATTCCAAAAGCTTTAATTTATTGTTTATTATGATTTTGTGTTTTTACAGGTGGATGTCGTCTTCTTTGTGCGAACACGAGCTTCTGCAACTCGAGTTAAAACGCTTGGCTTCAAAATCCGGCGTTTCAAATTCGAGGACAGATCGCGAGTTTGTAAACTCACACTCATGAGCTCGAGTTTGTAAACTCGCGTTCATGGGCTCGAGTTTGTAAACTCGCGCTCATGGGCTCGAGTTTGTAAACTCGCGCTCATGGGCTCAAGTTTGTAAACTCGCGCTCATGGGCTCAAGTTTGTAAACTTGCGCTCATGGCCTCGAGTTTGTAAACTCGTGTTCATGGGCTTGAGTTTGTAAACTCGCGCTCATGACCTCGAGTTTGTAAACTCGCGTTCATGGGCTCGAGTTTGTAAACTCGCGCTCATGGCCTCGAGTTTGTAAACTCGTGTTCATGGGCTCGAGTTTGTAAACTCGCGCTCATGGCCTCGAGTTTGTAAACTCGTGCTCATGGGCTCGAGTTTGTAAACTCGCGCTCATGGCCTCGAGCTTGTAAACTCGTGTTCATGATCTCGAGTTTTATAACTTGATGCCAGAACTCGTTTCCTCATCTCATAAATCATCAACCCCAAGGGGAAACTCATTTTTTTTCTAACGTGTGCTATTCTTTCAGCTAAATATGTCAGGCACTCAACAAGATACCTCCCAGGAGGATGCACTCTTTACTCAGTTGTTCCCCAAATACAAGTGGGTTCGGCTACAGGACAACAACTACCAGCTTGACCTTGCCGTCTTCAAGTGCCCTGACTCAGTTATCCCTGTCATTCTTAAGGGGCACTACATCTGGCCGGCACTCACCAAAGCTATACCGGTTCCCGAAATCTATCTGCAACAGTTATGGGGGACCATGCACATGCCCTCCAAGAAGGACGCATCTAGTATCAGTGCCACGCTCCACAACAGAATGCTGGCATTAACGTCGTCCACACTAAGAACCACTCTGGAGCTGCCTGTCCACCAATCTTATGATCCGCTTCCCTCAAAGACTGAACTGATGCAAGGGTTGGAGAGATTGGGATATGATGCACCACTGTTGTTCCTGTCTCACTTCAAATTGATGAACCTGCCATACCCATGGAAGACATTGTTTGGCCTCGTCAACAAGTGCCTATCTCCGAAGCACGCTGGCCATGACAAGTGCAACATGCAGATTTTCCAAATCTTCCATGGGATCGTTTTCAACAAAAATTATGACATGGCGCAGCTATTCTGGATCGAGCTGGTGACTCAAGTCCAGGACAAAGAGGACGGAAAAACGGGCATGACGATTCCCTACGCCAGATGGTTGGCGCTCATCATTGACGAATATATGACCGCACACCCAGGGATTCCAAAGCGCAGATATGAAGATCAGTACACTGCCCCCAAGCTCCAGTACTTCAAGCGCTTCAAACATGACACTGTGGGGATGACAATACCAGACTATCTGCTGGACTTGGGCAATCCACGACACTCCGCCGTTGTCCAGTATAGAGAAAGCTTACAGAGAGATGGCCCCATGGTTCAGCAAAACCCAGCTGGACCTGCCCCGGGGCCTAAGTCGAGAGCAAGTAAGGGTCCAAAGAGAGCCCGTAAGCCACAGAAACCAGTGGCGCGTATACCCATGAAGGGAAGTCTGACGATTCTCTCGAGAGGAATCAGACGGCTGAGGGCACACGTACAAACGCTGCGGAACCTGCCAATGAGTCGTCCAGCCCGGCCCATAAAAAGGCTGACGATGAGGCATCTAATAGCGTGGCCAAGGATGATTACGATGCTAACAATGATGATGACGACGACGATATTGACGACGTGGAGCACACTTTTGCCCTAATCCAAAAGGGGAAGCTGCCACTTGATTCTCCTCCAAAGAAAATCACCCCTGAGGATGCAGCTCCATTTATAGCTGACCGCCCCAAGACTATCATCATCAAACAAGTAAAGGAGCCGGTCACAGCTAAGATTGCTGCTCCCCGTTCACCTAAGGCAAAGAAGCAGCGTCCTGTCAGAAAGAGTTTGGTCGCTGAGGAGGACCTACACATCTTTGACGACTGTCTTCCCTTCATCACTATAAGCCGGGCCGAATCCTTAAGTACAGGGGCCAATCTTTTTGGTTCCCGGGTAGAAGCCGCAACATGAGGCTCAACTGCGCGTGCACCGCCCTCTCCCAGCCACTCGTTAGCCTCCCAAAAGGCTAACGTTTCAACAACACGGGACTCACCCACCTCACTGGTTCCCTCCGAACCAGTTGAGCGCTCTAGTGGCCCACCGCCCGAGGCCACAACCCCCTTTTTCCACACATCGAGTCTAGGTGTCACATTCCCCACATTTTCAAATTTTTCTAGGACACCTACACCATTCACAGCACATACAGGTGCACACACCCTGAATGCAACGACCGGAGTGCAAACGATGATGGTCGGAAGCCCTGCTACGCCAACAATGACTTCATCATTGAACGCAGGCCACACATCAGTTCTCTTCACTGATGCTGTGACAACAGTTACAACCCGCGTAACTGGACCCCTTACACCCGAAGACGTTATCGTTCTCATGAACCGCTACATGGAGTCCACCATCAAACCATGGGTGCAACAAGCATTCACCGCTTGGGCACAGGACTCCAAGACAACCCCAGCGGTTCATAGTGAACAGAGCCACCCCGAACCTCGCTCTTCACCCTCTCAATCAAATCCTCAACCCACTCCTGTCATCCCTATCACTTCCACCAAATCCCTTAGCCCATCACCCTCTCGGGGAACCCACGATACAGAACTAGTATCGCCCCCTACCTCGACCAATCCCTTCCACCTATCCCGTCTTGAGCTCGCCGATCTCCTGTTTCTTCGGATGCTGGAGGTCGACGCTTGCAACCTTACACCCTTCGAACGTGACCTTCTCCAAGTTTTCCTCAACCACGACCGCCCTCAATACGACACTTGTCGTGACAGTCCCCGAGGTCTCAAACGTTCCCATGAGGATCCCGATGATTCGGAACCTCATGAGGGGGAGAACAAGAGACCTCGGACACTTGAGCAAGCAGCCTCTACCAGCCATAACCCCCAGCCAAACACCTCATCAAACCAGCCCACCAACCAACCACCACCTTCCTCGAGCCACAACCAAGCCCAACTCTCTAGCCTGGTCGAGCTAGATGAAACATCCCGAGGCTTATCTCCAAGAGATACTGTCCGAGGAGGGGATGGAAGTCCTGTAGTGGTTACCCCTGGTACATCACAAAGCTCGGGCCATCAATCAGAACACAGTTCGAAATCGATGACAACATCCCGAGGCGTGTCTCAAAAGGATACCGTCCGAGGAGGGGATGGAAGTCCTGACGATGCTATCTCTGATTCATCTGTCAAGTCAGACCATCAGCCAGAACTCGGTTCTAAGCTGATGACAACGGGCAATCCTAGTGAACCCGGTTGTGCTTCACACAAAAGATCATCGCAGCTGAGAGTCCCATTCATTCCCCAAGGAAAAGACATTCATGATGCACTCGAGGATGCTGTGATACACGACGTTTGGTCGAGAAAGTGGACAGAGTGGGATGATCTTAGATGCGAAGCTGAAACAGAGGATATGCAGCGAAATTGGTGGTTGAGAGAGTTGCTGGCCAAATGCGCAGAAGATATCATACGCCTTGATGAAGAGGAACTCAAAGAAGGGGAGGACTACAAAAAGATACCCAGGGAGCTAGAATCCGTCATCAGACAAACGGAAGTCCAGATGCCCCCAAAAGAAAAGCTCTGGGAAAACATTAGAATAAATGCCCCCTTCCAAGAGGAAATCAGAAAGGGAATTTGGAGAACCGCAGACAAGCTCAAACAGCTCGATGAACTGAAGATCTGTGGCTTGACTCACCTCACCTTAAGGGCAAACTGGCTGGCGGACATCTTCACATGCTGATGCACAGATCATCTGGAAAACAACGACAAATACTTGAAAGAGACATGAAGTCCAGCATCCACCCTATTGACGCTATCCTTGATGTGCACAGAGAAGATCATCACACCATCCCGTTCTACAGCTTCAAATTTCGACGAACAGACTCCAGCATATTCATGTGCCAGGAAAATGATTTTATAATGATGAAGATGGAGGATATCTACCAAATGTTCATGGTAAGTAGGTATCTCTCACTGAATCGAAACAGGACACACGAAGAAGGTTATGAGGC